>CAUDMG010003219.1:1950000-2429687 GCA_958450375.1 Homarus gammarus | reverse complement strand
TGAGAGTCACAGAATGTAACCCCACCTCATTTCTTTATGAGGATAGTCTGTGGTAAGTAGATTCCAGTTAGGTCAGCCTTGGCTTGTTGGCCTGGGCCAGTTGTTCAGCCTTTGTTTGTTTGCCACTATCATCTCTTTCTTCTATATAGATTACAATCTTGGCACAGGCCTGTTCTACTCGTGTTTGTCCCCCCTGCACAGAAACCATCCGTACAAAGCATAACATTCACTTGATTTAATACTCACTCTTATGTGTCTGTTAATAGCTTTCTAGTGTGAGACATCTCACCACATCGGTGTTAACCCTTGCTTACTACCAACAGCGAGGGTAAAATTAATAGGGAAACGATCTAGCAAGCCAAGGAGGAATGGCATTAATAGGTTACGTGTCGGGGTGGATCCGGGGACATACAGGTTCCAGCCGAGCCATCTGCAACACTTTTATGAAGCCACGCCCCCACAAAGAGCGTACGTTTTGTGGAAAGGTTGGCCGGGTTTAGTTATGGTCGGGAAATTACTCAGATAGAGACATCAACTCAGTTTGAGCTGTAGTTCGAGAAACCATTGTTCTATCAAAACCTTTGGACACAAAACTATGGTATAAGTGGGGCTATCCTCTCAGATAGGAGAGGGTCAGTCCGAGCTCTTTCCATATCATGTTTTTACAATTTCATGGGTGATTTTTTTTTTAGGGTGAAGCCTAGGATGATGGCCATGCGCTTCATTTCGCTACCTACCCCAAGGCTTGTTGAGATTGTTTAGGGCAGGAATAGTCACAAGATGGGAGCGCATGATAGTCAACTACAGAACGAAATGAAGTGAAGGAAGAGAAAGTACGAGCATCGGTGATGGTTAATTCCATAGACCTTGCCAACAAGGGTTCTGAGGGGGGTTAAGGCCCTGCATTAGTGTATCACGAGGTTGCGACAAAGTTGGCATCATTCACACCCAAATTCCAAGATATTTATAGAGAGCTACATAGCTTACACAAGGGGCTTATATTGCTTGTTAAGTTTATAGATATCGACAACGAGGCAGAGGGGTGAGCAGGCCAGAGGATTGAGGACCCTCGTCCTTAGTCGAACAGATATTGATGAACCCCATTCAACAGTTCTCTGAGCAAATACATCCAGCAAGGCTTGGAGCCTGAGTTGGTTTGTGTCATAAATGCAGATATCACAGCATAGCATATTACGGCTTCGCGTTGGCCTGAACTGGAATGTCGGGCAAGAAGCTGTGCAAGCAAGATATTAAAGAGCATTTAGGACCCTAACACTCCTCCCTGAGGCGTGCCCAGAGCCAAATGATCTCAATCCTGGGACTTTTTTAACTCCCCATAAACAGAACACGGCCTACCTGTTGGACAGATTAAACCCCTTATCCATGTCAGGAGGTTACCTTGGATGCCAAAATAGCTAGTTGCTCAAGTATAAGTTCTATTAGCTACGTCAAAGCTGATTTAAGGTCTATGAGCTGTTGGGGTCTTAATCTTTTGAGTGTGAACAAGATATTCTGCCAAAGCATGTTGTGTGCTACGCCGGCATGAAACCCGTACAGATTAGGGGCGAGTCAGACTTTGGACTTGAAACATGAGACGGTTTAGAACAACTCTTTTCAAGGACTTTACACATACAGGGATGTAAGTGAAATTGGCAACCTGAACGTTGGAGGAATTAGCTTTAGGGATTGGAACTATGTTTCCAGGAGTCCAGTCTTAGGCAGAATACCCGTGTGAGGCTCATTGTATACGGTCAAGCAGTGGATGGTTAGGGATCTCATTCAACAATCTCAGGGTGTTTATAGGTTATGCCATCCTCAACAGGAGAGGATGACTCGACTTCATTAGTGCTGTTGTAGTCGTGGTGCGTTATAGGAAACTGGTCGGTAAGGTCTGGTGAGGAACAGGCTATTTTCAATATTGAAACCCCTATTAATGTGTGAGGTGTTAGATATTGTTCGTATGTAGGAGGCAGGGAAGTGATTCGTGACACACTAGGCCATTGGTCTAATAGCATGATCAGCATTATTCTGCAGGGCTGGATGAAGTGGACTGGGGTGGGTGAACTTGGATAATGGCTCTAATTTTCTTCCACATTTATGCTAAGAGTGGTTTTGTTCTATTAATCCCCTTGTAAAAGAATTGTTTCCCAATAGGTGTTTCTCACCTGACCTTTGAGTTCACGAAAATTCTCTGCTGTGAGCTCTGAGGAAAATAAGAGGAATATGCCAAAAAACAACAACAAAAGTTTATCACTAGGTTTTATTTTGCTTATAAGTGGTGGAAGAGCTTAAGCCTGTTGTAACATTCTCTCCTTCTTTGGTGTTATTTGTTGAGGATGGGGGAAGTGATGCGGGGTGGTCATGTTGGTGTGGCCACAAGAGGTGGGTTCTAGTGCTGCCCCCCTTCCCTCCTTGAACTTTAGACCCGAGGTGTTGTGATAATAAGTGGTAATGCCCATTTACAAAAACACTAGCAAAACTTCATTCACACTGACCCAAGGTGTATATCCAGCATACCATCTGTGGATGTAGGCCTTGAATGTGCAGTTTAAGATTATACTGGGGTATTAATTCTGAGCTTAGGATGGGGTTCACACTTGACCATCAGCAACAGTGTATTCAGTAAGTATTGCACATTGATCCACTGACACGGTAGTCGAGATGACCTTAGCCTTGACATTACTGTCTACTAGGTATATACCCAATCACATAATCAAGTCTGCCCCCCATCAGATGTGTCACTTTGTCTGTGTCGTATACAGTGATATATGATTATTGATGTAATTCACGAACATCCTTCCCCATTTAGAGTTCCACTGGACATCATCGAGGCCGAGTGTGACGTAGAGTTAAAGTCCACCCCATACACAAGCCAGAGCATTGTTACACTGGTGGCTTTTGGTAACACGTCCCCTCGCAGTTCATTACACCGAACATAGAGTTATACAGCGAAAATTGACTGTTTGCTGTCTTTTACTGTAAATTGGTTGATAGTGAATATCTTTCATCAAAAAATATAAGTGAGTTTTAATCCATTTACAGACCAGACCCTTCTTTACACATGTAGAGCAGGCCACTTCCTGCTCCACTATTACTATGCTGTAAACCCAGCTATCCTGGGTGCAACTTTCTTCTGGGTGCTCGGACGTGTAAGGTCTTGGAAGCCAATTACATCAAAGTCAAAAACTTTAACAAACCGATTGTTAGACTCATTAATTCGGCGAATACACTCCGGCGGTTCCATGCCCTGAGCCTAAGCGTTTCCGTGTTACTTTTCCCACCTTGAATTTAACGTATGAGAGTCGCACGCTGGCTTCATAGATCAGCCGGACCAATAAGCTGACCATTCCAATTCTGTACCTCTGGATTTCCTGATTAATGTCTTCACAGCCCTTATTCCAGTAGGATTTTATACGCGGGTTTGCTTCATCAGTCCCGCGAGTTCCTCCTCATTAAACAATGGAAAAACTTACAGGGTCATGAACAGTCTTCAGACCTGGGACTATTATAGAGACCACGCTGGCAGTCTGGGCTCATTCTCCCCATCCATGCTACCATCACTATCGGTCTCGGTCTGGCTACTCACCCTCAAGTTGGCATCATTATGAGAGGAGGCACGAGCTCCTTCAGAAGCTCCACTAACACTATCACTGTCATTGTTCATTGGTACACTTACTTGGCAGGCTTTAACCTGACCTGCATTGGCTAACGAAGGAGAGTCACTGTGCTGTTGACTTCAGGTGGTGGAGGCGATCCGCCGCATTGGCATCATTGAGTGGGACCGCTATTGTGGATGGAGGCGACCTCCCAGGACAACTGGGGTGCAAGGCCGTCACACCCTTCCTCCTGGACCTGGGACACTGCCCCTGGGTGGGAGGTGTCGCTGTTGATTTCAGGCGCTGGAGGCGACCCGCAGTGTTGCTGTTGGCATCACTGAGTGGGACCGCTTTTGTGGGTGGAGGCGGGCTCCCAGGGCAACCTGGATGCCAGGCCGTCACACCCTCCTCCCTGCACCTGTAACACTGCCTCCTGGGTGGGGGAGGTGTAGCTGTTGATTTCAGGCGTTGGCGGCGACCTGTAGCGTTGGCGTTGGCGTCACTGAGTGTGAAGGCTTTTGTGGGTGGAGGCGGGCTCCCAAGGCAACCTGGATGCCAGGCCGCAACCACCTTCTTCCTGCATCTGGCACAACTGCCACTCAAATGGGGAGTCCTGCTCTCTTCCGTCCTGAGAGGCACCTTCCTTTGATGGGGCAGCTGCTTGTGCTATGGCATTCCTGCGCAGTAGCCGCAGGTGGCTGGCTGTGACAGTATTTCGCCACATGATTGACCCCCAAAGCAGTGTAGCACACCACAGGGAGAGGAGTCCACCGACTGATGCTACTAGGGAACCGTACGTGCTGTCAAAGAAGCTGTACTTCTCAGGAGGTGGTTCCTTCCTTTTACACAAACAATGATGATCCTACTAAGTTGTGCACCATCCTTATAGAGTCTTCAGGCACACACGATCAAAGTAACAGAGAAGGTGGAAAAATGGAAAGTAGACTAGTCGTAGGTTTGTTTGGAGAAAGATGAAGGTAGAGTCTTTGAGCTATGTCAAAGAGGAACGGAGCGAGTTGGAGGAAGGGTTTTGAATCTTTGAGCTTGAAATGTTAAAGTATTCGTAGTAAGGAAGGATGAGCGTATCGTAGAGAGTTTTTCGTAATAGCAGGGGAGCAGATTTGAGCTTTTTTGTCAAATTATGAACGGAGACGAGAATGAGATATAGGTGTGATTGGTTTCAGTCTTGAGTTTGGTCGATTTTGTTGGAGTGGCCGTCACAGAGGTGGGTACGTTTGATTTGGTTCTGGAGAGTTGTAGTAATTATGTAAGGCTTTGTCTGGGGGGTGGTGTTTGGAGATTGGTTGTAGGGGGGAGTTGTATGTATTGGGGATTGGTTTGGGGTGGCGGTGGTTGTTGATTGGTGCTGAATTAGGATTGCTTTAGGGGGATTGTTGTGTGGTGTGTGTGTGTCAATATAGTAAGGGTGGAAGGGGAGGATAATTGTTAGTAAGTCAAGTATGGTGAGTTGTTGGGAGGAGAGGGGCGGGGGTCTCGAGGTTGTTTAGGTTAATTTATAGTATGGTCGGAATTTCTTCAGGGGTGATATGATTTGGTGGCTAATGAATAGTTGTATAGTTATATGTACCTTTTTTTTGGGGGGGGGGGAGGGATTGTGAGTAAGATTGGTGGGTTAAGTTTTTCTTTTGGGAGGATTGTAGATTTTATTAGTGGTTGGCAGAGTTGGGTTATTATTGCTTTCTTTCTTTTCCTTTTGGCTGTAAAGGTCTCTTCTGCAATTTGCGTGGAGGGCTTTTGCAGGTATTGTGCGTTCCTGGTCCCATTCTTGAGGGAGGGGTTTGTGTACAGGTACTAGCACCCCTCCCCCGACCTTATTTGGCTAAGGGCGGCGTCCATATCATCAGTATGTTAGTACCATTCTTGAGGGAGAGGGCTTGTGTACAGGTACTGTGCACCCCTCCCCGACCTTATTGGCTAAGGGAGGCGTACACGTCATCTGTGTTAGTATGGAATGGGTAAGTTAGGTATTTGCTGTTGGGAAGAATGGTAGGGTTGTGGTTTAGTGAATGGTTGAATGGTTATTTTTTATTTTGGGTGCGATGCTAGTAACGGCTGGGTATGTAGGTTTTTATTTTGGGGGGATTGTTAGGGTTTTTTTTTCTTTCCTTATGGGGGGGGGGGGGTGTGTGTTAGTGCAGGTTGAGTGTTTTATATATATATATATATATATATATATATAATATATATATATATATATATATGATATATATATATATATATATATATATTATATATATAACATTGTTGAGTAGGGTTTTTGATTGAGGGGGGTCGAGGAGGGAGGTGGTTGATCTGTATAGCTGGGGCAGGGTCAGGTTTACAGAAGTCAGGTAAAGCTAGGTTAGATTAGGTTAGGGAGGAGTGGTTGGGTGTGGGTTAGTAGAGGTGTTTGTTGTTTAATTTCGGGGGAAGTTGTGGATATGCTTACGGAGAAGTTTACGTGTCTGTTTAAATGATGCTCTACAATTGAATTGCATAGTGGTGATCATGGTTTAGTGTGGATATGTTTGGTTTTTCTGGTTACTTATATGAGATTAAAATTTGGGGGTGCGGCGATGATATCTAAGTTGTCGAGTGACTGTGAACGTGGTCTGTGTGTGGTATATGTAGGTGGGGGAAGGGCGATGACAGTCAACGTGGAGTGAGGCTCATGAGGGAATATCCTCGCGTGTGCTTGTGAACGTGAAGTGAGGCTTATGAGAGAATATCCTCGCGTGTGCTTGTGAACGTGAAGTGAGGCTTGTGAGGAGAATATCCTCGAGTGTGCTTGGACGTGTGAACGTGAAGTGAGGCTCATGAGGGAAATACTGAGTGTGCTTGTGAACGTGAAGTGAGGCTCATGAGGAAATATACTCGCGGTGTGCTTGTGAACGTGAAGTAAGGCTCATGAGGGAATATCCTCGCGTGTGCTTGTGAAACGTGAAGTGAGGCTTATGAGGGAATATCCTCACGTGTGCTTGTGAACGTTAAGTGAGGCTTATGAGAGAATATCCTGGAGCGTGCTGTGTGAACGTGAAGTGAGGGCTCATGAGGGAATATCTCGAGTGTGCTTGTGAACGTGAAGTGAGGCTATGAGAGAATATCCTCGCGTGTGCTTGTGAACGTGGAGTGTGGCTTATGAGAGAATATCCTCGCGTGTGCTTGTGAACGTGAAGTGAGGCTTATGAGAGAATATCCTCGCGTCTGCTTGTGAACGTGAAAGTGAGGCTTATGAGAGAATATCCTCGCGTGTGCTTGTGAACGTGAAGTGAGGCTTATGAGAGAATATCCTCGCGTGTGCGTGTGAACGTGAAGTGAGGCTCATGAGGAGAATATCCTCGCGTGTGCTTGTGAACGTGAAGTGAGGCTTATGAGAGGAATATCCTCGCGTGTGGTTGTGAACGTGGAGTGAGGCTCATGAAGGAATATCCTCGCGTGTGCTTGTGAACGTGAAGTGAGGCTTATGAGGGAATATCCTCGCGTGTGGTTGTGAACGTGAAGTGAGCTATGAGAGAATATCCTCGCGTGTGCTTGTGAACGTTAAGTGAGGCTTATGAGGGAATATCCTCGCGTGTGCTTGTGAACATGAAGTGAGGCTCATGAGGGAATATCCTCGCGTGTGCTTGTGAACGTGAAGTGGGGCTTATGAGAGAATATCTCGCGTGTGCTTGTGAACGTGAAGTGAGGCTCATGAGAGGAATATCCTCGCGTGTGCTTGTGAACGTGAAGTGAGGCTTATGAGGGAATATTCCTCGCGGTGGTTGTGAACGTGAAGTGAGGCTCATGAGAGAATATCCTCACGTGTGCTTGTGAACGTGAAGTGAGGCTCATGAGAGAATATCCTCACGTGTGCTTGTGAACGTGAAGTGAGGCTCATGAGAGAATATCTCACGTGTGCTTGTGAAGTGAGTGAGGCTCATGAGAGAATATCCTAGCGTGTAATTTGTTTCCTCCAAAGTCAACAGTGAACACACGATTGAGTGTGGGTGTTTGTAGATATCGACGCCGACGGTGTTTTAGTTTTTGAGGTTCGGTAATGTGTCTTGCCACTTAGGAGATTTGTTAAAGAGACGATTGTAACAGTTAGTTATCTTTCATACTCTCTAAATCATGGTATCCATTTTCCCCTAGTGAGTGATGACCCACAATGAAGAGTTATGGTTAAGGTAAGATACAGTTTTTACAGTAGTAGTCTCAGAGATGATTTTTAAAGACTTTATCTCTTCTTTAACAGCATCTGACACATGGCTCCGGACCAGCCTGTGCTTCACCCCCAGTTACCCTGTGGTATCTTTACACAAGAGTCGAGTAAGAAAGGTGTTTGGACCAGTCTGTTAACTCTACTGTATACAAGCTTCCCTTACCAAGATTCGAAATCTTGAAACTTAAAAGTCCAGCCCCAACACTCAAACCAGTGTTCTTCGCGTGTTGTGTACAGTACATCTGTTGTCCTGTGTCCAGCTGTTAAATAACCTGTGTCAGGTTACCTCGGTGGTCTTCACGAATTGTCGACTTCACCATCAACTAGCGTGAACCTGATCTGCGTGGACCAAACCTGACGTGAGTATGCAGAGTTTAACAACTGACGTCTCCGTATACTTAGGTTCTCCCTCAACCAGAACTATCCCATGTGCGGGCCGTGCTGTGTAGTATGTGATATACAAAACCCCACAATATCCACTCCTCAGTCTTCACCATAAATATATCATAAACACATAACTCCCACTGTAGGGGGAAATGAAGCACAGATAAAACAACACTGTACTGTATTATATCATAAGTGCTCTTCAACTTGCAGTTCAACTAACATCATGTATGAATAACGTGGTTAACGACTGTGTAAAACAAACAACTAAAGACCCCAAGCAAGGTTGGAATTGTTATTATTCCGTTGAATTTTAAACCCCAGTGCCTTAGAGCCATTTAATAAAAAAACTTTCCAACAACACGTTGTAACCAGAGTTTACACAACTAAAATTGTGCAATATTTGACTACGTTATATTTCCATAGTGTAGCTGTCACACCAAGCGTTAAAAATGTTATGATGAAACGAGGGTTACGGGCCTCCCATAGTCATAGAGCTATTAGCTTATAGTACTTATGTTTCTTTTCAACACACACACACACACACAAACACACAGATAGAAACCATAAGGAATAAACACAGGAACACAGTAATATAACAATTAAAAAAATCTTTTATACACAGTGTGTGTTGTGCCTCTCACGTGGGAGACACAGATGAAAGTGCCGCTAAAACATACTGTACTTATTTGTTTATGTTTTCCCTCGTTTTTATCTTTTTTTGCCCTGTTCAAAATGAAGCTCTTAATAAGATGAATGGTTGATGACGCTTAATAAGATGAATGACTGGTGACTACAAGCTACATAACACAGTATACCCGGTACCCATCACTCCAGGCTTATTTAATCCCTTTTCATAATAAACTGGTAAAACCAGAAGTTAACTCATTGTCTTACTGGTATATGCAACAACAATATTTACATTTTCCCATAGAAAACTGGTGTGTTATTTGTCGTATTATGAAAACCTGTCACAGTAGAACAGTCGACATATCAACAACCAAGTTAAATACACAGGAAACACAATTAAATGTTGTCTTTCAGAAATATAACAACAAAACGCGGGGCTTCAGGGTCGACGACAAGTACACAAAAAGCAGCCCAAAAATAAAGTATCCTTTAATAATAACATTATACCATCGAACTGGTAACAACGATAGAGGTCAGTTATTTCTTCAGACGAAAGCCGAATGTAGTGATGTAAAATAATTATACGTACTGTTAGCGATATGGTGTTTCATAAAACTTTTAATTTGTGTTGCAACAAAATAAACATTAACTTTAAATCTCTTTTAAAATAAACTTCACTTATGTGCACAGAAAGTAATACATACAGTATGTACTTTAAATGGACCTGAAAGAAAATATACTGTACACCCATGTTGTACTGAAACACATGAACCTTACTTCCGTCTGACCAAAACAAACACTACAGTACCTCCATAAACCAAGACGTTGTAACCTCACCTCACCTTAAAGCTAACATTGTTACAAGTCTGGTGTTACTTCAGTACCTACCGTCACAACCACTAGGTGTCCATACTGGCGAGTTTACCTGTGTTACCAAGATAAATGCAATAAAAACATGGAATATGTTCCCAGACAAACAAGGTTCAAGTATCGAACTGTTTACTATGTAAGAAATTATAAATAATACGAGTACGCTCATTAAATATATTTATGTTATTTTCTATTTTAAAGTAACGTTAACTATTATACTGGAAGTATTTATAACTTGGAATGTGAACAAACTAAAACTGTCCCCCATTATATAATATCGTGTACTTACATTGTCCTGTTGTCTGCTCCTGTGAAACATAAACCAGTGTCAGTTACAAGCATTTATTAAACACTTTAAATCAACAACATTATAATGATTTTAAGACCCACCATGATAAGAAGATATCAAAGTACATTACTCCCTCGAACATATTTTGATCTCCAATGACTTTCATCCCTGAACTTTTGGGAACATTTATAATATTTTTATACATAATTCACTGATAAATTATTACAAAACTCATCTACTGACTATTGATGGTGATTACTTACCGCCAGTCTTCAGCTACCAAAGGTCTTCAGTCCTGCAAATATCAGAAAAAATAATTACTATGTTGTTAAGATAAGATAGTACAATTGTTATTATTAGATAAACTGTGTCCGAACTAAACAGTCAAAACTTTCATTAGGCGAGGGGTGGGGGGGGGGATATCATGTCACCAACTGTCTACGACATTGACATAACCAATAATTTTCTCTGGTGGCCAAAGACTTACAGATTTCCCCCAAATATTCAACACATTCCCTTGTATACTAAATATTTTTGGTTGGTGGACATTTCGTCATCAGTTTCCACAACAACAATTTATCACACTTTTTATATATTTACTGAACCTTTTAAACCATCCAGTTACCCCCTCATAAATGTTAGATTACTGGGGAGGTGAACAAGTAACTGCCTCTCGTGTCCCGGCTCTGACCTTGGCTTCCCTCATCCAAATACCGTAACATATATTTTAGTGTAGTCTTGTGTTCCTCAACCATCTTAAATCAACTACTTGCTGGTAGCATTAACTAAAACCTAACAATCTGGTATTCACTAATAAATTGGGTAGATAATTTTTACCTTTTCTTAATGCCTAATGTGCCCATGACTCGCCTTTCTGCAGACAACAGAATTATTTTCATTGTAATCCTAATTTTTTTATTATTCTTTCTGTACACCCTTTTTTCTGAGGCCTACATCCTTTAACTCCTTGATCAGTTACCCCACCAGCAGTGTGACACAGTTAATGCTTTATTTCACATCCTCTCTAACCCTCTCACGATGAACGGTTACGAGTTCGATAACGTGGCGCGGATTCGTCCGGACACGCCGACCTGCCCCAAGCAACCATATCTCCTAGTTCTCCAGAAGTTCTTTGTAGCTAATGGGATCTTGGGAGTCACCAAGGTGGAGCGTCTAAAGCTCCATGGAGACATCAGGATCACCTTCGCCGAAAAGGGCATGCCCGCCCAGCTCGCGGAGATTCCTGACATCAACGGCATCCCATTCAAAATGATTGCCTACATGTGGGACAACTTGAAGCTGGGAGTTATCTCCCACGCCGAAATTGCCCACATGGACCAAGACGAACTAAGCGAGCTCCTCCAGGGGCAGCTCCAAGTTGTAAAGATGCTGTCCGACACCACTGCCCTTGTCGGACACCACACCACCTTACCCGAAGAGGCTCAACTGGCGTGGGTAACTGTGCCAGTGAAGCCCTACTGCAGACCGAATCGGTGTTACAAGTGCCAACACTATGGACACACTGTAAATAAGTGTGAGGCGCAGGAGGACACCTGCTCCAAGTGTGGCAGCCCTGGACACCGCTACACGGTCTGCCCCAACGAAGAAAAGAAATGCGCTGCTTGTGGTGGCCCACACTCCTCCGCCGACCGGAACTGCCCCAGATGGAAGGAGGAGTGCAGGGTAGCCAAAGTTCGCCTCGAGAAAAAAATGAGCTACAAAGAGGCCCTCCTTGCTGTACGCTCTCAAGAAAAGAAAAAACCAGCACAAAAGAAAAACCAAAAAAAGAAAAACCAAGAAAAGAAAACTGTCGAGAAGACGCCCACCGCACAAAACCAAGATCACCACGTGGCCCGTGAAGCTGAAGCCCACGTGGTCAACCTCACCGCCTCTGACTTCTTCCACACCTTTGAGAGCCCATCTCTCGTGGAAGATGAACAACAAGACCCAAACACAAACGAATGGACATTCCAAGAAAGCAAGAAGAGGAGAAGAGAGAGAAGAAAAATCGACCCCAAGCTAAGAAGACCAAGACATCTCCTCCACACAAGAAACCAAAACTCATTCAAGCCGCCCAAGCACTGAACATCCATTGCCCAACCCAACCGCGCTGCACCTGACGCGTGACCAATCGCCGGCCTGGCCTTGTCTTGTCGCCTCCCAGCTGCCCCCACCCTGAACCCCTCACGCAAGCGGTGTCTAGCCACCGCATCTGTTCTCTCCTTCTAAAATTCACTTCCATCCTCTCTTTATTCTTCCTCTGAACCTCCTTCCCCCCTGTCACTAGCATTTTTCTGATTCTTCTGAATGCTTTATTTAGTCTTTATGTCAGCAGTTAATGATTAAAACTGTACACGCTTTTATTGGATAGTTTACCCATTGGAACCCCTCCTTCACCTCCCCATAACAACACTATAGGCGGCACTGTACTTATGACTTACATTGTCACAAGTAGTCTCTCTAAGATCAAAAGCTTGACTAACTATAATAAAACACAGGAGCGAAGAAATACCTTGGAGCAGAGTTTGCCACGGAGGAGCTCAGTTTTAAGTACAACTTAATTAAGTTTTGGCGTAAAAGCTGCAATAAGATTTGTCCTGCATTTGTAATACAACAAAATTACGTTAAGAAGCATCACAATTAACATAACCTGATTGAGGCTCTAGTAATGTACAGTGAGATTTGAGCATCGCTAACATTCTGTTTCATGTCAGTTAACACAATAACAATGTCAAAAGAACCAAGACGTTTAATGACTCCAAAGTTATTCATTAACTGCTGTTTCGAATAAGTGTCTTTGTATCATTATAAAAAGGATGTTAAATTAGATATTTTTTCGTTTTATAACCTATTAATTAATCAACTGACTAACGTGTGGTGTTTGCAAATGGAAAAACACAAATACTGATTTAATAGTTTTATAATCCTGAAGATTTTTAGATACTGAAGAAAACTATAAGACCCGACGATTTACAATACTAATGGAACATCATGGCAAAACTCTATTGTTTAAAAATATGTGGCGAGTGGTGCAGGGAAGGTCTCTTTATTTTAAATTATGGTTGCAAATATTCTGTAAGCGGCCTTCCATTCCCACGAGGCTTGAACGTTCATTAATGCTGATAACTGGGCAATAACTCGATATAATATTTTTGGGTTCGACGAAAACAAGCTTCAGTATTGCACCAACTGGCATGATGAAGTACACCAGGAACTCGACAGAAGACTCAAGGAATTGTCCAGTAAACGTTTGTATACATCCCACCTTCACAAAACGTCCTCACATTCCAGGTTCCTTCCTATTCTGAGTTTAGTCCACTCAGTCTTACTCCTTCCGGATGGCTGTTTAATGCTGGAGCCTTTGTGTAGTTGCGACAGTACTTGGCAGAGAATGTGGTTGTAATTTCGGTGACGCTGATCCACATGAACGCCCGATAACCATTTACGGTCTCTGTACAGGTGCCTTCCAGGTTAGGAATTGAAATGAGGATAGTGACAACTCCGTGTCTATCCTCACCAAAGGACTTCTACTCGTATATGAAGAAATTATATATAAATACCAAAAAACAACAATAGCTTTAATTATGTGAATCTATTTCTATTTTCAGTATTATTTTGATTTTTCAAGTCACATATATTTAGACGAATAATGTCGTTAAGTTCAAGGGCTATAAATTTAATATAAAGAAATCGTGCTACATTTTAGCTCATATTGAGTAAACTCTCCCAGTCATTATTCTTCTTCAGACTAGGAAACTTATATCAGAATTAAGTGATCGAGGTATGTTAGGCGATAGAAGCCTTGTGTGCAATGGTCTTATTAATAACTTGAGAGAGAGAGAGAGAGAGAGAGAGAGAGGGGATTCCAACTTACCGACAGATTACCTAAGGCAAGATTAAGCCATAATTGGGGTGCCAGGGAAACAAAGAGCTAATTTTGGTGGAGGATTATCTTAGACAGTCCCGTTCATTCACATTATTTGTACAGCTACTGTATATACTCCTGAAGACTGCTCCAGGTTAATCTTACATCACAACGTCAAGAAGCCAAGAATCTGAACCGGAAATAATTTTTGTTTCTGTAATATATATATATATATATATATATATAATATATATATATTATATATATATATATATATATATATATATATATATATATATATATATGCTGATAACCACCAGGAAAGAAGAAAACACGAAGTTCCCAAGCGTCCTCTGTATATATTCACCTTGTTTTGCATTACTCTCTAGTCTGTACTCACCCCTGAAGATGTGAATTACACGAAAGCGCTTGGGAACTTCGTGTTTTCTTCTTTCCTGGTGGTTATCAGCATATACCTAGATCACGCGCACCTACAGTGATTTACTTGCATATATATATATATATATATATATATATATATATATATATATATAATATATATATATATATATATATATATATATATATAGCATAGTTTTGGAATAAATTATTTTGCTTAATTATTTATGATATGTATTTTAAAGATGAACTGCATAAATTATTGATCAGAATGAAGACTTGGGAAAAAAATATGGTAATACCTTAGATCCCTTACACACCTAACACACTTATTTTAGTAATACTTTAGATCCCGTGTGTACTTATATTATTTATTCTAGAGTAATTATTTATAGAAGACAATATTTTCTTTCTTCGATACCTGTACATCAAGAGTAGTATTTTTGTTTTGTTTTTCCTTCTCATATGTAATGTAAGTGTCCCCGCCAGGATCATCCACCGACAGTTGTTGGCTTCAAATGTTGTTGTAGCTTACGTTTATGTGTGAATGATTCCGACGACTGCTACATTGTATCCGTTATCATCTATCAGTTATGTCGCTTCAATGTTCTGGTACTGAGCTTGGGTGTGGGAGTGGCCATCAAGACACATCAGCAGGTGTGGGGGTGGCCATCAAGATACATCAGCAGGTGTGAGAGTGGCCATCAAGATACATCAGCAGGTGTGGGGGTGGCCATCAAGATACATCAGCAGGTGTGGGAGTGGCCATCCAGGTACATCAGCAGGTGTGGGAGTGGCCATCCAGATACATCAGCAGGTGTGGGAGTGGCCATCAGATACATCAGCAGGTGTGGGAGTGACCATCAAGATACATCAGCAGGTGTAGGGGTGGCCATCAGCAGGTGTAGGGAAGACTAGGTGCTCACTGGCCGCTGTCTTGTAGTTGTGAAAACTTGACCAACTTTTGATTACTTGTCAGAGGGACCTACAGCAGAAGTCAGGAGGAGCACCACAAGTTCTCGCCAGAAGTTACAATTTCATTTAGGAAAGGAATGGAACCAGTGTTAAGCAGAGGTGAACAGTGGTGAACAGTGCTTAAGTCAGCGAGAACAACTCAACAGTAACAGTCGTACCCAAGTTAACCTTCACACAGTGAGGTCCCAGGTACCCAGTGATAACGGCCCGTGAAACCCAACAACAACCAGCGATGTGTTAATCCGTCTACGATAGGAAGGCCTGGGACCACACCTCACTCATATAACACCATCTGTGAAGGAATTACTACACCACGTCAGGTCCCTCATAACATCATCTGTGAGGGAGTTACTACACCACGTGAGGCCCCTCATAACACCATCTGTGAGGGAATTACTACACCACGTGAGGCCCCTCATAACACCATCTGTGAGGGAATTACTACACCACGTGAGGTCCCTCATAACACCATCTGTGAGGGAATTACTACACCACGTGGTCCCTCATAACACCATCTGTGAGGGAATTACTACACCACGTCAGGTCCCTCATAACACCATCTGTGAGGGAACTACTACACCACGTGAGGTCCCTCCTAACACCATCTGTGAGGGGGTTACTACACTTCGTGTTTGCTGTTCAACACCTACAATAATCTGTATGTTCACTGTATGTTCCTTTACCTTTCTCTAATGAAGGCTTTTGTTAAACCACCAATGTATGTAATAAGTCATTTATGTCCAATGTATATTTTCAGCCTTCGGGCTGCAGAACTTTTTCAATAAAACGTCAATTATTATTATTATTATTATTATTAAGTTGTAAGGGAACATCTTTCCTCCGAGATGTTTTTGTGATGGTTGAGTGGGCGTGTAGCCATGGGTCGCCCCCTAGGACCCACACTCGGAGATGTTTTGGTGATGGTCGAGTGGGCACGAGTCATGGGTCCCTCCAAGGGCCCTAACTCACCAACCCATTCCTGTCTTTCCCAGGGAACTACATGTTTACAAAAATGACCACTTGCATTTAAACCTCTAATCAACAGGGTGTTTCAGAATGACGTTTCATAATTGGGGGGGAAAGGGGGGCGTATTACTGAGAAATATACAAGGATAAATGACTCCCTGACCATAGTGTAGTTATTGTACCACCAAATCGGGTAGGGGAGGACAAACTATCAAGCGCTGTTTAAAGTACGCGATAACGCTGAGTGGGTCTATTGACAGTCCACATGTAGTGACACATAAATCTTATTAAGTACGATTCTCAATCAATGTTTGCCCGGCATTATTGGTCCATATATGCTGCCCCAGTGACTGACAGGTAGAACAAGAACACATTTTCATGGGGACACCTTGTCAGTTATGCTTGAGGAGGTGCCCTTCAGGATACGTCAACAACTGTGGTACATGCAGGATGGTACCCCAGCTCATTTTGCTAGAGTAACAACGGAGCTTCAAAATATTGGGTATCCTGGCAGGTGGATAGAGCGTGGCGGCCCTGTTCCATAGCCAGCTCGATCACCTGACCTAAATCCCCTTGGCGTCTATCTGTGGGGTAACGTTAAAATCAAAGAGTATGCTACAAAGGTCCCGACTCATGAGGAGCTGTAGCACCAAGTGCAAGACAGTGCCACCGCCATTAGCAACACCCGTGGAGTCTTCGAACATGTACGAGTCACTTTAGCAACGGGCTGAAGTCTGCATTCAGGAAGAGGGCTGAAACTTTTAACATTTACTGTAAAATTCATATCAGGTAGCGTATGATTTTAAATAACTTGTAATAGCAACACTGGATATTTTGTTTATACTCCGACGATTTTATCTCACTACAACCCTAACTGTCAGGTTATAGGTTATAACTCCGAACCTATGATCATGAAGTCATTTATCCTTATGTACAGTATGTCTCAGGAATATACCCCCCAGAACTATGAAACGTATTTCTGAAACACCCTGTATTAAGGATACGTGGATGGCATTTTGAAGCTACAAGTCGGCTCAACACAGCCAATGTTCTTAGGACTTCTTGTATTCCACACACGACAATAGGCTATACAGTTTACCTCTGAGTGTGAGCAATAACAAACTTCCATTTCTAGACATCAAGATAGAAAGATCAAACAATGCCGTCACTACTTTCATTTACAGAAAACCTACGTACACACAATACAGGCCTCACTATTGACTTAACTTTAGATATTATTGTTCAAGACTCCAACTTACAGGTAGTAGGTAGCTATCGAACAGGGAGGTACTACCGCCTGGGAAGATATTGGAGGCATAATGTGTTGTCTAATGGTAGACTCTGCTGCCATATGGCATCACAAAAATTGTGACTACGTTCCAGGTTGCTGATCTGTCTTTCTGCCTCATTTACACACAATTGCAGGGGTCTCAATTGTTTCTCTTACTTGACAACACAACATACATATAGCGATACTCACTGTTGATCATTTGTTTTGTATTCCTTGATAACTCTTTATTATTATTATTATTACAGTGTTATTATTATTATCGTTATAATTTTATTTTACTTTTTATTATAAATTTTATTTACTATGAATAATTATTACCCGGCGTTGTCCAGGTTTGTTTTTTACGAAATACACACTCTCTCTCTCTCTCTCTCTCTCTCTCTCTCTCTCTCTCTCTCTCTCTCTGTGGAAGTCTATCGTTCTGTCATGCATAGTCAATAATCCATAACTAGCTCTTCAGAAAACTAACAATATCTAATTTCCATTTGTTTTCTCGTTCATTTCCCTTCATTTCAGAAACCACTTTTCATGTAAATATGGTGATTCCAGTTGTAGTCCTCGGTCGGTTCACATTAACTTGTCTGTCTCGACAAAAAAGTACAGAAACTGATGTAATTCACGTGCAGCCAGGAAGCCAAACAGACCTTGCAGTGTTGGGGACACCCACTCACAAATATATCCAGAGGGAGGTTTTTAATCCATCGTAATGTCCAACTGTTAGAAAACAGTATCGCTGATAATATTCAAAATTGCGTATTCGAGAATTTTTTGTCTCTTTGCTTGTTGAAGTATCAGTAATGCACATATCACAAATATATCAACGATTCGAATCCCACTTGGTCCTTACACACGTGAGCTGGGTGTTATCCAGTGTGAACCTCACTACCAAACATCACAGGTTACCCGGCCTCCGCCATTCTCCGGTACTATCACACTATAGAGTAGACCAACCGCCCAAACAGCTAGTAAACTGATAGGTAGTAAAGTACACTATACCGGCCAAAAAATTATACAGTATAACAGATCGTTTAATATGTTAATCTGCTTTCATCTACGTTCTGTGTTCATCAGACTACTTTAATAGCCTCCCAAATACACACACAAAAAAAACCTTCATTATTCACTATACTTCTCCCACAGCTAGTCCGGTTTATACTCTGGCGTTTGTATAAAATGGTAACAAGCAGCTTTATTACAATCAACTGTCCGGTAAATTTAATTTAATATCTTAGAGGGTGAAATATACTATAGTTATTAGCTGTAGCCAGAGAATTATTCACCCATAAACGATAAATCTTTCACAAATAATACTTTACTTGGTGTTATAAAAGTCGAGCAAGGTTTACACGTTATACCACTAGAAACATACTGTACAATAAGAAAGGAGATACTCTGTACTTAACTTAGCACTGCCGGGCCCATACTAAAGTAAACAAAGCGAGCGGACGAGGCAGAAATGTCACAAACAAAAGACGTTCACGCAGCGAATGCACAACCAACGATGGAACGCTCACTCGTAACAAGTGTAGATGTTGATGAAGTGGATGTCGTGGAGATAATAGTGTAGTGGATGTAGTGTAGATAAAAATATAGTGGATGTAGTGTAGATGATGATGTAGTGGATGTCGTGTAGATAAAAATGTAGTGGATGTAGTGTAGATGATGATGTAGTGGATGTAGTGTAGATAAAAATGTAGTGGATGTAGTGTAGATGATGATGTAGTGGATGTAGTGTAGATAAAAATGTAGTGTAGATGATGATGTAGTGGATGTCGTGTAGATAAAAATGTAGTGGATGTAGGGTAGATGATGATGTAGTGGATGTAGTGTAGATAAAAATGTAGTGGATGTAGTGTAGATGATGATGTAGTGGATGTAGTGTAGATAAAGATGTAGTGTAGATGATGATGTAGTGGATGTAATGTAGATGATGATGTAGTGGATGTAGTGTAGAAAAAAATGTAGTGGATGTAGTGTAGATAAAAATGTAGTGGATGTAGTGTAGATGATGATGTAGTGGATGTAGTGTAGATAAAAATGTAGTGGATGTAGTGTAGATGATGATGTAGTGGATGTAGTGTAGATAAAGATGTAGTGTAGATGATGATGTAGTGGATGTAGTGTAGATGATGATGTAGTGGATGTAGTGTAGATAAAGATGTAGTGTAGATGATGATGTAGTGGATGTAGTGTAGATAAAAATGTAGTGGATGTAGTGTAGATAAAAATGTAGTGGATGTAGTGTAGATGATGATGTAGTGGATGTAGTGTAGATAAAAATGTATTGGGTGTAGTGTAGATGATGATGTAGTGGATGTAGTGTAGATAAAAATGTAGTGGATGTAGTGTAGATGATGATGTAGTGGATGTAGTGTAGATGATGATGTAGTGTAGATGATGATGTAGTGGATGTGGTGTAGATAAAAATGTAATGGATGTAGTGTAGATGATGATGTAGTGTAGATAATAGCGTAGTGGATGTAGTGAAGATGATGATGTAGTGTAGATAATAGCGTAGTGGATGTAGTGAAGATGATGTAATGTGAATGACAGTGTAGTTGATATAGTGTACTGTAGATAATAGTGTAGTGGATGTAGTGAAGATGATGATGTACTGGATGTAGTGAAGATGATGTAATGTGAATGACAGTGTAGTTGATATAGTGTACTGTAGATAATAGTGTAGTGGATGCATAGTTGCTTACACTACTGCCAAAAACATGAGTGACGTATCCAAGGTAACTTTTATTTAACAGGAGTATAATCTATTCTGTATAATTATATTGCGTAGATATAAGGATAAGACTATATAAAGTTTTACCCCCTACATAAAAGAATGCCAACGGTTTTATTTGACAAAGAAACACTTAACGATAACGTGCCAAGAATCAGTAGTGCTGATTACGAAGCGCTACTACAGACCGACGGGGCCCAAACTTGTGACCTTGGGTGGGGAGGATTTGGTAGCTGTGTCCTCATTACCTTTAATAATTCACCAGACATCGTGGTGAAACACTTTAAAATGAAACAGCGCAGTGAGTCTGAAACGATGGAGACATTAAATGCCGAGGCAAATCTATTAATGCGACTCCAGGATGTGGCCGGTGTGCAGCGGTGTTTAGGTGTGTATGTTGAGAAGCAGTTGCTGCTCTCCCCAAACGCTGGACTTACCCTGGAAGAATTCTTTAGGTAGCGTGTTATTACAGAAAAAATTCTGTACGAACTCATGATACAAGTCCATGAGACTGTGTCGGCAACTTTAGATAAGGGTTATGCTCACTGCGATATCAAATATGATAATGTATGCGTGTCACCATGCGATCTCAAAGTCACCATTATTGACTTCGGCATGGGTCGTCCGCTAGGAACATAAGTGTTCAAGATGTACCACCCCCTTTTGGGAAAGTGGTTGGCTCCTGAAGTTCGAAGAACTGGGCTGTGTTCGGAGGCGAGCGAGGTGTACAGTCTGGGGTGGATGTGGAATCAACTTATATACGAGGTCAACGTCGCACTAATTGATATGGGTTTGTATTTTTTGATTTCACAATCACAGGAAGGAGACCCAGCTGCCAGGCCAAAGAATTTAGATATAATTCACATACTGAAAAAACTGCTCGGATCAATCTCGTAAAATTTATCCACATCACCATTATTTGATTCGATTACTGGGAAATCGGATTCAGCCTCACCAGACAGATCAGAGTGGAGGATGATAAGTAGTTAATTCCGATAGATGGCGGGTATGACAAGGTGGATTTCTCCCATCACAACCTCTGTGACGGCTCCTACACACCCATGGATGTCGCCTGTGACCAATGGCAATATTTGTAAGACATGCCCATCAATATTGTTGTGCGGTAGAAAAAAAAAGTTAAATTCGGAACCCACAAACTCAGACACGCCGTGTACAAAAAAAAGAAAGTTGAATTCGGAACCCACGCACTCCGAGACGCCATGTGATAGAAAGAGAAAGATGAAATCAGAACCCTCGTACTTCGAGACGCCGTGTGATAAAAAAAGAAAGATATATGCGGAACCCACGCACTCCGAAACACCGTGTAAAAGAAAAAGAAAGTTGAATTCGAAGCACACGCACTCCGACACGCCGTTTGATAGAAAAAGAAAGATGAAATCAGAACCCTCGTACTTCGAGACGCCGTGTGATAAAAAAAGAAAGATATATGCGGAACCCACGCACTCCGAAACACCGTGTAAAAGAAAAAGAAAGTTGAATTCGAAGCACACGCACTCCGACACGCCGTTTGATAGAAAAAGAAAGTTGAAATCGGAACCCACACATTCCCAGACGCCGTGTGATAGAAAAAGAAAGTTGAAATCGGAACCCACACATTCCGAGACGCCGTGTGATAGAAAAAGAAAGTTGAATTCGGAACCCACGCACTCCGAGACGCCGTGCGATAGAAAAAGAAAGCTGAATTCGGAGCCCACACTGGCAAAGAAAAATAGGTAGTATCCCCCACAACCTAAAACTTGGCCGTGATAGAAAACTGAACCCAAAAAGTACATTAATGTTTGGTTAAATATTGCTTAAGCCCATTGAGGACAATCGATTATACCTTAAAAATAATACGACTTAACTCCTCTGTGGCGAGTGTTTAACCTTTTTAGAATGAAGCTTTAAACCATCGCCATTAAAATAAAACACCAGCTTCTTCAAAAGACTAATGGCGCCCAAGAGGCTGGCTGGTATACCTAATCGTATATATACAAAAATGCCTGAGTATAATATTGCATTAAAGAAAAAGTATTGAAATTTCCTGGTGAAAAGGGGTGTCCGGACCCCCAGGACTCCCCTGGATCCGCCCTTGCAGCCACTATTATATGAAATGTATTGGATAAAATAGACTATCCTAGAAAAATACATAAAAAATGCTGATCAAGCCCCAACGAAACATCTTTGAGGCTACCCTAACCTAACCTAAGCCCACTGTATGAACAACAAAAATATACGAAACAGTGATCTTACCTGTTTGATTCATTGCTTGTCTCCTCCTTGCTTCCTTCTGCTTGATTGTTCACCTAAGATCTTTCTACACTCCTCACAGGGTCGGTAGATCCCTGCCACACTGGTCACATTTATATCCCATGCATTTTTTCGTGTTGATTTTGTCAACGTTGGGGAAAAATTGCCGTGTTTTCTTTTGCAAGCTTCAGTTGCCAGCGAATTAAGTTGTTGGTGTTGAACTTTGGAGCTTTGCTTCCCTATTTTGTGACTTCAATGTTGTTAATGTTCTCATGATGCTTTCGTTTCCCATCTGCGTTTGGTGTTTACATCAGTATCCGCCCTGCGATTGGCTGAAATATTTGTAAAGTTCACTCTGATTGGTTGACGGACATCAGCTGACACGGAAGAATACGCTCTTAGCCACGACTGTCTTGGGCGAAGACAATCGTAGGTTTGTTTTCAGCACGTCAACTTAAGTTTTCACTTTGCCCTCACGTAAGATTTTGAGCTAAGTGAGCTATCGCGGCAGAACTAAGTCAGAAGTTAGTGCATCCCTGTCCAGAGATACAGTCCATTTTGAATACGGTTTAATTTTTGGTGAAGTTAACATACATTTAAATTCCGTATTAATGAATTCAAATCTATACACTGATGGTTAATTAGGAGTTCAAATCTGGCTCACCTGACTCACTGCCTTGTCCTCATTAACTCACCTGACTCACTGCCTTGTCCTCATTAACTCACCTGACTCACTGCCTTGTCCTCATTAACTCACCTGACTCACTAACTTGCCCTCATTAACTCACCTGACTCACTGCCTTGTCCTCATTAACTCACCTGACTCACTAACTTGCCCTCATTAACTCACCTGACTCACTAACTTGTCCTTATTAACTCACCTGACTCACTACCTTATCCTCATTAACTCACCTGACTCACTGCCTTGTCCTCATTAACTCACCTGACTTACTAACTTGCCCTCATTAACTCACCTGACTCACCAACTTGTCCTTATTAACTCACCTGACTCACTAACTTGTCCTTATTAACTCACCTGACTCACTACCTTGTCCTCATTAACTCACCTGACTCACTAACTTGTCCTTATTAACTCACCTGACTCACTACCTTGTCCTCATTAACTCACCTGACTCACTAACTTGTCCTCATTAACTCACCTGACTCACTACCTTGTCCTCATTAACGCACCTGACTCACTAACTTGCCCTCATTAACTCACCTGACTCACTAACTTGTCCTCATTAACTCTCCTGACTCACTAACTTGTCCTCATTAGAACTTAATCACGAAAACTTTTGACTAAACCACGAAATCTTGATAAACAAAGCAAATATTTTCATTCCCATGAACTGTCTGTCTTGTGAGCCGGAATCTGAGGGAAGAAACGGAGGGTGGAGACAAGGAAAGAATGAGGGAGACAGTAGAGAGAAAGGCGGGAGAAACAGATAGAGAAATGGGAGAAAACAGGGAGAGAAAGGGATAAAAGGGTGAAAGAACAAGGGAGAGACAGTAAGCAAAAATAGAGGAGACAGAGAAGAAAATGAAGGACACGAGAAGAGAAATAAGTAAAACAGGTAGAGAAAGGGGGTGGGCGGGGTGAGGGGTGGGGGGAGAGGGAGACACAGGAGAGAGAGAAAAAAATGGTTAGATAAACAGAGGTATTGTTCTCCCCGCCTCCTCACGAGTCCTCCCCAAGCTTATTATTACACAAGACGGGAGAGCCTGACGACACCAATGCCTGCCTGCCTTCCTTCCTTCCTTCCTTCCTCACAAATAATTAAGAGGAAAATAAACTCCCTAAAGACCTTTCAATCCTGATAAAGCACCGAGGTCCAGGAATGTTAGCCACTGGGGACCTGAGTGTCAGCCACTGGGGACCTGAGTGTCAGCCACTGGGGACCTGAGTGTCAGCCACTGGGGACCTGAGTGTCAATTACTGGGGACCTGAGTGTCAGCCACTGGGGACCCGAGTGTCAATTACTGGGGACCCGAGTGTCAGCCACTGGGGACCCGAGTGTCAGCCACTGAGGACCTGAGTGTCAGCCACTGAGGACCTGAGTGTCAGCCACTGGGGACCTGAGTGTCAGCCACTGGGGACCCGAATGTCAGAAACCAGTTAATGAACACAAGTTAGTGAGGCAGGTGAGTCAATGATGTCAACAACAAACCAGAAACCTTAACCATAAGAAACCAAAAACATTAACCACTAGAAATAAAAAAATCTTAACCACTAGAGATCAGAAACCTTAACTACTAGAACCCAGAAACCTTAGCCATTAGAAACCAGAAACCTTAACCACTAGAAACCAGAAACCTTAACCATTAGAAACCAGAAACCTTAACCTTAACCATTAGACACCTTAACTACTAAAAACCCAAAACCATAACCACTAGAAACCAAAAGAAACCCAAAAACTTAACCACTAGAAACCCCAAACCTTAACCACTAGAAACCAGTAACCTTTTCTACTAAAATCCAAAAACTATAACCACTAGAAATCGGAAACTTTAACCATTAAAAAATTTAACAACTAGAAACCCAAACCATAACCACTAGAAACCAGACACGATGGAATTATGAGGAGAAACTGACCATTCACTTGTTAACTCAACCACGAAGTTAAAACCTGAAGGACCATCAAGTTAACAGTTAAACTCACCCCAGCCTTACTCACTCAGAAACGAGACCATTAACACTGTCTCTTGTACCACAGAAGAGGAGGAGAATCTCTTTTGTGCCACAGAAAAGGAGGAGAATCGAACACCTTCATAAGTGCCACAGAAAAGTAACCGAGTGCCAGAGCCAAGACCTTTAAGACCCCACAGCATAAAGTAAAAGTCTTTAAACCCACAGAAAGGTAAAGTCTCGACCACAGTGGGACGTGTGGGGCTTATGAAACACCCAAAGGACCTAAAGTTAGGAAAATTTTCACAATTTAAAGGATCTCCCTTACCCTTCCTCCCCCCCTACCTCTCCCTAACATATACCTACTTGCACTCTCTCAACCTAGCTCCCCCCCCCCCTTATATGAACTCTTTCTCTCTCTCTCTGTCTCTCGTGTGTGTGTGTGTGTGTTAGGACTTCTCTCCACTAACGCTTAAGAGGCTACTGACCATCACATATATATATATATATATATATATATATATATATATATATATATATATATATATATATATATATATATGCAAGTATATCACTGTAGGTGCGCATGATCCAGGTATATGCTGATAACCACATGGAATAAAGAAAACACGAAGTTCCCAAGCACTTTCGTGTAATTCACATCTTCAGGGGTGAGTACACGAAAGCGTTTGGGAATTTCGTGTTTTCTTTTTCCTTGTGGTTATCAGCATATATATATATATATATATATATATACATGCAATCAACACCTCAACCCGCCAGGATTCGAACCCACGGCCCACAAGCCTATGACTGTGACCGAGGAACGCTAACCGCTGGACCACCAGGATGCTAAAAGCAGTCCTAGACTTTGTTATATTTCACACAAAGCCTGTTCCCCGGTCACAGTCATAGGCTTGTGGGCCGTGGGTTCGAATCCTGGCGGGTTGAGGTGTTGATTGTATGTAGAAGTCCGCGTGCTTTATTGGGCTAATGAAATATATATGGATCCTCGTGTTTCGAAGCCGGATTTGGTAAAACGTTACTCTGACCACCTAAGTGGTGCGGGTGGTCCCCATTAGAGGTCCACGGCGCCATAAGCTCGTTGAACAGGCTTTGTGTGAAATATAACAAAGTCTAGGACTGCTTTTAGCATCCTGGTGGTCCAGCGGTTAGCGTTCCCCGGTCACAGTCATAGGCTTGTGGGCCGTGGGTTCGAATCCTGGCGGGTTGAGGTGTTGATTGTATGTAGAAGTCCGCGTGCTTTATTGGGCTAATGAAATATATATATATATATATATATATATATATATATATATATGCTGATAACCACCAGGAAAGAAGAAAACACGAAGTTCCCAACTGCTTTCGTGTAATTCACATCTTCAGGGGTGAGTACAGACTAGATAGAGTAATGCAAAACAAGATGAATATATACAGAGGAGGGTGAGACCAGGTCCACAATGGTCAGGTAATTAGGTAAGTAGGGTCATTACCTAATTACCTGACCATTGTGGACCTGGTCTCACCCTCCTCTGTATATATTCATCTTGTTTTGCATTACTCTATCTAGTCTGTACTCACCCCTGAAGATGTGAATTACACGAAAGCGCTTGGGAACTTCGTGTTTTCTTCTTTCCTGGTGGTTATCAGCATATACCTAGATCACGCGCACCTACAGTGATTTACTTGCATATATATATATATATATATATATATATATATATATATATATATATATATATATATATATATATATATATGTATATATATATATATATATATATATATGTATATATATATATATATATATATATATATATATATATATATATATATATATATATATATATGTATATATATATATATATGTATATATATATATATATATATATATATATATATATATATATATATATATATATATATATACATATACATACCCTGTATACTGTAGGGTATCTCTGTAAAATACCTATTCTGTAGTATTAATTGACGAATTCTGGGATTTACTTGAAAATGGGGCTTCAGTTCCATCAGACTTCAACAGAGGCTGGGCACTCAGCGGGTTTGAAGGTTTCACGGTCAAGGGCCAGTCATACTCGTTGTTGATGGTAGACAAGATGGCGTCCAATGATGGCTTTTCTGTTGCTTAAAATACCTGGTGAAGAATCAAGAAACCGTCAGGCGAGTCCACTTTACCAATACCTCCCACCCCTCACTACCCCCACCCCTCACTACCCCCACCCCTCACTACCCCCACTCCTCACTACCCCCACCCCTCACTACACCCACCCCTCACTACCCCCACCCCTCACTACCCCCACCCCTCACTACCCCACCCCTCACTACCCCCACCCCTCACTACCCCCACCCCTCACTACCCCCACCCCTCACTACCTCCACTCCTCACTACCCCCACTCCTCACTACCCCCACCCCTCACTACCTCCACTCCTCACTACCCCACCCCTCAATGCCTCCACTCCTCACTACCCCCCACACCTCACTACCCCCACCCCTCACAACCCCCACCCCTCACTACCTCCACTCCTCACTACCACCACCCCTCACTACTCCCACCCCTCACTACCCCCACTCCTCACTACCCACACCCCTCACTACCCCCACTCCTCACTACCCCCACCCCTCACTACCCCCACCCCTCACTACCCCCACACCTCTCTACCCCCACTCCTCACTACCCCCACCCCTCACTACCCCCACCCCTCACTACCCCCACCCCTCACTACCCCCACACCTCACTACCCCCACTCCTCACTACCTCCACCCCTCACTACCCCCACCCCTCACTACCGCCACTCCTCACTACCCCCACTCCTCACTACCCCAACCGCTCACTACCCCACACCTCACTACCCCCACCCCTCACTACCCCCACCCCTCACCACCTCCACTCATCACTACCCCCACCCCTCACTACCCCCACCCCTCACTACCTCCACTCCTCACTACCCCCACTCCTCACTACCCCAACCGCTCACTACCCCCACACCTCACTACCCCCACCCCTCACAAACCCCACCCTTCACTACCCCCACCCCTCACTACCTCCACTCCTCACTGCCCCCACCCCTCACTACCACCACCCCTCACTAACTCCACCCCTCACTACCCCCACTCCTCACTACCCCCACTCCTCACTACCCCCACTCCTCACTGCCCCAACCGCTCACTACCCCCACACCTCACTACCACCACCCCTCACTACCACCACCGCTCACTACCCCCAACGCTCACTACCCCCACCCCTCACTACCTCCACCCCTCACTACCTCCACTCCTCACTACCCCAACCGCTCACTAGCCCCACCCCTCACTACCCCCACCCCTCACTACCCCCACCCCTCAATACCTCCACCCCTCACTACCTCCACTCCTCACTACCCCAACCGCTCACTACCCCCACCCCTCACTACCTCCACCCCCCACTACCCCAACCGCTCACTACCCCCACCCCTCACTACCCCCACCCCTCACTACCTCCACCCCTCACTACGTCCACTCCTCACTACCCCAACCGCTCACTACCCCCACCCCTCACTACCTCCACCCCTCACTACCCCAACCGCTCACTACCCCCACCCCTCACTACCCCCACCCCTCACTACCCCCACTCCTCACTACCCCCACCCCTCACTACCCCCACTCCTCACTACCCCCACCCCTCACTACCCCCACTCCTCACTACCCCCACCCCTTCACTACCCCCACCCCTCACTACCTCCACCCCTCACTACCTCCACTCCTCACTACCCCAACCGCTCACTACCCCCACCCCTCACTACCTCCACCCCTCACTACCCCAACCGCTCACTACCCCCACCCCTCAATACCCCCACCACTCACTACCCCCACCCCTCACTACCCCCACCCCTCACTAACCCCACCCCTCACTACCCCCACTCCTCACTACCCCCACCCCTCACTAACTCCACCCCTCACTACCCCCACCCCTCAGTACCCCCACCCCTCACTATCCCCACCGCCTCACTACCCCCACTCCTCACTACCCACACCCCTCACTACCCCGACCCCTCACTACCTCCACTCCTCACTACCCCTTCCCCTCACTACCCACACCCCTCACTACCTCCACTCCTCACTACCCCCACTCATCACTATCCCAACCGCTCACTACCCCCACCCCTCATTACCTCCACCCCTCACTACCCCGACTCCTCAATACCCCACTCCTCACTACCCCCACCCCTCACTACCTCCACTCCTCACTACCCCACCCCTCACTACCCCCACCCCTCACTACCCCCACCCCTCACTACCCCCACCACTCACTACCCCTACCCCTCACTACCTCCACTCCTCACTACCCCCACCCCTCACTACCCACACCCCTCACTACCTCCACTCATCACTACCCCCACTCCTCACTACCCCCACCCCTCACTACCTCCACTCCTCACTACTCCCACCCCTCACTACCTCCACTCCTCACTACTTCCACTCCTCACTACCCCCGCTCCTCACTACCTCCACTCCTCACTACCCCCACTCCTCACTACCCCCACTCCTCACTACCTCCACTCCTCACTACCCCCACTCCTCACTACCCCCACTCCTCACTACCCCCACCCCTCACTACCTCCACTCCTCACTACCCGACCCCTCACTACCTCCACTCTTCACTACCCCCACTCCTCACTACCCTCACCCCTCACTACCCTCACCCCTCACTACCCCACCCCTCACTACCCCCACTCCTCACTACCCCCACCCCTCACTACCCCCACAGCTCACTACCCCCACCCCTAACTACCCCCACCCCTCACTACCTCCACTACTCACTACCCCACCCCTCACTACCCCCACCCCTCACTACCTCCACCCCTCACTACCCCCTTTCTTCAGTACCCCCACTCCTCACTACCCCACTCCTCACTACCCCCACTTCTCACTACCCCACTCCTCACGACCCCCACCCCTCACTACCCCCACCCCTCACTACCCCTACCCCTCACTACCCCCACCCCTCACTACCTCCACTCCTCACTACCCCCACACCTCACTACCCCCACCCCTCACTACCCCCACCCCTCACTACCTCCACACCTCACTACCTCCACTCCTCACTACCCCTACCCCTCACTACCCACACCCCTCACTACCTCCACTCTTCACTACCCCCACCCCTCACTACCCCCACCCCTCACTACCTCCACTCTTCACTACCCCCACCCCTCACTACCCCCACCCCTCACTACCCCCACCCCTCACTACCTCCACTCATCACTACCCCCACCCCTCACTACCTCCACACCTCACTACCTCCACCCCTCACTACCCCCACCCCTCACTACCTCCACTCTTCACTACCCCCACCCCTCACTACCCCCACCCCTCACTACCCACACCCCTCACTACCTCCACTCTTCACTACCCCCACACCCTCACTACCCCCACCCCTCACTACCTCCATTCCTCACTACCCTCACCCCTCACTACCCACACCCCTCACTACCTCCACTCTTCACTACCCCCACTCCTCACTACCCCCACACCTCACTACCCCCACACCTCACTACCCCACTCCTCACTACCCCCACTCCTCACTACCCCACTCCTCACTACCCCCACTCCTCACTACCCCACTCCTCACTACCCCCACCCCTCACTACCCCCACCCCTCACTACCCCTACTCCTCATTACCCCCACCCCTCACTACCTCCACTCCTCACAACCCCCACTCCTCACTACCCCAATCCGTCACTACCCCCACCCCTCACTACCTCCACTCCTCACTACCCACACCCCTCACTACCTCCACTCTTCACTACCCCCACCCCTCACTACCCCTACCCCTCACTACCCCCACCCTTCACTACCCCTACTCCTCACTACCCCCACCCCACACTACCCCCACCCCTCACTACCCACACCCCTCACTACCTCCACTCTTCACTACCCCCACACCCTCACTACCCACACCCCTCACTACCTCCACTCCTCACTACCCCTACCCCTCATTGCCCACACCCCTCACTACCTCCACTCTTCACTACCCCCACCCCTCACTACCCCCACTCTTCACTACCCCCACACCGTCACTACCCACACCCCTCACTACCTCCACTCCTCACTACCCCTACCCCTCATTGCCCACACCCCTCACTACCTCCTCTCTTCACTACCCCCACCCCTCACTACCCCCACTCTTCACTACCCCCACCCCTCACTACCACCACCCCTCATTACCCCCACCCCTCACTACCTCCACTCCTCACTACCCCCACCCCTCACTTCCACCACCCCTCACTACCCCCACCCCTCACTACCCCCACCCCTCAATACCCCCACCCCTCACTACCTCAACTCCTCACTACCCCCACCCCTCACTACCACCACCCCACACTACCACCACCCCTCACTACCCCCACCCCTCACTACCTTCACTCCTCACTACCCCTACCCCTCACTACCCCCACCCCTCACTACCCCCACCCCTCACTACCCCACCCTCACACCCCCACCCCTCACTACCCCTACCCTCACTACCCCCACCCCTCACTAGCCCCACCCATCACTACCCCCACCCTCACTACCCCTAACCCACTCAACCCCCACCCATCACTACCCCCACCCCTCACTACCTCTACTCCTCACTACCCCTACCCCTCACTACCCACACCCCTCACTACCTCCACCCCTCACTACCCCCACCCTTCACTACCTCCAACCCCTCACTACCTTCCACCCCTCACTACCTCCACTCCTCACTACTCCCACCACTCACAACTCCCACCCCTCACTAGCTCCACTCCTCACTACCTCCTGCTGAGCAGCTCTCACCCTTGGCCAATGTTCGGCCCATTCCCCAAGTCCCTCTCCCCGACCCATGCTCACCACCGGGATATCAACATAATCAAAAGTGGCATTTCGTTTCGGAAAGAAGTGGAACCAGTGTTGAACAGTTAAGAACAGTGTTAAGCCAGTGAATTCAGTACTAGACAGTACCAGTGAGACCCGTGATCCGCCAGTGAGATAAGCACCGCTGGGAACTGACCGCCATCTCCTGAAAAGGAGGTGCTAATCAGTCCACTCTGAGAACAACAGTGGGTTGGCTTCACACTTGACATCGAAATAACACCACACCACCCAGTAGGGTGGGGATAGGTCAACAACTGCAAATATGTTGCCTGTATAACAAGTGAACTACCGTGTGTTGAGCACTGTGTCGTGTGTAGGTGCCCGCGAGGCAAGGCCTATACCCTTGTGGTCACGCTCGGCCATAGTGTGCCAAGCTGGTTAGTTCTTTTGAAATTAAAATTGACTTTGATACTGTATCTAACCAGAAAAACCGACATGCTATTAAGAACAAGTGTAGTGTAATAAAAGTGTTTATAAACTGAGAAAACTCCTGTTACCTTAGTCCCCCCGACACCACACTCCCTCCGCGGGAGGCCCGCTCATGGCCTCCCCTCACACCGCTAATATGCTGTACAGTAGATGCCAATCTCCTTTGTCCTCTAAGAGGGTTACGCCTCCCAACCACCGCTGACTTCCTAGGAGTGCCAAGCAGTCCTCGGCCCTCTGACGTAGGCATATAAGTCGAGCCCTGTAACTCCACCATGTCTGAGTTGACTGGAGACACAGCTGCTCGCTTTAACTCTCCTGATGCACTGAGTGAGCCAGGCGACTGTGGTGTTGACCTTGACACCAACGGAGAAGATGGCTTTCAACTAGTTCAGTCCAGGAACAAGCGGAAGGCCGAAAAGGCAGAAAGACTCAGAGACAATCAACTACAACCACAACCCCCCATGAGAGTAAGATTGTACTTCCCTGGAGGTACATCACCTGAAGACAAGTATCTCTGGCTGAACGATGCGGAAGACAAATATCCTGAGGCTGTGTTTCAGTTCAGAGTCGGTACACAAGATCATGTTCTGATTAGAAACGACCCAGCAGTCATACAGGATCTCCTCACCAATAGCATAAGGGGAATAACCATGGAACAATCATCCCAACCATCGAGCAAGAAGACCATAATAATCATAGGGCTCGACCAGTACCAGACCCCTACACTACTAGAAGCCCATCCCTACATCAGAAGGACGAAGCGACTCAGGGGCAAGAATGCAGTCATTGCAGACTGGGTTGGCTCGGAAGACCCACCCAGGACCATTCGAGTCCGTGGTGCCTATCGGACTCTGAAGGTAACTCTCTATCAGCCCCCTAACCGGAGGTGTTACAACTGTCAGCACTGGGGCCATGTGGCCCGGTTATGCCCCTCGACTAAGCCGTGGTGTGGTCTCTGCTCAAGGCAACATGCAACACAGGTTTGCAGAGATACAGTTGCTCAAGGGGGTGTCATCCAACAGAAGTGTATTAACTGCAAAACAGTTGGAGTTCCTGTATGGCACCCTAACTGTTCTAGAGCTCCTACACCCCTTCAGCGCCCAGACCCGCCACCCAGGCAGGTCTCAAGAAACACTAATGCTGCTAGGGTACTCCCTACGGCCAACCCCTGGCCTGCCCTCCCCACCAAAGCTCCAGGATCATCACCAGCAGTCATCGAAAGATCAGCATGGGGCAACACAGACGTACCGACACAACAGGTAGCTGCCAACACACTCCATGAACACGCACATCGTGAAGAGATCAATGATTTGAAAAATGAAATTAAAGAACTCAAAGCTCAGGTTACAGCTCAAGCTCAAGATCAAACTGAAATGTTTAGGAGCCTCTGTGATACACTAAAGGAAAAAAACACCACCAACACAGTGCAGCAACTTCGGAAAAATTACAGTCAAACTGAAGACATTCAGATGTCAGTACCAGGTGTGGAAACTCAAGACCCACCAGGAACTAGTGTCCACGCAGAGGAAAATAGTGATACTGGTAACAGTTCTACTGATGCCTCTGTGGACATGGTCAGTGAAGATGAACAAGCACAAACAGAAAATGGTGGTGATGTCGAGTGTAACCAAAGTGTGTTGTTGTCTGCCACTGAAATACAACATTTGTTGAGCCGTACATGCTCCAGAAATGTTTCCAAAAGGTTAACTGGCCTACTGCCTGCCGAAGGGACAGGCAGCGCAGAAAAGAACAGTATCATACAGTGCCTTTTGCTTCTTTCCAAATACATTTCATAATGGCCAGTGTTAATACCAGACAAAATTCCAAATACATTTCATAATGGCCAATGTTAATACCAGACAAAGATACAGAGCGGTGAAGGTGATGAGTTGGAACATCTCATCCCTTAGAAAACGATACCCTGACCTACACCACAAAGTTGTGACTGAGGACATCGATATTGTGTGTCTGCAGGAGTGTCTCACACCTAATGGTAAGCCCCCACCCAGTCTGCCCAATTATGTGTATTATGATCCTAGTTCTACTCACACATGTTTGATGTATGTTAAGAAGTCACTCCCGCATGTACCTCTTGTATCCAAAAAGACCACCAACCTTCAGTACCATGGGATCACTATCCACCTGGGCAACTCCACACTCAACGTGCTAAACGCCTATGCTCCCTCAGATCAGCTTCAATCCACAGATCTCCCAGACTTTTTACACACTGACCCCACTGTCCTAATGGGTGACCTGAATACTAGACACAAGAAATTAGGTGACTCCACCACTAACACCAATGGTAGGAGACTTATCTCACTTCTCAGCGCATATGAAGATGTTCAAATTATAGGTAATAATGAACCAACACACATCTATGGCGGGGGTCTAGACAAATGTATTGGCTTTAATCTATCATACACAACTCATAGCTCTGATGTTGTCACTGATCTTATGTCTGACCACAGCCCAATCCAAGCTAGTATACATGTAGCCAATGACACCCCCACTGGTGGTAAACTCAACAGACGTAGAATCACAGTCAAGCAAGAACATGAAAGCCAGTTCATAGACTTCATCCATGACTGGTACAAGGACTACAAGCCTGACACTTACCAAAGTTTCCATGACGATCTGATAGATAGGACTTATGTGGAGGTAGTGAGGGGTGGGGGTAGTGACGGGTGCGGGGTAGTGAGGGGTTTTGGTAGTGAGGGGTAGGAGGTATTGAGGGGTGGGTGGTAGTGAGGGGTGGGGGTAGTGAGGAGTGGAGGTAGTGAGAGGTGGGGATAGTGAGGAGTGGAGGTAGTGAGGGGTGGGGGTAGTGAGAGGTGGGGGTAGTGAGGGGTGGGGGTAGTGAGGGGTGGGGGTAGTGAGGAGTGGAGGTAGAGAGGGGTGGGGGTAGTGAGGAGTGGAGGTAGTGAGGGGTGGGGGTAGTGAGGGGTGGGAGGTAGTGAGGGGTGGGGGTAGTGAGTGGTGGGGGTAGTAAGGGGTAGGGGTAGTGAGGGGTGGTGGTAGTGAGGGGGTAGTGAAGAGTGGAGGTAGTGAGGGGTGGGGGTAGTGAGGAGTGACCGTAGTGAGGGGTGGGGGTAGTGAGGGGTGGGGGAAGTAAGAGGTAGGGGTAGTGAGGGGTGGTGGTAGTGAGGGGTGGGGGTAATGAGGAGTGGAAGTAGTGAGGGGCGGGGGTAGTGAGGGGTGGGGGTAGTGAGGGGCGGGGGTAGTAAGGGGTAGGGGTAGTGAGGGGTGGTGGTAGTGAGGGGTGGGGGTAGTGAGAGGTGGGGGTAGTCAGGAGTGGAGGTAGTGAGGGGTGGGGGTAGTGAGGGGGTGGGATGTAGTATTGGGTGGGGGTAGTGCGGGGTGGGGATAGTTTGGAGTGGAGATGGTGAGGGGTGGGGGTAGTGAGGGGTGGGGGTAGTGAGGAGAGGAGCTGGTGAAGGGTGGAGGTAGTGATGGGTGGGGGTAGTGAGGAGTTGAGGTAGTGAGGGGTGGGAGGTAGTGAGGGGCAGGAGGTAGTGAGGGGTAGGGGTAGTGAGGGGTGGGGGTAGTGTGGGGTGGGGGTAGTGTGGGGCGGGGGTATTGAGGGGTGGGGGTAGTGACGGGTGGGAGTAGTGAGGGGTGGGGGTAGTGAGGGGTGGGGGTAGTGAGGAGTGGAGATGGTGAGGGGGTGGGGGGAGTGAGGGGTGGGGGTAGTGAGGAGTGGAGGTAGTGAGGTTAGGGGGTAGTGAGGGGTGGGGGTAGTGAGGGGTGGTGGTAGTGAGGGGTGGTGGTAGTGAGGAGTGGAGATGGTGAGGGGTGGGGGTAGTGAGGGGTGGGGGGAGTGAGGGGTGGTGGTAATGAGGGGTGGGGGTAGTGAGGGGTGGGGGTATTGAGAGGTGGGGGTAGTGAGGAGTGGAGGTTGTGAGGGGTGGGGGTAGTGAGGGGTGGGGGTAGTGAGGAGTGGAGGTAGTGAGGGGTAGGGGTAGTGACAGGTGGGGGTAGTGAGGAGTGGAGGTACTGAGGGGTGGCGGTAGTGAGGGGTGGGAGGTAGTGAGGGGTAGGGGTAGTGAGGGGTGGGGGTAGTAAGGGGTAGGGGTAGTGAGGGGTGGTGGTAGTGAGGGGTGGGGGTAGTGAGGAGTGGAGGTAGTGAGGGGCGGGGGTAGTGAGGAGTGGAGGTAGTGAGGGGTGGGGGTAGTGAGGAGTGAGCGTAGTGAGGGGTGGGGGTAGTGAGGGGTGGGGGTATTAAGGGGTAGGGGTAGTGAGGGATGGTGATAGTGAGGGGTGGGGGTAGTGAGGAGTGGGGGTAGTGAGGAGTGGAGGTAGTGAGGGGCGGGGGTAGTGAGGAGTGGAGGTAGTGAGGGGCGGGGGTAGTGAGGAGTGGAGGTAGTGAGGGGTGGGGGTAGTGAGGGGCGGGGGTAGTGAGGGGTGGGGGTAGTGAGGGGTGGTGGTAGTGAGGGGTGGGGGTAGTGAGGAGTGGAGGTAGTGAGGGGTGGGGGTAGTGAGGAGTGGAGGTAGTGAGGGGTGGGGGTAGTGAGAGGTGGGGGTAGTGAGGGGTGGGAGGTAGTGAGGGGTGGGAGGTAGTGAGGGGAGGGGGTAGTGAGAGGTGGGGGGTAGTAAGGGGTAGGGGTAGTGAGGGGTGGTGGTAGTTTGGGATAGGGGTAGTGAGGAGTGGAGTTAGTGAGGGGTGGGGGTTGTGAGGGGTGGGGGTAGTGAGGGGTAGGGGTAGTGAAGGGTGGGGGCAGTGAAGGGTGGGGGTAGTGAGGGGTGGGGGTAGTGAGGGGTGGGGGTAGTGAGGAGTGGAGGTAGTGAGGGGCGGGGATAGTGAGGGGTGGGGGTATTGAGGTTAGGGGGTATTGAGGGGTGGGGGTAGTGAGGGGTGGGGGTAGTGAGGGGTGGGGTAGTGAGGAGTGGAGATGGTGAGGGGTGGGGATAGTGAGGGGTGGGGGTAGTGAGGGGTGGGGATAGTGAGGGGTGGGGTAGTGAGGGGTAGGGATAGTGAAGGGTGGGGGTAGTGAGGGGTGGGGGTAGTGAGGGGTGGGGGTAGTGAGGAGTAGATGTAGTGAGGTTAGGGGGTATTGAGGGGTGGGGGTAGTGAGGGGTGGGCGTAGTGAGGGGTGGGGTAGTGAGGAGTGGAGATGGTAAGGGATGGGGGTAGTGAGGGGTGGGGGTAGTGAGGGGTGGGGGTAGTGAGGAGTGGAGGAAGTGAGGGGTGGGGGTAGTGAGGAGTGGAGGTAGTGAGGGGTGGGGGTAGTGAGGGGTGGGGGTAGTGAGGGGTGGGGGTAGTGAGGGGTGGAGGTAGTGAGGGGTGGGGGTAGTGAGGAGTGGAGGTAGTGAGGGGTGGGGGTAGTGAGGGGTGGGGGTAGTAAGGGGTGGGGGTAGTGAGGGGTGGGGGTAGTGAGGAGTGGAGATTATGAGGGTGGGGGTAGTGAGGGGTGGGGGTAGTGAGGGGTGGTGGTAGTTAGGGGTGGGGGTAGTGAGGGGTGGGGGTAGTGAGAGGTGGGTTTAGTGAGGAATTGCGGTAGTGAGGAGTGGGGGTGGTGAGGGGTGGGGGTAGTGAGGAGTGGATGTTGTGAGGGGTGGGAGTAGTGAGGGGTGGGGGTAGAGAGGAGTGAAGGTAGTGAGGAGTTGAGGTCGTGAGAGGTGGGGGTAGTGAGGGGTGGGGGTAGTGAGGGGTGGAGGTAGTGAGGGGTGGGGTTAGTGAGGAGTGGAGATGGTGAGGGGTGGGGGTAGTGAGGGGTGGGGGTAGTGAGGGGTGGGGGTAGTGAGGGGTGGGGGTAGTGAGGGGTGGGGGTAGTGAGGAGTGGAGGTAATGAGGTTAGGGGGTAGTGAGGGGTGGGGGTAGTGAGGAGTGGGGGTATTGAGTGGTGGGGGTAGAGAGGGGTGGGGGTAGTGAGGGGTGGGGGTAGTGAGGAGTGGGGGTAGTGAGGTTAGGGGGTAGTGAGGGATGGGGGTAGTGAGGGGTGGGGGTAGTGAGGGGTGGTGGTAGTGAGGGGTGGTGTTAGTGAGGAGTGGAGATGGTGAGGGGTGGGGGTAGTGAGGGGTGGGGGTAGTGAGGGGTGGTGGTAGTGAGGGGTGGGGGTAGTGAGGAGTGGACGTAGTGAGGTTAGGGGGTAGTGAGGGGTGGGGGTAGTGAGGGGTGGAGGTAGTAAGGGGTGGGGGTAGTGAGGAGTGGAGATGGTGAGGGGTGGAGGTAGTGAGGGGTGGGGGTAGTGAGGAGTCGAGATAGTGAGGGGTGGGGGTAGTGAGGGGTGAGGGGTTGTGAGGGGTGGGAGTAGTGAGGAGTGGAGGTAGTGAGGGGTGGGAGGTTTAGAGGGGTGGGAGGTAGTGAAGGGTGGGGGAAGTGAGGGGTGGGGGTAGTGAGATGTGGGGGTTGGGAAGAGTGGAGGTAGTGAGGGGTGGGGTAGTGAGGGTTGGGGGTAGTGAGGGGTGTGGGTATTGAGGGGTCGGGGTGGTGAGGAGTGGAGGTAGTGAGGGGTGGGGGTAGTGAGGGGTGGTGGTAGTGAGGGGTGCGGTTAGTGAGGGGTGGGGTAGTGAGGAGTGGATGTAGTGAGGGGTGGCGGTAGTGAGGGGTGGGGGGAATGAGGGGTGGGAGGTAGTGAGGGGTGGGGGTAGTGAGGGGTGGGGGTAGTGAGGGGTGGGGGTAGTGAGAGGTGGGGGTAGTGAAGAGTGGAGGTAGTGAGGGGTGGGGTAGTGAGGGGTGGGGGTAGTGAGGGGTGTGGGTTGTGAGGGGTAGTGAGGAGTGGAGGTAGTGAGGGGTGGGGGTAGTGAGGGGTGGGGGTAGTGAGGGGTGGGGGTAGTGAGGAGTGGAGGTAGTGAGGGGTGGGGGTAGTGAGGGGTGGGAGTAGTGACTAGTGGAGGTAATGAGGGGTGGGGGTAGTGTGAGGTGGAGGTAGTGAGGGGTGGGGGTAGTGAGGGGTGGGAGGTTGTGAGGGGTGGGGGTTGTGAGGGGTGGGGGTAGTGAGGGGTGGGGGTAGTGAGGAGTGAAGGTAGTGAGGGGCGGGGGTAGTGAGGGGTGGGGGTAGTGAGGGGTGGGGGTATTGAGGGGTGGGATTAGTGAGGAGTGGAGGTAGTGAGGGGCGGGGGTAGTGAGGAGTGGAGGTAGTGAGGGGTGGGGGTAGTGAGAGGTGGGGGTAGTGAGGATTGTGGGTAGTGAGGGGTGGGGGTAGTGAGGGGTGGAGGTAGATAGGGGTGGGGGTAGTGAGAGGTGGGGGTAGTGAGGAGTGGAGGTAGTGGGGGGTGGGGGTAGTGAGGGGTGGGAGGTAGTGAGGGGTGGGGGTAGTGAGGGGTGGGGGTAGTGAGGGGTAGGGGTAGTGAGGAGTGGAGGTAGTGAGGGGTAGGGGTAGTGAGGGGTGGTGGTAGTGAGGGGTGGGGGTAGTGAGGAGTGGAGGAAGTGAGGGGTGGGGGTTGTGAGGAGTGAGCGCAGTGAGGGGTGGGGGTAGGGAGGGGTGGGGGTAGTGAGGAGTGGAGGTAGTGAGGGGTGGGGGTAGTGAGGGGTGGGGGTAGTGAGGAGTGGAGGTAGTGAGGGGTGGGGGTAGTCAGGGGTGGGGGTAGTGAGGGGTGGGGGTAGTGAGGGGTGCGGTTTGTGAGGGGTGGGGGTACTGAGGAGTGGAGGTAGTGAGGGGTGGGAGGTATTGATAAAGTGGACTCGCCTGACGGTTTCTTGATTCTTCACCAGGTATTTTAAGCAATAGAAAAGCCATCATTGGACGCCATCTTGTCTACTGTCAACAACGAGTATGACTGGCCCTTGACCGTGAAACCTTCAAACCCGCTGAGTGCCCAGCCTCTGTTGAAGTCTGATGGATCTGAAGCCCCATTTTCAAGTAAATCCCAGAATTCTTCAATTAAGACTACAGAATAGGTATTTTACAGACATACCTTACAGTATACAGGGTATGTATAAGTATATATATATATATATATATATATATATATATATATATATATATATATATGCTGACAACCACAAGGAAAAAGAAAACACGAAGTTCCCAAGCGCTTTCGTGTACTCTCCCCTGAAGATGTGAATTACACGAAAGCGCTTGGGAACTTCGTGTTTTCTTTTTCCTTGTGGTTATCAGCATATACCTGGATCATGCGCACCTACAGTGATTTATTTGCATTTATATATATATATATATATATATATATATATATATATATATATATATATATATATATATATATATATATATATTTCATGTAAATCCACAATGAAAACGTGGATAAGATAAATCTTGATAAAATCACACGGGAGAATGGAAACAACGGAGTACCTTAGCTTTCGTCTTTATTCAAGACCTCTTCAGAGGCAACTGGATTACATAGACAGAGAGAGGCTTAAATATACAGGGTGACCTTAAAAACATGAGGTCAGGTCATAATGATGACATCCACTAATCCACACACCAACACCATCACACACGTAGAGGAGCTTAAGAGAAGGGGGTGACGTGACTAGTCAGGTCAGGTCACAAATACGGGACCCACAAAATAACTATCATACATCTAGATCAAAGGTTTTCAAAGCATTTTTAACCTTGGGCCCATGACAAATAAATTTATGTAACATATTATCAGTTTGAACTGACCATCGCTAAGGTTTATAGATTTTAATTCCTTAATCAAACTAGCTTCAACCAGAAGTCTTTCTGTGACACAAGATGATTTGAATACTTCTAACCTTTTTTCCCAAGCAATGGGGTGATTATTATTCCTAACATGAACGAACAAGGCACTGCTTTCAGATGCAGTTTTGATATTATACTTATGTTGTTTGATTCTGAGCTGCAGAGTTTTTCCTGTCTGACCTACATAATTACAATTACATTTGCTACATGGAATACAATAAACACTTCCATTTACATTCAAACTTGGGCTATTCCTTATTTACATATTGGTAATGGTTGAGTCATACTTGAAAACAACATTAATATTTAGAAGCTTGAGGGACCGAACTAGCGGGACAAATTCATTACGATAGGGCAGTCAAAATATTCTTAAGTGTAGGAACTTGTCTAGTTTGAGAGGAAATGAAAGGATTTTTTAGCCCTTTTAAAACAACGATCAACAAACACAGAAGGGTACCCGAGTTTCTGTGCAATAGAACGAATGTGTTTCAATTCATCGTCAATAAATTCAGAGTCACAAATACGCAGACATCTTAAGAACATAGCAGAAAAAACTGACATTTTGGTAGACTCAAAGTGATTTGATAAAAAGTGAATGAAACTATCAACCTGTGTGGGCTTTCTATATACCTTAAATTTATAGTTTTGGCCATTTCTCATGATAAGCATATCAAGAAATGGAAGGGAGAGTGCAAGTAGGTATATGTTAGGGAGGGGGGGGGGGGGAGGAAGGGTAAGGGAGATCCTGTAAATTGTGAAAATTTTCCTAACTTTAGGTCCTTTGGGTGTTTCATAAGCCCCACACGTCCCACTGTGGTCCAGACTTTAACTTTCTGTGGGTTTAAAGTCTTTTACTTTATGCTGTGGGGTCTTAAAGGTCTTGGCTCTGGCACTCGGTTACTTTTCTGTGGCACTTATGAAGGTGTTCGATTCTCCTCCTTTTCTGTGGCACAAAAGAGATTCTCCTCCTCTTCTGTGGTACAAGAGACAGTGTTAATGGTCTCGTTTCTGAGTGAGTAAGGCTGGGGAGACTTTAACTGTTAACTTGATGGTCCTTCAGGTTTTAACTTCGTGGTTGAGTTAACAAGGGAATGGTCAGTTTCTCCTCATAATTCCATCGTGTCTGGTTTCTAGTGGTTATGGTTTTGGGTTTCTAGTTCTTAAATTTTCTAATGGTTAAAGTTTCCGATTTCTAGTGGTTATAGTTTTTGGATTTTAGTAGAAAAGGTTACTGGTTTCTAGTGGTTAAGATTTGGGGTTTCTAGTGATTAAGTTTTTGGGTTTCTAGTGGTTTCTAGTGGTTATGGTTTTGGGGTTTTAGTAGTTAAGGTGTCTATTGGTTAAGGTTAAGGTTTCTGGTTTCTAATGGTTAATGTTTCTGGTTTCTAGTGGTTAAGGTTTTTGGTTTCTAATGGCTAAGGTTTCTGGGTTCTAGTAGTAAAGGTTTCTGGTCTCTAGTGGTTAAGATTTTTTTATTTCTAGTGGTTAATGTTTTTGGTTTCTTATGGTTAAGGTTTCTGGTTTCTTGTTGACATCATTGACTCACTTGCCTCACTAACTTGTGTTCATTAACTGGTTTCTGACATTCGGGTCCCCAGTGGCTGACACTCAGGTCCCCAGTGGCTGACACTCAGGTCCTCAGTGGCTGACACTCAGGTCCCCAGTGGCTGACACTCGGGTCCCCAGTAATTGACACTCAGGTCCCCAGTGGCTGACACTCGGGTCCCCAGTGGCTGACACTCAGGTCCCCAGTAATTGACACTCAGGTCCCCAGTGGCTGACACTCGGGTCCCCAGTAATTGACACTCAGGTCCCCAGTGGCTGACACTCGGGTTCCCAGTGGCTGACACTCAGGTCCCCAGTAATTGACACTCAGGTCCCCAGTGGCTAACACTCAGGTCCCCAGTGGCTGACACTCAGGTCCCCAGTGGCTGACACTCAGGTCCCCAGTGGCTAACATTCCTGGACCTCGGTGCTTTATCAGGATTGAAAGGTCTTTAGGGAGTTTATTTTCCTCTTAATTATTTGTGAGGAAGGAAGGAAGGAAGGAAGGAAGGAAGGCAGGCAGGCAGGCATTGGTGTCCTCAGGTTCTCCTGTCTTGTGTAATAATAAGCTTGGGGAGGACTCGTGAGGAGGCGGGGAGAACAATACCTCTGTTTATCTAACCATTGTTTTCTCTCTCTCTCCTGTGTCTCCCTCTCCCCCCACCCCCCACCCCTCCCACCCCCTTTCTCTACCTGTTTTCCTTATTTCTCTTCTCGTGTCCTTCATTTTCTTCTCTGTTTCCTCTCTTTTTTCTTACTGTCTCTCCCCTGTTCTTTCACCCTTTCATCTCTTTCTCTCCCTGTTTTCTCCCATTTCTCTATCTGTTTCTCCCGCCTTTCTCTCTACTGTCTCCCTCATTCTTTCCCTGTCTCCACCCTTCGTTTCTTCCCTCAGATTCCGGCTCACAAGACAGACAGTTCATGGGAATGAAAATATTTGCTTTGTTTATCAAGATTTCGTGGTTTAGTTAAAAGTTATCGTGATTAAGTTCTAATGAGGACAAGTTAGTGAGTCAGGAGAGTTAATGAGGACAAGTTAGTGAGTCAGGTGAGTTAATGAGGACAAGTAAGTGAGTCAGGTGAGTTAATGAGGACAAGGTAGTGAGTCAGGTGAGTTAATAAGGACAAGGTAGTGAGTCAGGTGAGTTAATGAGGACATGGTAGTGAGTCAGGTGAGTTAATAAGGACAAGTTAGTGAGTCAGGTGAGTTAATGAGGACAAGTTAGTGAGTCAGGTGAGTTAATGAGGGCAAGTTAGTGAGTCAGGTGAGTTAATGAGGACAAGGCAGTGAGTCAGGTGAGTTAATGAGGACAAGGCAGTGAGTCAGGTGAGTTAATGAGGACAAGGCAGTGAGTCAGGTGAGTTAATGAGGACAAGGCAGTGAGTCAGGTGAGTTAATGAGGACAAGGCAGTGAGTCAGGTGAGTTAATGAGGGCAAGTTAGTGAGTCAGGTGAGTTAATGAGGACAAGGCAGTGAGTCAGGTGAGCCAGATTTGAACTCCTAATTAACCATCAGTGTATAGATTTGAATTCATTAATACGAAATTTAAATGTATGTTAACTTCACCAAAAATTAAACCGTATTCAAAATGGACTGTATCTCTGGACAGGGATGCACTAACTTCTGACTTAGTTCTGCCGCGATAGCTCACTTAGCTCAAAATCTTACGTGAGGGCAAAGTGAAAACTTAAGTTGACGTGCTGAAAACAAACCTACGATTGTCTTCGCCCAAGACAGTCGTGGCTAAGAGCGTATTCTTCCGTGTCAGCTGATGTCCGTCAACTAATCAGAGTGAACTTTACAAATATTTCAGCCAATCGCAGGGCGGATACTGATGTAAACACCAAACTCAGATGGGAGACGAAAGCATCATGCGACATTCAACACTACAGCCGCACATTAACAACATTGAAGTCACAAAATAGGAAAGCAAAGCTCCAAAGTTCAACACCAACAACTTAATTCGCTGGCAACTGAAACTTGCAAAAGAAAACACGGCAATTTTTCCCCAACGTTGACAAAATCAACACGAAAAAATGCATGGGATATAAATGTGACCAGTGTGGCAGGGATCTACCGAACCTGTGAGGAGTGTAGAAAGATCTTAGGTAAACAATCAAGCAGAAAGAAGCAAGGAGGAGACAAGCAATGAATCAAACAGGTAAGATCACTGTTTCGTATATTTTGTTGTTCATACAGTGGGCTTAGGTTAGGTTAGGGTAGCCTCAAAGATGTTTCGTTGGGGCTTGATCAGCATTTTTTATGTATTTTTCTAGGATAGTCTATTTTGTCTAATACATTTCATATAATAGTAGCTGCAGGGCGGATCCAGGGGAGTCCTGGGGGTCCGGACACCCCTTTTCACCAGGAAATTTCAATACTTTTTCTTTAATGCAATATTATACTCAGGCATTTTTGTATATATACGATTAGGTATACCAGCCAGCCTCTTGGGCGCCATTAGTCTTTTGAAGAAGCTGGTGTTTTATTTTAATGGCGATGGTTTAAAGCTTCATTCTAAAAAGGTTAAACACTCGCCACAGAGGAGTTAAGTCGTATTATTTTTAAGGTTTAATCGATTGTCCTCAAAGGGCTTAAGCAATATTTAACCAAACATTAATGTACTTTTTGGGTTCAGTTTTCTATCACGGCCAAGTTTAAGGTTGTGGGGGATACTACCTATTTTTCTTTGCCTGTGTGGGCTCCGAATTCAGCTTTCTTTTTCTATCACACGGCGTCTCGGAGTGCGTGGGTTCCGAATTTAACTTTCTTTTTCTATCACACGGCATCTCGGAATGTGTGGGTTCCGATTTCAACTTTCTTTTTCTATCAAACGGCGTGTCGGAGTGCGTGGGTTCCGAATTCAACTTTCTTTTTCTATCACACGGCGTCTCGGAATGTGTGGGTTCCAATTTCAATTTTCTTTTTTTATCACACGGCGTCTCGGAATGTGTGGGTTCCGATTTCAACTTTCTTTTTCTATCAAACGGCGTGTCGGAGTGCGTGTGTTTCGAATTCAACTTTCTTTTTCTTTTACACGGTGTTTCGGAGTGTGTGGGTTCCGAATTCAACTTTCTTTTTCTGTCACACGGCGTCTCGAAGTACGAGGGCTCTGATTTCATCTTTCTCTTTCTATCACACGGCGTCTCGGAGTGCGTGGGTTCCGAATTGAACTTTCTTTTTTTTTTACACGGCGTGTCTGAGTTTGTGGGTTCCGAATTTAACTTCTTTTTTCTATCGCACGACAATATTGATGGGCATGTCTAACAAATATTGCCATTGGTCACAGGCAACATCCGTGGGTGTGTAGGAGCCGTCACAAAGGTTGTGATGGAAGAAATCCACCTTGTCATACTCGCCATCTATCGGAATTAACTACTTATCATCCCGCACTCTGATCTGTCTGGTGAGGCTGAAGCCGATTTCCCAGTAATCGAATCAAATAATGGTGATGTGGATAAATTTTACGAGATTGATCCGAGCAGTTTTCTCAGTGTGTGAATTATATCTAAATTCTTTGGCCTGGCAGCTGGGTCTCCTTCCTGTGATTGTAAAATCAAAAAATACAAAGCCATACCAATTAGTGCGACGTTAACCTCATGTTCCCACATCCACCCCAGACTGTACACCTCACTCGCCTCCGAACACAGCCCAGCTCTTCGAACTTCAGGAGCGAACCACTATCCCAAAAGGGGATGATACTCCTTAAACACTTATGTTCCTAGCGGACGACCCATGCCGAAGTCAATAATGGTGACTTTGAGATCGCATGGTGACACACATACATTATTATATTTGATATCGCAGTGAGCATAACCCTTATCAAAAATTGCCTACACAGTCTCATGGACTTGTATCATGAGTTCGTACAGAATTTTTTCTGTAATAACACGCTACCTAAAGAATTCATTCAGGGTAAGTCCAGCGTTTGGGGAGAGCAGCAACTGCTTCTCAACTTACACACCTAAACACCGCTGCACACCGGCCACATCCTGGAGTCGCATTAATAGATTTGCCTCGGCATTTAATGTCTCCATCGTTTCAGACTCACTGCGCTATTTCATTTTAAAGTGTTTCACCACGATGTCTGGTGAATTATTAAAGGTAATGAGGACACAGCTACCAAATCCTCCCCACCCAAGGTCACAAGTTTGGGCCCCGTCGGTTTGTAGTAGCGCTTCGTAATCAGCACTACTGATTCTTGGCACGTTATCGTTAAGTTTTTCTTTGTCAAATAAAATAGTTGGCATTCTTTTATGTAGGGGGTAAAACTTTATATAGTCTTATCCTTATATCTACGCAATATAATTTTACAGTATAGATTATACTCCTGTTAAATAAAAGTTACCTTGGATACGACACTCATGTTTTTGGCAGTAGTGTAAGCAACTGAGCATCCACTGCACTATTATCTACAGTACACTATATCAACTACACTGTCATTCACATTACATCATCTTCACTACATCCACTACACTATTATCTACTGTACACCCACTAATTTTTTATCTACATCACATCCACTACTTTTTTATCTACATGACATCCACTACTTTTTTATCTACACTACATCCACTACATCATCATCTACACTACATCCACTACATCATCATCTACACTACACCCACTACATTATCATCTACACTACATCCACTACATCATCATCTACACTACATCCACTACAACATCATCTTCACTACATCCACTACATCATCATCTACACTACACCCACTACTTTTTTATCTACACTACATCCACTACATCATCATCTACACTACACCCACTACATCATCATCTACATTACATCCACTACATCATCATCTACACTACATCCACTACATCATCATCTACACTACATCCACTACATTTTTATCTACACTACATCCACTACTTTTTTATCTACACTACATCCACTACATCATCATCTACACTACACCCACTACTTTTTTATCTACACTACATCCACTACATCATCATCTACACTACACCCACTACTTTTTTATCTACACTACATCCACTACATCATCATCTACACCACATCCACTACATTTTTATCTACACTACATCCACTACATCATCATCTACACTACATCCACTACATCATCATCTACACTACACCCACTACTTTTTTATCTACACTACATCCACTACATCATCATCTACACTACACCCACTACTTTTTTATCTACACTACATCCACTATATCATCATCTACACTACACCCACTACTTTTTTATCTCCACGACATCCACTACATCAACATCTACACTTGTTACGAGTGAGCGTTCCATCGTTGGTTGTGGATTCGCTGCGTGAACGTCTTTTGTTTGTGACATTTCTGCCTCGTCCGCTCGCTTTGTTTACTTTAGTATGGGCCCGGCAGTGCTAAGTTAAGTACAGAGTATCTCCTTTCTTATTGTACAGTATGTTTCTAGTGGTATAACGTGTAAACCTTGCTCGACTTTTATAACACCAAGTAAAGTATTATTTGTGAAAGATTATTGTTAATCATTTCTTTGGAGTTCCACGGAAAATAACTTACTCATTTATGAGGTTTCGTGTGGTGGATAGACCACGTTGTTCATCGTAGTTTCTAGACTAAATAAGTCTTTACTTTTGTGTTCATTATTTTGTCACTCGGTTGAGTCATTTATTTGATCAGATTTAACTTGTATTTGTTTATTTTTCTACATACTGATATATTTATTTTGTTGTTTATTTGTTAATATATTCTTTTATTAAAACTACTGCATGTAGTTCGATATACCCCATAGTAATGAGGTGATAATTTGGTGGGATCTATTCCTGGACCTATAGTACAAAGTGTAATTTGTGAATTTGTGATATTGTTACACACTTAAGAGGCCCAAGGGTCGTAACACACTCCATCCACTACACTATTATCTCCACGACATCCACTACATCTACACTACATCCACTACACTTTTCCACTATACTACATCGACTACACTAATATCTACACTACATCCACTAAATTTTTCTTCTTTTACACTACATCCACTATATCACACACACACACACACACACACACACAGAGGTGAAGGCCAGGCAGGTAAGAGTACTCAGGTGTCAATATTTTCATCCAGGTTAATTATCCCGAAGGACTATCACCACCCTTCGTCCTGTCTCCTGTTTCACGATATTGACCTCCTCCTCTTCCTCCTCTCATCATCCTTTTCTTCCTCACCCTTCCTTATTCTCTTCTTTCCTTCTCACTCTCTCACCTCCCTTCACTCTCTCACCTCCCTTCACTCTCCTCCCCCCTTCCCTGACTCTTCTCCTCCCCGTAACTTTACTTTCGTTCTCTCATTCTCCTTTCCTCACTCCCCCTTTCTCCCCCTCAATCTCCCCACTCCTCCCCCTCTCTATCCCCTCTCAGGCCACCTTAGGGTAAAGTCTGCCAAGTAAGTGTACCAGTGAAGAATGGCAGTGATAGTGTCAGTGGAGCTTCTGAAGGAGCTGGTGCCTCCTCTCATAATGATGCGAGCTTGAGGGTGAGTAGCCAGAGCGAGAACGATTGAGATGGACGCGTGAATGGGGAGAATTTGCCCCAGATTGCCAGCATGGTCTCTTTAATAACCCCAGGTTTGAAATCTGTCCATAACCCTGAACTTCTTCCAATATTTTCCGAGGAGGAACTCGCGGGACTAATGAAGGAACCTGTGTATAAAAATCCTACTGGAATAAGGGCTGTGAGACGCATTATCAAGAACTCCGGGGGTGATGAATTTGAAACCGTTAACTTAATGCTCAGGTTGATCTATGAAGCCAACACGCGACTCTCTATACTCAGGTCAAAGTGGAACAAGTAACACGAACGCTTAGGTCCATTTCATGGACCACCCGGAGTGCTAACCGCAGAATTAATGACCTACAATGGTTTGTTAAAGTTTTTAACATTGATGTCCAGTAATTGGTTTACAAGAACCTTACACATCCATCACCCAGGATAGCTGGATTTACTGCATACAATAGTGGAGCAGGAAGTGACCTGGTTACTTATGTAAAGAATGGTCTGGTCTGTAAATGGATCAAAACTCACAATGATGAAAGTATTCACTATCAACAATTTACAGTGAAGACAGCAAACAGTCAATTTTCTTTGTATAACATCTATGTTCGGTGTAATGAGCTGCGAGCGGAAGTGTTGCCAAAGCCATCAGGTAATAATGCTATGTTGTGTATGGGTGAACTGTTATTATTTTATTGTCTATTCATCACTACATATAACACCACCCATCATCACTACATATAACATCATCAATCATCACTACATATAACACCATTCATCATCACTACATATAACACCATCCATCATCACTACATATAACATCATCAATCATCACTACATATAACACCATTCATCATCACTACATATAACATCATCCATCATCACTACATATAACATCATCCATCATCACTACATATAACACCATCCATCATCATTACACATAACACCATCCATCATCACTACACATAACACCATCCATCATCACTACAGACCGGTAAAGTACTTTCCGAGATTCTCGTGCTGACACACAAACAAATAAATAAACAGACAGACAGACTTCTTTGTTTCATATATATAGATATACTAGTAGAATCGAGTTGGTTGGAGGGGTTTTTTTTTTTTTTGAGATCCCCACATAACACATGCTATCCATGCCAAGTTTGGTTCAGATCGGTAAAGTAGTTTCCGATATTCTCGTGCGGACATACAGACAAACAGACAGACAGATAGACTTCTTTGTTTTATATATATAGACTAGCAGTAACGCGCTCTTTCGCTAAGCCACGGTAGGACGCCCCCCCCCCCCCCCGGGAAGCTCAACATTGTTTCACTGTAGTGCATTAGGGTAGACCACATTTTTGGTTTTGCCTTTAGGAACAAGTATGTACAGATTATTGCCATTTCCCACTCTGGAGGATCCAACATAGAACTGTCCATGAGAGAAGCAAGGAAACACCAGGTTTAGGCCAACCATCTTTAGGGACTGTCCCTGGCTTTTGTAGATGGTCATGGCAAAGCTCACTCTAACCGGGAACTGAAGTCGCTTGAACTCAAATGGCAGGTCATTGGTGATGAGAGGTATCCTTGGTATAAGCACGTCCTCTCCTTTAGCTTTTCCTGTCAGTATTGTAGCTTCCAGTACATGTGGCATCATGTTCTTCACCACCAGTCTTGTGTCATTGCAGAGCCTTCGTGGTTCAAGATTTCTTAAGAGCAGTATAGGAGTTCCAATCTTGAGAGTCAGGTGGTGAGGAGGCATTCCAGCGGGCTCCAAAGAATTAAGGAATTCTGCCGGGTACTGGACTGCTTGGTCCTGGTCGATTACTGTATCAACAGACATAAATGAGGCCTCACTGCCTGGAATCTGTTGATTTCAGCCACTGTTTCATTCTTTGGTGCCAGAATTGCGCGTTCACGCAGCCACTTGTGATCCTTGTAGTGGTGGATAATGTTTGGGTAGACCATGTTAGTGAGCTCAGTTGAGAATCTTACAACATTTCCACATCCTTGAGGAATGGTTATTTGTCCTTCTGAATCAACAGGGAAAGTTCCATTCCCAATCTGTAGTAGAAGGGTTGTAAACCGTCCAGCATCCTGATCTCCTTGTAGATGTACGCTCATGTTTGTGGATAGGGTGAGTGTCTGAACACTTCTCCAAAGGTATGATGCCTTGGGGCACGCATTCAGTTCATCAGCTGGAGTGCTTCGAGGAATGACAGGTAGGGTCTGGCGAAAGTCTCCAGCAATGACCATTGCAATGCCACCCATGAGCTGGTCATTTTCTCGTGTGTCTTGCAAGGTCCTGTCCAATGCTTCAAACGCTAACTTGTGAGACATAGTGCATTCATCCCAGACTATGAGGCTGCATTTTTCTAAGAGTTTTGCCTTTGCTGATCCTTTTTTGATGTTGCACACTGGATTCTCATTGTGAGTGAGGTTGGGAGGCAGTTTAAAAGTTGAGTGTACAGTACGTCCCCCTTCTAGTAGTGTTGCAGCAATGCCTGAGGATGCCACAGCAAGAACAATTTTGCCCTGATGACGTACTTTGGGCACCAGAAGGTTGATCAGGAATGTTTTTCCTGTCCCGCCAGGTGCATCGAGAAAGATCATACCTCCCTGCTCCGCTTGTATCGCTTGCAAGATCTGTTCATAAGTATTTGCTTGATGAGGCACCAGGTGAGGCTCATTTTCTTCAACAAAATTCACCAGAACTTAAACTGAGTAGTCTGTCTCTCTGAGCAACTCCCTGTTTGCAGCTACTGGTTCTTCTCGGTTTGGGGAAGGTAATCAAAAATCAGAGCCCTGTTGAACATGTCATCGATGAACTCAATCTCTTGTCCAGGATGTTCTCTTCTTGCTTGATGAAGCAGATCCTCTGAAAGACTTTCTTGGTGGTTTTCCCAGAGCTGGCTTGGGTTGGAAAGTCCACATGTAGCAATCATGGTGGCCAACAGGTTCCTCATTCTCATTGGCGATTGAGTAGCTGCTGCCTCTTCTAATGTGTCACTCCAGTGACCATCATCTTCCAGTAGGCCAAGGAGATTGCACGCTTCCTGATAGGTTCTGCAGACTTGTCCATTCACTGTCTTGAGTGCTCCATATGATGTTGGGCCACGAATGTGGTGCAAAACTAGTCTCAAACAGTAGCATTCAAAGTTGTTGGGGTGAACCGTGTAGACACGTCCCAAAGCAATGCGTGACATTACCCACTCTACACACTACACTACCTGCCCTACACCCTACACTACCCACCCCACACTACCCACCCTTCATATTACACTGCCCACCCTACACAGTACAGTACCCACCCTACATACTACACTACCCATCCTACACTACCCACCCTACACACTATACTACCCACCATACACACATAACTACCCACCCTCTACACTATACTACCCACCCTACAAACTACACTACTCATCCTACACACTAAACTACCAACCCAACAGACTACACTATCCACCCTACACATTACATGTCCCACCCTACGCATTACACGACCCACCCTACACACTACACAGCAGCAACAGGCTGAGCCACTGTAACCTGCTCTCACGACGAGACTATCTTATTGGCAGCTGACTGTGTAGTTATATGTCCTAAATTCAGGGAGGAAACCTATCACACCAGCTCACCCCATCATGTCTGGGCTCTCAGAGGTGATGTTAAAAAGTAGGAAGTAGCTCACTTCATTAAGATGCTTGACTGAGGATATGGTGACTAATTAGCCTCGACTCCCTCCTTACGTCACCAAGTTTCCCTCACACACAACAACTGGAGACGCTGTCGTTCATGTTGATAAATTCTACAATTTTCGTGATATAAAACATATATCAGTATAAGGCAACGCATTCTGACGACCGCTGAACACTAGACAGTTGCTCTCCGAAAAGATCGCTCTGTTTAGCCGACCTGCTGAACCTCTCTGCTGTGTGGCCCAGCACTTACTGGCTCTAGGTCAGCTGCGTTGTTGTAGGTGCCACTTCTCCCTGTCTGTGTGTGACGTCAAGTTCTCCTCACAAAGATTGTCAGCGAATATTTTCACCTTAAAGATTGTACTGACCTAACCTAAACTAACCTAACCTAACCTTAACAAGACACATTAACGATAATTATTTAAAAAAAAAATTGTTGGTTATTTTTAGTACCAGGTGATGGTGGCGGCACTTACCCTCATGGTACCAGATGATGGTGGTGGCACTTACCTCATGGTACCAGGTGATGGTGGTGGCACTTACCTCATGGTACCAGGTGATAGTGGTGGCACTTACCTCATGGTACCAGGTGATAGTGGTGGCACTTAACTCATGGTACCAGGTGATGGTGGTGGCACTTACCTCATGGTACCAGGTGATGGTGGTGGCACTTACCTCATGGTACCAGGTGATGGTGGCGGCACTTACCTCATGGTACCAGGTGATGGTGGTGGCACTTACCTCATGGTACCAGGTGATAGTGGTGGCACTTAACTCATGGTACCAGGTGATGGTGGTGGCACTTAACTCATGGTACCAGGTGATGGTGGTGACATGAGGGTTGGCATCCACATCACAGTTGAAGTACACATCATCACCTTCCTTCAACAGAGACGGCACCGGCTGCCCTCGCAGTCGGGGGGAGTGGGGGTCTGAGGGGGGGGGGGGGGAGGAGGCGGTGAAGTTTCTGACATTGTGTTCCTCTGCCATGACGAGTGACTCTTAAGCAGCACAGGACACAGTTTACTGGACACGTAACAGGAGAAGGTGAGAAGCGATATAAAGTATAGAGTAAGTACCTGTAATGGAGCTTCTTGGATCACCTGAAGATCAGACACTCCAGCTTATTTCACATTTAATTTAACCACCCTAACGCTAATCAAACCTAACCTAACCTAACCTAACCCCGCCAGGTACCATATAGGTGGTTAATCTCCAGGTGGAATAAGTTGGAGTGTGTATTCTTCAGGTGATGTATCTTTCTTTTTCTAAGACGAAAGTGAGAAGATGATCCAAGTGTCAGGTCTTCAGGGTCGCCGTCTTCAGGTAGTAGATGACGGTAATAAGGACGAGGCGAGGGTGTAGTGTGGAGGCCTCGCTGCCCTACAACACTGTCTCACAGACTGATGCTACAATCTGCAGAAGGCGAGCCACAGGTTCTGCCTCTCTATATGTGACCTGATCTAAGAAATGAGACCCATATGTTGAGTTTGGAACATATGTGGCACCTAACACACTACAATGGTAAATAAAAATGATAAACACGACACACACACACACACACACACAAAGATAGATCATACTGCTGACACAAACACACACATTAACATTCTCAAACATATAAACCCCATAACTTGTAATTATTGATGTGCCTGTATCAGCCCAAAATACGTGTTTAATGATGATTGTTTGTTTACTTCTGGTTTACTACGTGTTTCTGCGCTGAATAACATCGCCTGGCGTTAATTATAAGTAAGGTTCCCATAGTAAAGGTGTTATAAGTGGGGTCCCAAAGTAAAGGTGTTATAAGTGGGGTCCCATAGTGAAGCGGTCTTAAAGTCTTAGTAGTTATCAAAGTAAACTAACATCTCACAACACCACCACCAAACCTAGATAAAATACATGATGAGTTAAGTGTATAGAACACCTTGAGATCGAGTCCTCACCCCCCCTCCCTACACCCCCAGCCCCCCCCCTCCACTTCCCACCCTTGCTCCCCAACCCAGTACTTCCCACCCCTCCCACACCCCAACCCCACCCCCTCGCCACGCCACCCGTCACTTCCCACCCCCAACCCTCACCCCTTCCCTCATCACACCCCCAACCCACCCATCTCCCTCATCCCCCAGACAGCAGGCACGTGTTATATAGCTGGAGCTTCACCTCAAAATTAGACAAATTTGATAATAGGAGGTAGAGGCAGCAGCACCAGCGCGTGTCATTACCTCACTAAAGTCTCGTCCCACTTTTAAATGAATCTCTGAATGTTGCCTTCTAATTTACCTCAGTTTAAGGGTACAACTTGCACTATCACTTGGAGGCCGATTGTCTGCTGCCGACCTCACTATACTGTTATGAGCATCTACCTATCTATCCATCCATCTATCCATCCATCCATCCAACCATCCATCCATCTACTACGACTACTACTACTTTCTTTTTTTTTCTTTTTTTTTTTTTTTAATAACGTGGCCTCCAGCCTCCCCCAATAGCCACACCTTCGCCACCATTTAATTACCTTAATATTAAATATCCAAATACATAAGAAGCTATCCTATCTGTGTTAAATTAGTTGAGCCGCAGATCTATGCGGCATTCAGTAACTGTAGCCTCATAGTCAATATCTGCAGCAGTTGTCGGAGTTGGGGCAGAAGCTCTCGTTCCCCTGAGGCAGAGCAAAGCCGACCGAAGGAGAGAGAAAGACAGTCGACATTTCATCCAGGCTGTAACATAACTTCTGGGCTGCTGCTTCTGTTCGGAGATCAACTCCGCTAGTCTGGCGTAGAAACATCTTGCACTTGGGACCATCCCACCAGAGGTTGTGAACACTAGAGGAGTGAAGCTGCCTTGATTAACGTTTTGAATTCTCTCCCCATATGCCCTTATCTTGTCGTTCTCGTTCCTCCTATGTGCAGTATCGAGAGCTAGGTTACGGTGACATGCGGCCATGGGATCAAAAATCCTGATGTCGAAGAAAGCTCGCTGTCCCCGCGTCCAGAATCCTCGAGCACTGACGTCCACACGGGCTTCGTTAGATGTGTTTGAAGTCCTGTGTTGGAAGATCTCGCCATCCAATGAAAGGAGGGTCGGTTCTACCATGACGTCCCGGCAGATTTCCTTCTACATATTTGCTGTGAGATCCCTTACCTCGTCATGCCTCATGCATATGAAGCCCCCCTTCTTGCACACCATGGCGTGATCGCCATCATAGAAAGAGCCACACACGCATTGGGAGGGCAAACCTTCTACTGGCCTACCGTACCTTAGAGCAATGGCATCTGTAAATTCTTGTTTATTAAGACTGAAACCATTTGCCCTTATCGGTAACGTAGTTAACCAGTTCGAGGCGCCCACCTCCTGCCCTATAGCTACTTTTTTTTTTCAATTTTCTGGAACCTGCAGCAATAGTTGCTGCAACTTATCATTTTGGCAGTGCTGTCGATCTGTCGTAATGGACCTTCGAATCTTATTTACTTCGCTGGTATCCACTTCTCCTGTTGCATTCTGGGCTATTATGTGGTCCGTGAGGGCTGTCGTGAGCTTAAGTGAATTTTGATGTTCAGTGGCAGCAATCTCCTCTGGATTAGTTAGTCCCATCCCTCTCAGTCTTGGTGGAAGTGCAAGAAGTGCTCTTTCTGCTGGGGTTAAGTCAGGGTGTTTCACTAGTTTGGGAATGAACTTGACACTGATAGCTTCTTCCAGAGGGTGGAGGAGGGGTCCGATCTCAGGGATTGTACGCATCAGGTAGTTCCAGCGATGCTTGACTCCATGGGTGAATGCTGCAAAGGCCGCATGTGGCTCTGTGTTTGCAATCTCAGACAGAGCTTGGATTTCACTAACCCACTCATTCACCTTTCCCGCTACGTACTCGGTCTTGAAGTCCGTAGTGCCAATTACTGCACCTAGATGTCTTTGGCCGTCCTTAGTTATTTTGACCTCACTTCCGCCAAAATCCTCCAAAGCCCGTTCATAATGTTTTGGCTTCACGATGAGGAAGGACTTGCTGGCGTTTGGGTGGTACCCTATTTGTGGACCTCGCGATGTTACCAAGTCCTACCACTTTTTGATGCACTCCACTTTTCCTGCTCCTGTAAGGTCATCAGCATATGAAACGTGTTTGACCCCAGTTGTTTCAAATTTTATTTCTTGTTGGAGCACTGATAGGCCAATTGCATACATTGCCATTGCAATGGGGTCCCCCTGTGTTGTTCCCTCGGTCGACTGTAGGATGGTATCACCTCGTAGAGCCTTGTTGTTTACTATTTAGAGGTCTGAAGGATTCCTATACGAATTTTCAACATACATCGCAAAGTTTGGACACTTGATCTTGATGTTGTGCAGTGCAGCCTTGCGGTTAAGTATGTTGAATGCGTTTGAAGCATCCACCAGGAGAACGGCCTCACAATCACGCTGCTCAAATATCAATAAATGGCGTGAATGGCCGCCTTCCCACCAGCCTGGTGGCCAGCACACACTTGTAGGTTACCTGCTGCTGCCCTGACATCATCCTTTACCACCTCCATTATGCATTTTCCGATGATCCGCCTCAGCACTTCCCCCACCCCTATAGGTCTACATCCTGGTTTCTTTTCCAGAGGAATAAGGCGGCAGGCCGTCAGGGCCTGGAGGTGATGGCAGCAAGAGGATGCAAGCTTTCTTGCAAGGGCGACAATGGCAGTGCAGAGATCGCTTGCTACAGGACCAAACTTGTTTGTGCTGAGGATGACTCTCCAACCGTTTGCATCCAGACCTGAAGGGCCAGCTCCTCCTCGAGTCTTCAGTGCTTTTTTCCACACCATCTCTCCTGTTATTTTCTCGAACAGGACAGCATTTGGAGGGATATAGTCACCCTGGAACCTGATGCCTTCATCTTCGCTTGCAGGGGGATGTTTCTCTTTCAATAGTTTTAATGTCTCTCTGTTTATTGGCATCACCCCACCGGAGGATTCCTCTGTGAGAGATCTTACCGCAAGAGACACTTTTCCCACACGCATTTTGTTTCCAAATTTTCTTGCCACGTCATCGGTGTTTTGCTTTCCGTCACCCGTAATTTTAGTCTCTCCTGCAGTGTTCTTGCTTCACTTAGGAGATCATCTAGGGCCCCAGTATGCCACATTGTCAATCTTCTCTTCATTGCTGCCACATTTTCTTTGTGCTTAGTCTTTGTGTGTGTCCTCTGACAAAATAGATGTGGTATTATTGCCAGTATTTGAAGAGCTAGGGTGGCGAGGAAGCGGTCCTGAGTGTAATCAGTCATGAAGCGAGTCATCTCCCGAATCATTTCTTTGGTGGCCGCACACTTGGGTGGTTCAAATAAGTTAGCGGGCGACCACTTGACAATTTCTGAGTAGGTTTCTTTGACCCATATGTCTGCATTTTCCATCGACATGCCATTCCACTGAGGTGGCTGTCTCTCATTCTCCTCGTGGACACCTGCTACTAAGGGAGCAGCATTTGTTAGTACTACATTTTCGGGTTGAGTAGACTCACTGCTATCAATTCGGATATCATCTGGTAGTTGGGTCCTGGCGATATCCACTGTGGCCACCTGTGTCGGCTCCCTGCGACGTGGGTTCCGACACTGGTCTCGCTTCTTGCAATCCACACATGGTCGGTTGTTTCTCGCACAAACACAATTTGTGCAGTTTTGGTTCGGGTTAGCACAGACTCAGCAATGATTGTTGTCAGGCATAGTGAACAGCACCTTGCGCGACAGTTACGTCCGCCTCCGAACATCTGATTTAGTCCCAGGCACAAGATAATACTGGTTCTTATGAGGGAAGGGCGGAGAGGTGACAGGCTGGACTGCTGTGTCCAGCGTGGGTGTGTAGGCTACCCCCCCCCCCCCCCCCTAATGGCGACCATCCATAAATCAGAATGATACACTATGGACAAGAGTTTGTCACACCAAGCACTTGTTTATATATCCTTGGCACAAATAACGACTATATATGGTCTCACTGGTGTAATATCAGTTATGTATACTCACGTGGTTCGTCGAGACCATACAATAAGTGTCCGTTACTAGGGTGGGGGGGGGGGGCGACCGCATGGGCAGCACTCTCGGTCCCATAGGGGCGAAAGTCTCGGGACCACCCCTGTCAAAGTAGGCCTAACGACACTGACCTTGGCGCCGAGCCTCCTCATTATCCCACCACGGACCCAGCACAGGTCACCACTCGCTTAGTGATCGCCGGTGAACACACGGAATATTTACAATTTATGCCGTAACACTAACATAATGCTGCCACACTAGACGCATTATACCACCTTGTACACACATTATTAACAGGTGTCTCTCCCTTCGACAATAAAACTGTGAAATAGTTGTGATAATATAGATCTCACTACAGTTATGTTCAATATTCCAAGCTCAATATACAGTAAAGTATTAAAACTCCTCAATTTCAGATTTTACCTCAATAGTTGATTGGTAAAAAAATATAAATAATTGTACGAGATGGACAAGAACCATATCGTGGATAACAAGGGACAAGAAGCCCAGGTTTCTCTCGTCCGGGTCACTACTATTCCCCGCAAGACCTCCTCAACACCCACCTCCTCCTCCATCCCCCACACCTCCTCCAGCTCCCACAACTCCTCCAGCTCCACCACCTCCTCCAGTGGAGGACGAGATCTGCCTCAGCTTACCTGGGACCATCTTAGTCTCATGGGTAAGGTTGGGACCGGTAGGTACGGGGTGAGCCACCATGGTCAGCTCACCCTAGACAACGGGGACGTGACTGAAGTGGTAGTGAAGATCCTCCAGTCCGGCAAGGACAACACCAAGGAGGCCCGCGTCCTACACGAGCTGGCCGGGACGGGGGGCGCGCCTATCTTGTACGGCGTCACAACCGATCCCCACGCCATCGTCATGCAGTACTGCCGGGGTGTGACTCTCTCAACAATCTTACACCACTTCAGGTACCAAGTCCACCATCGTCAGGAGGCCTACGACGCAACCTGCGTTGCCCTTGCCGAGTTTCACGATGCTGGTTACAGCCACCTGGACCTCCACGCCGGCAACGTCATCATCGACACCTCCACGTCACCTTACACCTGTCATCTCATCGACGTCGGGATGAGTGAACGCATCCCGCCCGACGATGACTGGTACGAGCAGACCGACTGGGTCGCCCTTCAAGACATCCAGACCCGCCTCCACCTTCACTCACCAGACGATCTCGATCTACTTGGATTATTCTGATCACCAGACAACCACACACCTGTTGTACTAACACCCAGACAACCACACACCTGCTGTACTAACACCCAGACAACCACACACCTGCTGTACTAACTCCCAGACAACCACACACCTGCTGTACTAACACCCAGACAACCACACACCTGTTGTACTAACACCCAGACAACCACACACCTGCTGTACTAACACCCAGACAACCACAGACCTGCTGTACTAACACCCAGACAACCACACCTGTTGTACTAACACCCAGACAACCACACACCTGCTGTACTAACACCCAGACAACCACACACCTGCTGTACTAACACCCAGACAACCACACACCTGCTGTACTAACACCCAGACAACCACACACCTGCTGTACTAACACCCAGACAACCACACACCTGTTGTACTAACACCCAGACAACCATACACCTGCTGTACTAACACCCAGACAACCACACACCTGCTGTACTAACACCCAGACAACCACACACCTGTTGTACTAACACCCAGACAACCACACACCTGTTGTACTAACACCCAGACAACCACACACCTGTTGTACTAACACCCAGACAACCACACACCTGCTGTACTAGCACCCAGACAACCACACACCTGCTGTACTAACACCCAGACAACCACACACCTACTGTACTAACACCCAGACAACCACACACCTGCTGTACTAACACCCAGACAACCACACACCTGCTGTACTAACACCCAGACAACCACACACCTGCTGTACTAACACCCAGACAACCACACACCTGCTGTACTAACACCCAGACAACCACACACCTGCTGTACTAGCACCCAGACAACCACACACCTGCTGTACTAACACCCAGACAACCACACACCTACTGTACTAACACCCAGACAACCACACACCTGCTGTACTAACACCCAGACAACCACACACCTGCTGTACTAACACCCAGACAACCACACACCTGCTGTACTAACACCCAGACAACCACACACCTGCTGTACTAACACCCAGACAACCACACACCTGCTGTACTAACACCCAGACAACCACACACCTGCTGTACTAACACCCAGACAACCACACACCTGCTGTACTAACACCCAGACAACCACACACCTGCTGTACTAACACCCAGACAACCACACACCTGCTGTACTAACACCCAGACAACCACACACCTGCTGTACTAACACCCAGACAACCACACACCTGCTGTACTAACACCCAGACAACCACACACCTGTTGTACTAACACCCAGACAACCACACACCTGCTGTACTAACACCCAGACAACCACACACCTGCTGTACTAACACCCAGACAACCACACACCTGCTGTACTAGCACCCAGACAACCACACACCTGCTGTACTAACACCCAGACAACCACACACCTACTGTACTAACACCCAGACAACCACACACCTGCTGTACTAACACCCAGACAACCACACACCTGCTGTACTAACACCCAGACAACCACACACCTGCTGTACTAACACCCAGACAACCACACACCTGCTGTACTAACACCCAGACAACCACACACCTGCTGTACTAACACCCAGACAACCACACACCTGCTGTACTAACACCCAGACAACCACACACCTGCTGTACTAACACCCAGACAACCACACACCTACTGTACTAACACCCAGACAACCACACACCTGCTGTACTAACACCCAGACAACCACACACCTGCTGTACTAACACCCAGACAACCACACACCTGCTGTACTAACACCCAGACAACCACACACCTGCTGTACTAACACCCAGACAACCACACACCTGCTGTACTAACACCCAGACAACCACACACTTGCGAAAACACACACACACACACACTATCTATCTATCTATCTATCTATCTATTCAAACGCTGCATCTCTCTGGGGCCCACAACCGTTAATTTCATTCTCCCCTGGCCCACCTAACCTTAATTATACACTAAGACACACCTTGAGGAAAAGTGGTAGAGTAATTAGGAAAACATTTAACGCCAGGTATATACTCCTTTACGCCGCTGCCCCAGTCTTATGTTGTGGGTTTCAAGAATTCTACTGGATCACCTGAAGATTAGTCACCCCAGCCTATTTTACCAGACGATTAAACACCGTAACACAGCACTGAACTTAAAAACACAGTACCGACCTCTATAACACAGCACTGAGCTCACTAACACAGTACTGACCTTTATAACACAGCACTGAGCTCACTAACACAGCACTGAGCTCACTAACACAGCACTGAGCTCACCAACTCAGCACTGAACTCACCTACACAGCACTGAGCTAACTAACACAGCACTGAGCTCACTAACACAGTACTGACCCCTATAACACAGTACTTAGCTCACCACCACAGTACTGAGCTCACTAACACAGCACTGAGCTCACTAACACAGCACTGAGTACAATTCTGGTAACACTGTCTCCTTAAGTAACGGCAAAAAAATGTTAAGTGTACAGTGTGCTATATCCAGCTTGCCCTTAACTGATTGCCAGGCCTATGTGACCCAGTTTCCTATGATAGTGAAGCTCTGTTGTCTGACTCACCACCGCCAGTGTTACCAAGTCATATGTTTATATTAACGTGACACTAAACACTACAACAATGTGAGTTAATAGAAAATAATAACAGTAAATATAGTTACATTCCACAGACCCATCCCTCCCCTTCTCCCTCGCCTCAGCCTCCCTCCCTCCCCACAGCCTACCTCCCTCCCCTCAGCCTACCTCCCTCCCCTCACCTTCCCTCCCCTTATATTAACTAGATGGGGAAAAACTCAAACTACAGTTCATTTCAACATAGTGACAGTGCAAGAAGTAGTATTTACTGGGAGTGAATACACTGGTTTATTACAAGTTATTGATAATTTTTACAATGGTTGGGACTGGGCTGTTTTTATAGCGATCAGTTCGTGCACGTATGGGCTGGATGCGGTTGTGGTGTCGAACAGCAATTCTCGGGCTAGGGATCTCATGTGGTAGTAGGAGCCGGTGTCGAGGATGGTGTAGAAGCTTCTTACCAAATTTGCAGATGAGGTCGTGGTGATGGTCAGTGAGAGTCGAAAGGGTCAGTGTGTTGAGCGCTTCTTGATATGTGAAGTAGGAAGGGGAGAGAATAATCTTGCATGCCCTCTTTTGCACTTTTTCTAGTTGTTTACGTTGTGTGGCATTTAGGGAGGAAGACCAGGTGGAGGAGGCATAGGTGAGCTTGGGAAGTATGAATGTTGTGTAAATACTGAGGAGCTCGGGTGCAGGAACTCCGAGGGACTTGAGTCGGCGGAGGAGGTGGAGACGGAAACTGGAGGATTTGACAACTTCACTGACGTGTGGTTTCCAATTTAGTTTGTTGTCTATGGTGACGCCGAGGAGCTTCGTGGAATCTACAACCTGGAGTGTGTTCGGACCTAGAGTAATGGAAGGAGGTGGGACAATGTCGGAGGAGAGGTTGATGTGCATAACCATGGTCTTGGTATGGTTGATGGTGACATGGTTGTTGGTGGCCCAGTTTTGGAGACTGTTCAATAAATCCTAAAGGGCGGTATAGTTGGGAGCAGAATTGTTGACGCTGATCCCAATGGTGGAGTCGTCGACATATTTCCAGCGAAAAGGGGTTCCTCTTAGGGCATCATTGATGAGCATAAGGAAGCAGAGTGGTCCCATCTTGGTGCCTTGGGGGACGCCACAGGTGAGTGACGGAAAGGTGGAGACAGCCCCTCGCAAGCGTACAGCTTGGCGTCGGTCACTGAGGAAGTCTGTAAGCCATGGTATAAGACTTCTCCGAAGCCTGAGGTCAATAGTTTTGTTGATGATTATATTGTGGTCGACTAGGTCGAATGCTTTAGTGAAATCAACGAAGGCGACAGCTACAGACGTTTTTCGTTTCTCGAGATGGCGGTATATGTAATCGAGAAAGCTGACAAGACAGTGAGTGGTGGAGGAAGGTTTCATGTTGCCAAATTGCTGAGGGTCTACGACTCCTGCAATATCAGCATAAGCCCAGTCGAAAAGAAAACTTTCACAGATTAGGCCGGGTATTGGGGTGATTGCAATAGGTCGTAGCTGATTTAAGGATTGTGGGCTGGTGTGTGTGTGTGTGTGTGTTTTCGCAGGTGGGTGGTTGTCTGGGTGTTAGTACAGCAGGTGTGTGGTTGTCTGGGTGTTAGTACAGCAGGTGTGTGGTTGTCTGGGTGTTAGTACAGCAGGTGTGTGGTTGTCTGGGTGTTAGTACAGCAGGTGTGTGGTTGTCTGGGTGTTAGTACAGCAGGTGTGTGGTTGTCTGGGTGTTAGTACAGCAGGTGTGTGGTTGTCTGGGTGTTAGTACAGCAGGTGTGTGGTTGTCTGGGTGTTAGTACAGCAGGTGTGTGGTTGTCTGGGTGTTAGTACAGCAGGTGTGTGGTTGTCTGGGTGTTAGTACAGTAGGTGTGTGGTTGTCTGGGTGTTAGTACAGCAGGTGTGTGGTTGTCTGGGTGTTAGTACAGCAGGTGTGTGGTTGTCTGGGTGTTAGTACAGCAGGTGTGTGGTTGTCTGGGTGTTAGTACAGCAGGTGTGTGGTTGTCTGGGTGTTAGTACAGCAGGTGTGTGGTTGTCTGGGTGTTAGTACAGCAGGTGTGTGGTTGTCTGGGTGTTAGTACAGCAGGTGTGTGGTTGTCTGGGTGTTAGTACAGCAGGTGTGTGGTTGTCTGGTGTTAGTACAGCAGGTGTGTGGTTGTCTGGGTGTTAGTACAGCAGGTGTGTGGTTGTCTGGGTGTTAGTACAGCAGGTGTGTGGTTGTCTGGGTGTTAGTACAGCAGGTGTGTGGTTGTCTGGGTGTTAGTACAGCAGGTGTGTGGTTGTCTGGTGATCATAATAATCCAAGTAGACCGAGATCGTCTGGTGAGTGAAGGTGGAGGCGGGTCTGGATGTCTTGAAGGGCGACCCAGTCGGTCTGCTCGTACCAGTCATCGTCGGGCGGGATGCGTTCACTCATCCCGACGTCGATGAGATGACAGGTGTAAGGTGTCGTGGAGGTGTCGATGATGACGTTGCCGGCGTGGAGGTCCAGGTGGCTGTAACCAGCATCGTGAAACTCGGCAAGGGCAACGCAGGTTGCGTCGTAGGCCTCCTGACGATGGTGGACTTGGTACCTGAAGTGGTGTAAGATTGTTGAGAGAGTCACACCCCGGCAGTACTGCATGACGATGGCGTGGGGATCAGTTGTGACGCCGTACAAGATAGGCGCGCCCCCCGTCCCGGCCAGCTCGTGTAGGACGCGGGCCTCCTTGGTGTTGTCCTTGCCGGAATGGAGGATCTTCACTACCACTTCAGTCACGTCCTCGTTGTCTAGGGTGAGCTGACCATGGTGGCTCACCCCGTACCTACCGGTCTCAACCTTACCCATGAGACTAAGATGGTCCCAGGTAAGCTGAGGCAGATCTCGTCCTCCACTGGAGGAGGTGGTGGAGCTGGAGGAGTTGTGGGGGCTGGAGGAGGTGTGGAGGATGGAGGAGGAGGTGGGTGTTGAGGAGGTCTTGCGGGGAATAGTAGTGACCCGGACGAGAGAAACCTGGGCTTCTTGTCCCTTGTTATCCACGATATGGTTCTTGTCCATCTCGTACAATTATTTATATTTTTTTACCAATCAACTATTGAGGTAAAATCTGAATTTGAGGAATTTTAATACTTTACTGTATAGTGTGCTTGGAATATTGAACATAACTGTAGTGAGATCTATATTATCACAACTATTTCACAGTTTTGTTTGTCGAAGGGAGAGACAACTGTTAATAATGTGTGTACAAGGTGGTATAATGCGTCTAGTGTGGCAGCATTATGTTAGTGTTAAGGTGCAAGTACTGCTTGCTCCTCCTCGCTTCCAGCTTCTGCCGCTGGTTAGCCCAAGTGGTGAACAGGGAAGCAACTTGCACAAGTCTTCGCCTGCCAGTACACAGCCTCTTCAACAGCAAGACTCCTGCTGTGCCTCCTCGTGGCAACACACGGTAACTGGGTGCCTCGTGGGCCCAGATTAGACCAGCAGGGGCCAACCACTACCCTCTTGCCTTGTGGATTAACCTTGGTAGGTATAAAGTTAAGGGAGTAAACCCCAAACGAAAAATCTGCGGTGGAGCCCCGCATCAGGCAGACATGCTTACAGAGCTCCAACAAGACCCCAACGGCGGTATAGGCGGAAGAGGTGATCACCATGGGAACCCAACGACTACGCCGGCGGATGAAGGCAATCCATGATGGACAGGCTACTAAGGCGTAACCCGAGAAATTGGGCTATGGCAGTCCATTGCAACTCTCACTCTCCCCAGTCGTTGCAACACTTGCACCACTGGAACAGGAAAATGGACAGCCAAAGTGTGTGGTTGCAATCTGCACTCCCGCCTCACCACATAAATCAACTCTCGCAGCCATCATCTAGTTCATCATACTTCTAATCATCATCAAAACCCCTATACCCCCAAAATTCCTATGGCAACAGACGGGTGGTAACGGGGACAGGCAGAGATGACTGGCCGGAGTCTCTAGTCACAACTCTGCACATTGGCGGCATACATAAGATGGTCGTTTATGCACTGGGATCTAGGCAGCAGTGCAATCCAATCCTGCCTATGCGACTGAGCAGTCCTCTCGAAGAACCCACTCTGCCTAAAGAACCAACCTGACTGAGCAACTGCACCTAATAAGGTCATTCTTATGCAGTCGAAAATACAATCATAATCACAGATCAAAACAAAAACAAACTATACAACCTCTTATGGTCGCTGCGTGGAATGTCAGGATCCTTCTGGATACTGGCACAAATGAGCGTCCTGAAAGAAGAACTGCCCTTGTGGCAAAAGAGCTGGCTAGGTATAACATCGACATAGCAACCATTAGTGAGTCCTGGCTCCCATACGAGGGTCGACTCACAGAATGAGGGTCTGGCTTTACCGTCTTATGGAAGGGTAACCCTGCTGCAGAGAGAAACCGCCTTAATGGAGGTGGCTTTGCCATCCGCCAATGCATCCTACATAGGTTAACTGAAAAGCCTGTTGGGATCAACGAGCGCCTCATGACGTTACGAGTCCCAAAGAATCACTCAAATCATTCCCTTTTCATCAGTGCCTACGCCCCAACATTGGATGCAGAGGATGACATCAAGGGGGCCTTTTATGCTGACCTTGACAGAGTGCTAACCTCTATCCCCGGAGGAGATAAGGTTGTGCTCTAGGTGACTTCAGTGCCAGAGTTGTCAGAGATGCTGACGTTTGGCAGCAGGGAAATCTAGGGACTAAGCAAGTGGCCTACTCCTCCTCAGCAAGTGTGCAGCACACAACCTCGGTATCACCAATACCTTGTTTAAGCAAGCAGACAAGTTCAAGGGTTCGTGGCAACACCCGCAATCCAAACACTGGCATCTCATTGACTACATCGATTGTCAAAGAAAGAAATCGCCGAGAAGTCCTCATCACCTGAGCCACGCGTGGCTCAGGCAACTGCGACACTGACCATCAGCTCGTCAGGGCCAAGCTCTCACTTCACTTCGCTCCGAAACAGCGAAGGCAACAAGTCTCCAGAACAGGTTTTAACATTAAGTGTTTGGAGGATCCAGCGTTACCACCTACCTTCAGAGAGCAACTCGAACATGGGCTGATAAACAACCCGACAAAAAATAACCCAATTCCCAGTGCCGATTGGGGTATTCTCGACACTGCCATGACAAAAACCTGCAGAGAGACCATCTGCCAGATCGAAAGAATACACCAGGATTGGTTTGATGAAAATAACCAGGAAATCAATGTACTCGCCAATGATAAATGTGCTGTTTTAACTGACTGGAAGAGCAATCCTCAGTCTCGAACCAAAGCTGATACCTTCCACAAGAAGAAAGCGGCAGCCCAGCGGAAACTTCACAATATAAAAACGACTGGCTTGAAAATAAGGCATGTGAAATGCAAAAACACAAAATGCGCGAATTTTTCAATTCCACTTAAACATTTTATGGGCCAATCACTCATGGCGCAGTCCCCCTCCGGTCATCCGACGGTAATTCCTGAATTAAAGATGAAGAAGGCATCCTGCAGCGCTGGAAAGTGCACTACCATTACCTGCTTAATCGGTGTGGATGTCCTGACTAACCCAGCAAATACCTTAGCATCCAAAGCTGACCCACCTCAGCTATCCTCCATCCTTGGATAAGATAGCTACTGCCATCAAAAAGATGAAAAATAGTAAAGCCTCAGGGCCTGATGGATTCCCAGCCGAGGTGTATAAAGCAGGAGGAACTCTGCTTACCAGCCGTCTCCACTCTCTCCTGGAGAATATATGGGAAAAGGAGGAAATCCCCAAGCTCTTAAAGATGCGTCCATCGTCAAAATTTATAAGAACAAGAGAGACTGGTCAGACTATGGCAACTACCGTGGAATCTCGCTGCTGTCCATAGCTGGCAAAATTATCGCCCGAGTCCTCCTAAACAGACTTCTTCCTGAGGCGGAAAATTTCCTCCCAGAATCTCAATGTGGGTTTAGAACTTTAGACAATCACATGGCACCACTGACATGATCTTTGCTGCCCGCCAGATACAAGAACACTACAGAGAACAGCTTACCCACGTTCAGTATCTCGGCTCCCACCTGTCCACCACCGCGGACATTGATGAAGATTCAACATCGGATCAGACGTGCATCTTGAGCCTTTAGCGGACTCCGTACCTGAATCTTCAGCTGTAGGGAGCTGAAATTATCTACGAAATTGCACGTATATCGAGCAGTGGTCCTTCCCACCCTGCTATATGGCAGCGAGACATGGGTCACGCACAGGAGGTACCTCAAGGCACTTGAAAACTTTCACCAACATAGTCTACGTTCCATCCTCCGAGTTCGTTGGGAAGACAAGAGAACAATGCCAGTATTCTCGCTGACATCTACTGTAGGAGCATCGAGGCTACCATTATCTATGAGCAACTACATTGGACTGGCCACGTGACTCGCATGAACGACAGTAGACAACTAAAGCAGCTACTTTACAGTCACCTGACGAATAGTGAATGTAACGCTGGCCAAATCGTCCCCGTCACCTGGGAGACAATTACCCCACACCGTAACGCTTGGGGGAGCACCACACGAGAAGGTGTCAATAATTCGAGTTAACCCGATTGTAAACCGAGGCAGACAAACGCCAACACAGGAAAGACGTTGCCGTCGCCCTTCCCGGACTAGATGTAACCCTCCACACGTGCAACATCTGTGGACGACTCTGCCGGTCCCGTATCGGCCTTTCTAGTCACCTCAGAACTCGCCAACTAAGATGACATCCCGAATAACTCATATCATTTTATCATAGCTGGGTGATTGTCATACTCGATTCCGAGTGACATCACAGTAGTAGTAGGAGTAGTGGTAGTCGTAGTAGATGGATGGATGGTTGGATTGATGGATGGATAGATGGATAGATAGATGGATAGATAGGTAGATGCTCATAACAGTATAGTGAGGTCGGCAGCAGACAATCGGCCTCCAAGTGATAGTGCAAGTTGTACCCTTAAACTGAGGTAAATTAGAAGGCAACATTCAGAGAGTCATTTAAAAGTGGGACGAGACTTTAGTGAGGTAATGACACGCGCTGGTGCTGCTGCCTCTACCTCCTATTATCAAATTTGTCTAATTTTGAGGTGAAGCTCCAGCTATATAACACGTGCCTGCTGTCTGGGGGATGAGGGAAAGGGGTGGGCTAGGGGGTATGATGAGGGAAGGGGTGAGGGTTGGGGGTGGGAAGTGGGGGGTGGCGTGGGGGGGTTGGGGTGTAGGAGGGGTGGGAAGTAGTGGGTTGGGGGGCTAGGGGTGGGAAGTGGGGGGGGTTGGGGGCGTAGGGGGTGGGGGGCTGAGGACACGATCTCAAGGTGTTCTATACACTTAACTCATCATGTATTTTATCTAGGTTTCGTGGTGGTGTTGTGAGGTGTTAGTTTACTTTCATAACTACTAAGACTTTAAGACCGCTTCACTATGGGACCTCACTTATAACACCTTTACTATGGGACCTCACTTATAACACCTTTACTATGGGAACCTCACTTGTAATTAACGCCAGACGATGTTATTCAGCGCAGAAACACGTAGTAAACCAGAAGTAAACAAACAATCATCATTAAACACGTATTTTGGGTTGATACAGGCACATCAATAATTACAAGTTATGGGGTTTATATGTTTGAGAATGTTAATGTGTGTGTTTGTGTCAGCAGTATGATCTATCTTTGTGTGTGTGTGTGTGTGTGTGTGTGTGTGTATGTCGTGTGTGTGTGTGTTTATCATTTTTATTTACCATTGTAGTGTGTTAGGTGCCACATATGTTCCAAACTCAACATATGGGTCTCATTTCTTAGATCAGGTCACATATAGAGAGGCAGAACCTGTGGCTCGCCTTCTGCAGATTGTAGCATCAGTCTGTGAGACAGTGTTGTAGGGCAGCGAGGCCTCCACACTACACCCTCGCCTCGTCCTTATTACCATCATCTACTACCTGAAGACGGCGACCTTGAAGACCTGATATTTTTTTTTTTTTTTTTACGGGGATTAGCCCACCCGGGCACAGGTCACTGACTCACATCAGGGCCTGGTGGGCGAAAATGTAATACTAATAATAATAATAATAATAATAATAATAATAATAACACTGGTCTACAAAAAAATATTTTTTTTTCTGGCATTTAACCTTTTAACTGTTTTTTACTAACTTTAAGGTGCTGAATCCAAATCTGATCTCAGATTTGCTCCATCACGTAACGTGCCAGAATTTACTGAGCTACCAGAGATTGAGGATATAGACCGGAATTCACCTGTTTCTACTGATGAAGATGAAGAGACTGATCTTTTCAAGCCATCTGGTGAAGATTGTGAAAAGCCAACGTTGTTTACTCAGTCAGAATTGAATGATCTGGTCAGAGATCTAAATTTGCCAAAACAGTCTGCTGAATTGTTAGCTTCCAGGCTTCAAGAGAAACGACTCTTAAAACCTGGCACGAGTGTCTCCTTTTATCGCAACAGAGAAGAGCAATTGCGGAAGTACTTTCATTCATATGACCAGCTTGTTTTTTATAATGATGTAGAAGGACTTCTTCTCTCCATGGGACTACCAACATATGATAGTAAGGATTGGAGACTTTTTATTGACAGTTCTAAAAGGAGCTTGAAATGTGTTCTTCTTCATAACGGAAACAAGTATGGTTCAATTCCAATCGGACATTCTGTACAAATTAAAGAAGAGTATGAAAACATTAAGACTGTTCTAGAGAGGTTGCAATACCATGCTCATGAATGGTTAATTTGTGTGGACTTGAAAATGGTAAACTTTCTATTGGGCCAGCAAGGAGGGTACACAAAACACCCCTGTTTTCTGTGCTACTGGGACAGCAGGGCTACAGCAGACCATTGGGTGAAAAAGAATTGGCCACCAAGACATAGTTTGACGCCTGGTGACAAGAATATCACTAACGATCCTCTGGTTGACAGGAAAAACATTGTCCTTCCTCCTCTGCACATAAAACTTGGTATCATGAAGCAATTCGTCAAGGCTCTTGATCATAGTGGAGAGTGTTTCAGATATATATGCTCAACCTTTCCAAGTCTTAGCGACGAGAAGAAAAAGGCAGGGATTTTTGATGGACCTCAAATAAGAACACTACTCAGAGATCCACACTTCCTTGCAACAATGACTGAGGCACAGGCAAGAACTTGGAATGCTTTCTCTAATGTGGTGCGGAACTTCTTAGGGAACAAGAAAGCGGACAACTATCAAGAAATTGTGGAAGAGCTGCTCTTGAGTTTACAAGCACTTGGATGCAGAATGAGTATCAAGGTTCACTACTTACACAGTCACTTGGACGAGTTTCCAGAAAATCTGGGAGAAGTGAGCGAGGAGCAAGAGGAGCGCTTTCATCAAGACATTAAAGTAATGGAAGAACGTTACCAAGGTCGATGGGACTCGAACATGATGGCGGACTACTGCAGGAGTTTGATGAGAGACATTCCAGAAGCTGTATATAAGAGATCGGCCAAAAAGAGGAAGTTTATGTAACTGTAACTTGATCTTAATACTTGCACTATTTCTACCGTACATTAATTGTTTTTTTTTCACCCTTCAATGTTACATTTTTATATTATATGTGCATTAACTTTCCAATTTGATATTAACAATTTTTGGTTATAGAAAAATACAAATTATAATGCTGAAAAAATTTATGTATACAGTACATGTTTACACCGTCAATTTTGATCCAAAAGTTTAAGTTTCCCAGCAAAAGTTCAATATGGTATATCTCAAAAACCTGATGTGATTGACAAAAACCAAAGTGATATTTGGATTCTGCACCCCAAATTTACTTAAAATCCGTTTAAAAACCTTTTGCCAGAAAAATTATGTTGACCGGTAAGCGTTCCCTAGTCACACCCAGTAGGTCGAGGGTTCGATTCCTTGCTGGTGAGGTCGTTGATTATATGTTCAAAGTCCGCGTGTTAAATGGAGTAAAAATGAAGTATATATATATATATATATATATATATATATATATATATATATATATATATATATATATATATATATATATATATATATGCTGATAACCACCAGGAAAGAAGAAAACACGAAGTTCCCAAGCGCTTTCGTGTAATTCACATCTTCAGGGGTGAGTACAGACTAGATAGAGTAATGCAGAACAAGATGAATATATACAGAGGAGGGTGAGACCAGGTCCACAATGGTCAGGTAATGACCCTACTAATCTTTAAATGGCACACAACGGTTGGTGGTTGGGTCAGATGGGACAGTGACCCGCCCTCTCACCTGATCACAAATCTTCTTAATTACAAAGTTGTCCAGCTTGTACAAGCCGTTACTCAAATTCATGTTGAATGCTTCGGTATGTTTAATAAGACTAGATTCTATGATGTTCCTACTATCAATTGAATTACATGGTAATATTGAGGAGGCATTATCCCAGTCAATGCAATGCTTGTTATCCCTCAAATGAACAAACAGAGCATTGGATTCCTGGCCTGTCCTGACACTGTATTTGTGTTGTTTAATTCTAGTTACAAGATCTTTTACCACCCTCAGCAGTCTGGTTTAGATATGTTGATGATGTATTATGTCTCTGGCCATGTAATGAGGACCTAAAAGTTTTCCTACCACAACTTAACAACTTAGCCCCCTCGATCAAATTCACTGTGGAATTAGAGCAAGACTGTAAATTGCCATTCCTAGACTGTCTGATACACAGAATGGGTAACACTTTCAAGTTCAGTATTTATAGAAAACCAACCAATGTGTGTTCATACATTCATTATTATTCTGCCCACCATAATAAAGTCAAACAGTCAGTATTTACAACAATGTTTTTACGTGCCTTGAGAATTTGCAGTCCGGAATTCATCGATGAGGAATACAAATATATATATAATATTGGCTCAAACCTTAAATACCCTAGATCTTTCATAGACAAATGCTTAAACATTACTAAGAAAACTTTTTATAGAACTGATCCCAAGCCCACCCATGACCATAAGAATATCTTAATATTACCATTTCACAAAAATTTCTCACACATTCCGGCACAGCTAAAATCTTGGAACGTCAATGTGGCATTTAAAAACTCATGCACTGTTAAACAAATGTTAATCAAGAACTCCCCCAACAACACAATTGGTTGCATTTATAAAGTTACTTGCAAGGAATGTAATATGTTTTACTTAGGCCAGACAGGTAAAGATCTTGTAACTAGAATTAAACAACACAAATACAGTGTCAGGACAGGCCAGGAATCCAATGCTCTGTTTGTTCATTTGAGGGATAACAAGCATTGCATTGACTGGGATAATGCCTCCTCAATATTACCATGTAATTCAATTGATAGTAGGAACATCATAGAATCTAGTCTTATTAAACATACCGAAGCATTCAACATGAATTTGAGTAACGGCTTGTACAAGCTGGACAACTTTGTAATTAAGAAGATTTGTGATCAGGTGAGAGGGCGGGTCACTGTCCCATCTGACCCAACCACCAACCGTTGTGTGCCATTTAAAGATTAGTAGGGTCATTACCTGACCATTGTGGACCTGGTCTCACCCTCCTCTGTATATATTCATCTTGTTCTGCATTACTCTATCTAGTCTGTACTCACCCCTGAAGATGTGAATTACACGAAAGCGCTTGGGAACTTCGTGTTTTCTTCTTTCCTGGTGGTTATCAGCATATACCTAGATCACGCGCACCTACAGTGATTTACTTGCATATATATATATATATATATATATAAATATATATATATATATAGATATATATATATATATATATATATATATATATATATATATATATATATATATATATATATATATAAAACAAAGAAGAATGTTTGTGGGTTTGTTTGTGTGTTTGTGTGTGTGTGTCCGCACAAGAATCTCGGAAACTACTTTACCGATCTGTAGTGGTGATGAATGGTTTTATATGTAGTAATGATGGATGGTGTTATATATAATGATGATGGATGATGTTATATGTAGTGATGATGGATGTTGTTATATGTAGTGATGATAGGTGGTGTTATATGTAGTGATGATGGATGGTATTATATGTAGTGATGATGGATGGTGTTATATGTAGTGATGATGGATGATGTTATATGTAGTGATGATGGGTGTTGTTATATGTAGTGATGATGTTATATGTAGGGATGATTTATGTTGTTATATGTAGTGATGATGGGTGGTGTTATATGTAGTGATGATGGATGGTGTTATATGTAGTGATGATGGATGGTATTATATGTAGTGATGATGGATGGTGTTATATGTAGTGATGATGGATGATGTTATATGTAGTGATGATGGGTAGTGTTATATGTAGTGATGATGGGTAGTGTTATATGTAGTGATGATGGGTGGTGTTATATGTAGTGATGATGGATGATGTTATATGTAGTGATGATGGGTGTTGTTATATGTAGTGATGATGTTATATGTAGGGATGATTTATGTTGTTATATGTAGTGATGATGGGTGGTGTTATATGTAGTGATGATGGGTGGTGTTATATGTAGTGATGATGGGTGGTGTTATATGTAGTGATGATGGATGGTATTATATGTAGTGATGATGGATGGTGTTATATGTAGTGATGATGGATGATGTTATATGTAGTGATGATGGGTGGTGTTATATGTAGTGATGATGGGTGGTGTTATATGTAGTGATGATGGATGGTATTATATGTAGTGATGATGGATGGTGTTATATGTAGTGATGATGGGTGTATATGTAGTGATGATGGGTGTATATGTAGTGATGATTAGACAATGAAATAACAACAGTTTAATGCTAAAAAAAATATACTTTCTGTACCGTTGTAGTGAAAAACATGATGGAATTTACATACACCTTTAATGAACTATTGATGGAAGAATAAGTTTTAGGGACTGAACAGTGAGACAATGTGGAGCTTCCCGGAGGGTGGCGTCCTACCGTGGCCTCGGCGATTCAGCTAGTAATAATAATAATAATAAAAATAGAGAACCACAAAGAAATACAAAAATGAAAAAAAAGATCAAAAGTGAGAAACAATATATGTTTGTTGTGTTGTCAATAGTAAGTGAAACAATTGAGACCCTGCAATTGTGTGTAAATGAGGCAAAAAGTCAGATCAGCAACCTGAGACTTGGTCACAATTTTTGTGATGCCATATGGCAGCAGGGTCTACCATAGTCAACACATTATGCTTCCAATATCTTCCCAGGCGGTAGTACCTCCCTGTTTGGTAGCTGCCTAATACATACTACCAACTTGGTTCCTCTTCTCACTTTCGTCTCAAAAAAAAAAAAAAGTTACCTCACCTGAAGAATACACACTCCAACTTATTCCACCTGGAGATTAACCACCCATATGGTACCTGGCGGGGTTAGGTTAGGTTAGGTTAGGTTAGGTTTGATTAGCGTTAGGGTGGTTAAATTAAATGTGAAATAAGCTGGAGTGTCTGATCTTCAGGTGATCCAAGAAGCTCCACTACAGGTACTTACTCTATACCCTATATCGCTTCTCACCTTCTCCTGTTACGTGTCCAGTAAACTGTGTCCTGTGCTGCTTAAGAGTCACTCGTCATGGCAGAGGAACACAATGTCAGAAACTTCACCGCCTCCCCCCCCCCCCCCCCCCGACGGTGAGGGCAGCACAAGGTCGGTCATTGGTGCCGTCTCTGTTGAAGGAAGGTGATGATGTGTACCTCAACTGTGATGAGGTAAGTGCCACCACCATCACCTGGTACCATGAGGTAAGTGCCACCACCATCACCTGGTACCATGAGGTAAGTGCCACCACCATCACCTGTTACCATGAGGTAAGTGCCACCACCATCACCTGTTACCATGAGGTAAGTGCCACCACCATCACCTGTTACCATGAGTTAAGTGCCACCACCATCACCTGGTACCATGAGGTAAGTGCCACCACCATCACCTGGTACCATGAGGTAAGTGCCACCACCATCACCTGGTACCATGAGGTAAGTGCCACCACCATCACCTGGTACCATGAGGTAAGTGCCACCACCATCACCTGGTACCATGAGGTAAGTGCCACCACCATCACCTGGTACCATGAGGTAAGTGCCACCACCATCACCTGGTACCATGAGGTAAGTGCCACCACCATCACCTGGTACCATGAGGTAAGTGCCACCACCATCACCTGGTACCATGAGGTAAGTGCCACCACCATCACCTGGTACCATGAGGTAAGTGCCACCACCATCACCTGGTACCATGAGGTAAGTGCCACCACCATCACCTGGTACCATGAGGTAAGTGCCACCACCATCACCTGGTACCATGAGGTAAGTGCCACCACCATCACCTGTTACCATGAGGTAAGTGCCACCACCATCACCTGGTACCATGAGGTAAGTGCCACCACCATCACCTGGTACCATGAGGTAAGTGCCACCACCATCACCTGGTACCATGAGGTAAGTGCCACCACCATCACCTGGTACCATGAGGTAAGTGCCACCACCATCACCTGGTACCATGAGGTAAGTGCCACCACCATCACCTGGTACCATGAGGTAAGTGCCACCACCATCACCTGGTACCATGAGGTAAGTGCCACCACCATCACCTGGTACCATGAGGTAAGTGCCACCACCATCACCTGGTACCATGAGGTAAGTGCCACCACCATCACCTGGTACCATGAGGTAAGTGCCACCACCATCACCTAGTACCATGAGGTAAGTGCCACCACCATCACCTGGTACCATGAGGTAAGTGCCACCACCATCACCTAGTACCATGAGGTAAGTGCCACCACCATCACCTGGTACCATGAGGTAAGTGCCACCACCATCACCTGGTAACATGAGGTAAGTGCCACCACCATCACCTGGTACCATGAGGTAAGTGCCACCACGATCACCTGGTACCATGAGGTAAGTGCCACCACCATCACCTGGTACCATGAGGTAAGTGCCACCACCATCACCTGGTAACATGAGGTAAGTGCCACCACCATCACCTGGTACCATGAGGTAAGTGCCACCACCATCACCTGGTACCATGAGGTAAGTGCCACCACCATCACCTGGTACTAAAAATAACTTATAGAATTTTCAAAAATGAATCTGTGTTATTATCGTTAATGTGTCTTGTTAAGGTTAGGTTAGGTTAGTTTAGGTTAGGTCAGTACAATCTTTAAGGTGAAAATATTCGCTGGGAATTTTTGTGAGGAAAACTTGACGTCACACACAGACAGGGAGAAGTGGCACCTACAACACAGCTGACCTAGAGCCAGTAAGTGCTGGTCCACACAGCAGAGAGGTTCAGCAGGTCGGCTATACAGAGCGATCTTTTCGGAGAGCAACTGTCTAGTGTTCAGCGGTCGTCAGAATGCGTTGTGTTATACTGATATATGTTTTATATCACGAAAATTGTAAAATTTATCAACATGAATGATAGCGTCTCCAGTTGTTGTGTGTGAGGGAGACTTGGTGACGTAAGGAGGGAGTCGAGGCTAATTAGTCACCACATCCTCTTAGCAGTTATGGGCTGACCTTCTCAGTCAAGCATCTTAAAGAAGTGAGCTACTTCCTACTTTTTAACATCATCTCTGAGATCCCAGACGTGGTGAGGTGAGCTGGTGTGATAGGTTGCCTCCCTGAACTTGGGACATATAACGACACAGTCAGCAGTTAGTAAGATAGTCTCGTCGTGAGGGCAGGTTACAGTGGCTCAGCCTGTTGCTGCTGTGACGAAGCTGTGTCTTGTGGTCCCTAACTCTGAGGGACTGTAACTACCATAACTTAGAGCTGAGACTCTTTGACCTCGACCTTAGATAGAGATGTATTTAGTAAAATCGTCATTCAAGTTCAGATTGACTCAACAAACAGTGTGTCAGTTAGAACAAGGAGAGCCACGAAAGCCATCATTACGCATATTTTCCATATACTTTCAATGTTATCAGCCAACCACTAAACACAACTACTGCCTGCAGACTTACCTTAGCGGTTCTTGTTGTACGTGGAACAATGCCTAACACACTGCTCTGAGCCCTGTGTTGTGCATCAGTTAAACTCTAGCAATACCAAGGTTGTCCTGGTGGCTCATCAACACACTGTCGCTGGCGTTCATCATGCAGCCGAAGATCCAGGTGAATGTGATTACTTGATTGTTGCCACCTGCCTGAAGAAGCACCTCCTGGTCACTGATGACAGCCTCAGGGCGAAGTGACAGCCAGTCTCCTCCACCTGACAGAAATAAGTGACAGCCATAGGTCTCATCCTTCACCTATGTAGAGATACCAGGTGATGCACGTTCAACAGGTGAATTATTAACTCCCAGTCCTGCTGCTGACACCTGCACACACACACACACACACACCCTTCCTTAGCCATCTCACTAATGTTGACGCAGCTGAGCAAACAAATAACCATTTCGCCACTATATGCCAGACGCTCCCCCAGCTTGACACCACCACTCTCCCTGCTTACCTACCAGCCCCCCTTCCCACTGACTTAGTAGAAGAATTTGAAGTAGCAAAACGCCTGGACAAACTAAAATTAAAACGCTCTACCACCCCCATTGACTTACCAATGAAACTCTTCAAGGAGTTCTCCCCGGAGCTTGCTAAACCCCTATGCTCCATCATCAATGCTTCTCTCAGTCAAGCCAGATGCCCAGCTGACTGGAAGACCTCTTATGTATCACCAGTGCCCAAGTCAACCAGCCCACAATCCTTAAATCAGCTACGACCTATTGCAATCACCCCAATACCCAGCCTAATCTGTGAAAGTTTTGTGTTCGACTGGGCTTATGCTGATATTGCAGGAGTCGTAGACCCTCAGCAATTTGGCAACATGAAAACTTCCTCCACCACTCACTGTCTTGTCAACTTTCTCGATTACATATACCGCCATCTCGAGAAACGAAAAACGTCTGTAGCTGTCGCCTTCATTGATTTCACTAAAGCGTTCGACCTAGTCGACCACAATATAATCATCAACAAAGCTATTGACCTCGGGCTTTGGAGAAGTTTTATACCATGGTTTACAGACTTCCTCAGTGACCGACGCCAAGCTGTACGCTTCCGAGGGGCTATCTCCACCTTTCAGTCACTCACCTGTGGCGTCCCCCAAGGCACCAAGATGGGACCACTCTGCTTCCTTATGCTCATCAATGATGCCCTAAGAGGAACCCCTTTTCGCTGGAAATATGTCGACGACTCCACCATTGGGATCAGCGTCAACAATTCTGCTCCCAACTATACCGCCCTTCAGGATTTATTGAACAGTCTCCAAAACTGGGCCACCAACAACCATGTCACCGTCAACCATACCAAGACCATGGTTATGCACATCAACCTCTCCTCCGACATTGTCCCACCTCCTTCCATTACTCTAGGTCCGAACACACTCCAGGTTGTAGATTCCACGAAGCTCCTCGGCGTCACCATAGACAACAAACTAAATTGGAAACCACACGTCAGTGAAGTTATCAAATCCTCCAGTTTCCGTCTCCACCTCCTCTGCCGACTCAAGTCCCTCGGAGTTCCTGCACACGAGCTCCTCAATGTTTACACAACATTCATACTTCCCAAGCTCACCTATGCCTCCCCCACCTGGTCTTCCTCCCTAAATGCCACACAACGTAAACACCTAGAAAAAGTGCAAAAGAGGGCATGCAAGATTATTCTCTCCCCTTCCTACTCCACATATCAAGAAGCGCTCAACACACTGACCCTTTCGACTCTCACTGACCATCACCACGACCTCATCTGCAAATTTGGTAAGAAGCTTCTACACCATCCTCGACACCGGCTCCTACTACCACCTGAGATCCCTAGTCCGAGAATTGCTGTTCGACACCACAACCGCATCCAGCCCATACGTGCACGAACTGATCGCTATAAGAACAGCCCAGTCCCAACCATTGTAAAAATTATCAATAACTTGTAATAAACCAGTGTATTCACTCCCAGTAAACACTACTCCTTGCACTGTCACTATGTTGAAATGAACTGTAGTTTGAGCTTTTCCCCATCTAGTTATTATATGTCTTATTTGTGTCACTTATGTCACTTGTATATTATTTGTAATTCGAAACCCATTCCCCAAATATGTAACTGTATATTTTCAGCCTTCTGGCTGCCAAGCTCTTTCAATAAACCGTTAATTATTATTATCATTATTATTATTATTACACCATCACTAGATTCGACAACACCAGCCTCATCTCTCAGGTATATTTGGCAAGATTGGCAAAATTACAGCAGGCAGGCTCTCTCTCTCTCTCTCTCTCTCTCTGCTTACCTTCCTCCTCTCTTACATAATTAAATTCAGGCTACAGAATGTTGTACTGGATGCTGTTTAATCATTACCTGCTGTCACTACCTGCTGTCACCACCTGCTGTCAGTACCTGTTGCCATCACTTACTGTCGCCACCTACTGTCGCTACCTGCTGCCACCACCTACTGTCATCACCTGCTGTCACTACCTGCTGTCACCACCTGCTGTCAGTACCTGCTGTCACCACCTACTGTCACCACCTACTGTCACTATCTGCTGTCACCACCTACTGTCACCACCTGCTGTCACTACCTACTGTCACCACCTACTGTCACTATCTGCTGTCGCCACCTACTGTCACCACCTGCTGTCACTACCTCCTGTCACTACCTGCTGTCACCACCTGCTGTCACTACCTGCTGTCACCACCTTCTTTCACCTACTTTAAACATGATACCCGAGGCACCGACTATATACAGAGATAGTGAAGAAAATAAATTAAGTGAGATAGCAGTGACTAGTAACGATGTTAGTAAGCAAATAGACAGACTAAAGCCTAATAAGTCACCAGGTCCCGATGAGATATTTGCCAGAGTATTAAAGGAATGTAAGGAAGACCTTAGTATGTCCTTAGCAAAGCTATTTAACATGTCCTTAAAAACGGGTGGAGTACCAGAATCCAGGAGAATAGCGAATGTAATACCGATTTTCAAGAAGGGAGATAGATCACTATCCTCTAACTACCGTCCAATCAGTCTAACATCAATTGTAGGCAAATTATTGGAAGCAATCATTTCAAACTCGATTCGAAATCACCTGGAGAAGCACAAGTTGATCAATGATTCCCAACATGGCTTCACAAGCCATCAATTAAAATTATTTTCATCTGTTTTCGAATCAGTGGACGAGGGGCACAATTATGAAGTGGTATATCTCGACTTTAGCAAAGCCTTCTACAGAGCCCCCCACGAAAGACGAATAATAGAAGTTGAGGGTCATGGCATTAAAGGAGATATTCCAAAATGGATTTGGGCGTGGTCACAGGACAGGAAAGAGCTAGTGAGCATTAACGGCACTAAATCCTATTGGAGCAACTTCTCTAGTGGAGTTCCCCAAGGCTCAGTACTTGGACCATTATTATTTATTATATACATAAACGACATAGATATCGGCGTAGACAAAAACATAGGTAAATTTGCTGATGACACTAACATAGGGCGTGTACTTAAATCTGACGAGGACTCCGCAAAACTACAGGGAGATCTAAACAAATTTTTCGAACGGTCTGAAAAATGGCAGATGAAATTCAATGTGGACAAATGTAAATAAAGTACTCAGTATAGGAGATGTAAACAGGGAAACCAGATACCAGACTCCAAAACTCACAAACCAGTTCCAACTGCTACAACAGAGAGGCGAGACCCATGGTTGGGACATCGTAAGCTACAATACACACAGAAGAATACGGGAGGAAATAAAAACAAGATCTCTGGAATTAAGCAACCTTAAATGGGCCGAAATAGTTGAACTACTCTCACATACATACAACGATCCAGGAGAGTTCTGGCGTCGAGTGAAGAGATTGAAAGGTTGCAGCCATAGCGAGTCATCATATATAACTAACCACGTAGGAAGTAAAATATGACGACCAGGACAAAGAACCCATACTCAGGGACATATGGAGGAACATCTTCCGAATCACAAATGAAGAGAATAGGGGATTCGATGGTACCCACGAGGAGCTCGTCCTTGATGAACTCCGGGGCCAGACACACCGCACTCAGCCTTCCCCTGAAATCATATGGGAGGATCTGAGAGTGGACAGCCCATTGTCCAAACCAATCACCTTGGAAGAACTCAACAGAGCCATCTCCAATACCAAAAATAAAGCCCCTGGTTATTCAGGCATCACCAAGGAGATCCTCAGCCACAAAAACAACCCGGCCATGGAGAGACCGAGAACCACAATGAACGCTTGCCTGGCCTCGGGCTACTTCCCAACTAAACTCAAAGAGGCCATTATTACCCAAACACCAAAACAAGGAAAGAACCCCGCCGTCCCACTAAGCTACAGACCGATCTCCCTCCTCGAAGTACCTGGAAAAATCCTAGAAAAAATCAATAACCGTCTGAGAAATCACCTGGAAACAACAAGCGGAGTAAACTGCAGACAATTCGGGTTCAGGAAAGGGAAGTCCACCACAACAGCGATAGCCCTGGCATGTGAAAACATAGCCAGAGCCGCGGCGAGTGGTAGACAGTGTAATCTAACTCTCCGGGATGTAGCAAAGGAATTTGACAAAGTCTGGCACGACGGTCTAAAATATAAGATCCTTCAACTCGGACTTCCCACCAACATTGAAAAGTTGCTTTGCAACTTTCTTGACGGCAGAAATGCTAGACTGAGGGTAGGACAACACACAGGAGAGACCTTCCCACTCATGAGTGGAGTCCCTCAGGGAAGCGTCCTCTCCCCCACCCTATATACTTTCTACACAAGTGACACCCCGCCTCCCACTAGAACAGGTAACGAAGATATTATGTATGCAGATGACATCACTCAAATAACAACACATCAAGGAAAATCGCGAGCGTTACAGGCCGAAAACACCAGGCGGGAATTAGAAAGGGTAAATAACTATGAAATGCAATGGAAAATCCAAACCAGTCTCCCGAAATTTACAGTGATACCCTTATGCAGAAGGAAAACCCATCCATTAGTAACCAATAATGCCCAGATAGAATACAAAAGCAGAGGCACCCTCCTGGGCCTGCAAATATCCACGACAGGTTACTCCCATCATGTCCACAGCAGGAAGGAAAAAGCAAGAGAGCTGAGAAAACTAAACCGCTTTAAAGCGCTTCCTGAGAAAATAAAACTCCGCCTGGTGACATCATTTATCACACCGATATTTACTTACCCAGCAATACCTCTTCATACTATGAGCACCACTCAAATATTAAAATTACGGGTGGTCCAAAATGAAGCCCTAAGATTCGTCACAGGTGAAAGATACCCCTTCACCAGAACCACAACCGAGATACATAGAGACCTGAGAATGAAACCCATCAACCAGCAGCTGCACACCCTGGCCAGCCGATTCTGGCAAAAGATAGAACGATCAGAGCAAGAACTCCATCAAAGACTCCCACCAGATAACGACAACAACCTTACATGGTTCCCAAAAAGTTACGAAATCTCAAAAGGTCCATTACCACCCCCGATCTACACGGCCAGGCAATAGACAACCTCCCTAGACCAGCATCCGCCAGTAGGGTCGGCGGAATATGAAATAGGGCCCTTAAAACACCCATAAATGGGATAGGGTTGGCTGTCTAGTGCCTGTACCGACAGACAATAACTAACCCATGACACAACCCTAACGCATTATTAGCTTAGCTAGGCGGTCAGCCCGCCCTCTCTTACCTCCTCCTAAATTTCTTCCATTTCCGAACTATAACTTCCTTCATTCCTCCTTTGTCTAAAAAAAAAAAAAAAAAAAAAAAAAAAAAAAAAAATACACCCGTCCCTGCTTCTCCTCGTTTCCTCCCTGTAGGAGCTTCCTGTGCTGTTCCCTCTGCATTACCGTGCGATATGGATGAATGAATACTCCGAAATGCCTCGCTCCTTGCTAAGTTATTTGCCTGCCATTTCTCCTCTTCACTCACTCGTGTGATCCTGAGGGCTTGTCCCCCTGCTTTTGTCCTAGCCTCCTCATGTAACGGGCCGAGTTTTCTCTTTTTAATAATTTACCATCCAGATATTCTTTTCTGTTAGTATTCTATTTATTCATATACTTGTATGTTCGTTGTAGCATTCTTTCCAATGAGTATCCTGTTTTATATACTTATCCTTCTTCAATTCTTTACATATATACTTATTCTTATATATTTTTGCTTATATTCTTATATGTTCTTTATCTCTATATACCTTGTATTCTTATATATTCTTATATAAGTAACTCTTATGCTTCTCTGTTTATATTTTCCAAGTCAATGTTCTTTCTTTTCATTTCCTTTCATATATCATAATCTCTTCCATAAATTTGGTTCTAGTTATATTCTAAATCATGGATTAACCTGGGAAACCATGTCTTTCTTATTACCACACTTATTATACTTACACCGGTAGACCTGCCACCACCCAGGATTTTTCTAGAATATAACATATCTTAGTTAACTGTTAGGTAGCGAGCTTCTAGGCACGTGAGTTAGTTATTTTCTGAGAACCAATGTGGGAAAGGATAGAGTGGTGATACTCGTAGACGTAGATTACTAATTCAATATTTATTAACACTGTGATTGGATAAGATGCATCTTAGATTCACTCAGACAAAACAGAACTGCAATTTATTTATTAAGTCATCAAACACTTCAAGAACTTATTACCTCATTAAATACCTCCAAATACTTATTACTTCAATCGACAATTGCGGTATTGTCACTCTGCCAAATGATATTCAGTACACCAGATATCACTGGACCCTCAGGTCTTACCTTACCAAGTAGCAAATTAACTCTTCACTTCTTGGTTATATCATTATACTCTCAGATTATCATTTCATGGTCACTACCAATGAATACATAACACACCGGACAACTCCACAATTATCTCAACATACAATACCTCCTGTTAATTAACAAGGAACGACATGGCACTTTTAACTCTCATTCAGTGGTTCAATACTTAACCTGGGATACTGTATTTCTGCTAGGTATCCCCCAAACAAGATACAATAATAATTAGGCCTATGTAACTGTGAGGAGTGTCCCAGGGTAACGCTGGTCTCTACAACAAATGAAGATCGCTGTTAGGTGTCGGTTGTAGACCGACACACGCTCAGGGAGTTGGCGCCTGATTTGCAGGAAACGGACTTCCCAGTTCAGTCCTGTCGAATTAACGGCATCGTCCAACCCGGTTACCGCCCCACGTTAGCCGATGAGTATTCAGCTCAACACACTAGAGAGACGTTGAGGAAGAGTCACGAATGCGTAAATGTCTAACTTCAACAATACAAAACATACGCCTGGCAACGGTTCAGACGATATCTAAATCTCTACGTTACTCGACTTAATTGGCACAGAATTCACTGTTAACACATGAACACTGATATTCACCAAAATTGACTAAGTTACACTGAATTAATAGGCGGCGGGGAACACACGTTAACATACCTGGAGAGACGTTGAGGAAGAGTCACGAATGCGTGATTCTCCCTCGTGTAGAGGTATATACGTGCACCCGCGGGGCAGCTTGGGCCTCCGTATTCATACCAGAAGGGTCGATCTTACCAACAACATAACTTCTCTTCCATTTTGGATCACTGTATACTTAGTTATAAACTCCGGTGTTCTTGATGAGGGTAATTTCCTATGTCTATTCATATAATCTAATCAGAGGTTGAGCTTGCCAGGAAAAGGTGGAATATACACATCGATAACATTAATTCTGCAAGCTCAGGCCTGAGGCGAACAAGGAGCTATTCACGGGGAGGCGCTAGATCTTGGAGATTATACCAGTTGACAGAATAGTTCAGGAGATTAATGACTTTCTAAAATAGACAACTGACACTAACTAAACTATAAACATCAGATTATCTGATGTCGGGGTGACAAAATGATATAACTTCAGGCGCGATCAGAAACTCATGGATACCCCCACGGACGACATAAAATACGTCACTCTAGCTGGCAAACTCGACACTCACTTACTTGACACGTTCTACTAACGATAAGGACAGTTGAAGCGTTCTACCCCACTCACAATGGATCTTGAATGTTCCAACTGTAAACAGACATATCTAAGTTGACTCAAAACAAGGGTGTTCTCTCACACTCAAATTCATTTTATAGAGAGGTTGGTTTCAGTAAGTCAGAGAAAATGGGATAACGGAGGACTGAGGTGTCTTGAAGTGATGAGAAAACGGACTCCTCAGATGGTGGACTCAAATGAAAGCCGAGTTACATGTTTTGTGGGCTATTGAGCGTAATATGAATCATTTGACTTTGGCGCTAACTGACGTGTAAGACCGTGGTCGTTACACTCACATCCTGTGGGGTTGATGGCATCTTCAAAACCTCTATACAAATATTCTTAAATTGCATGTTATCGTGTTCTCTTACTCTTCGTTCCCTCCGCCTAGCTCTCAGGGTCTCCAAAAACTATTACATTGTTCTCATCCAGCATTACTCTTCGCCACCCCCCGTGGCCCTGCTAATACGTCAGCATAACTCCTCCTAGCAACCACCTCCATTCTGTTGGCTACTTCCTCATTCTTAGCAAGGATCTCTTTCCCAACTTGTTCTAGTTTGGCAACCAGCAAGGCTCCAGCTTCATATATTTTCGTCCCAAAGAAACTCGTTCCCCTATGGCTTGCATTCGCCTCATTCACCTTGACTACACAGTCAGGGCAATACCAGCAACAGCCTTCATGCTTTACGGCAGTTTGCAACATCCTAAACGCTGTAAGGGTCAGGTCTGTATCCCTATATCCGACGTCCCTTTGGAGTAATCACATATCATACTCATGGTAGTTGTTGTGGGGTGGGGGGGGGGGGGGAGGGGAGTGCAGACTGTATATAGATTTACCTATTTAAAAATAGAGTAAAAAAAAGAACAGAACTTAGCTGCCCTCTGATCTGACCTGCCCCGTTGCCTTTAGAGTTGTCTTCTGTTTTCCTTTTCAGTTCACTTCGGCGTCTCTGTTACACACTGTTGGCAAGTACTGGGCATGCACCGGCTCCTGAAGGTCCCTGAACCTGCTCCAGTGTTGGTCAAGTCTGTTCTTGAAAGAGCTCACGCTGCTGCCGTCACAACACTTTCTGGCAGATTGTTCCAAGAGCTCACAACTCTCACTCCGAAAAAGTTTGCCCTCACAGTTTTCTGGACCTGCGGCTTCTTCAATCTTGAGCTGTGACCCCTTGTGGAGCAAGCGTCTGCCAGCTCCAGGTAAGGATGTCATGGTCACAATGGCACAGCTGGTCTGTTTGAAACCTAATGATTCATATTATGCTTCACGCCCTGAAAACATGTGGATAACTGGGGAGTTATCCCTAGAAAGAAACGCGTTTTCTCTAGCTTAGGTGCCATTCATTTTCTCTTACTTCCTGAAAACAACCTCTCTATAAAGTAAATTTGAATGCGAGAGAGAAGACCATTGTTTTGAGTCAACTTGGATATGTCTGATTACAGTTAAAGCATTCAAGATCCTTTGTGAGTGATGTTGAAAGCTTCAACTGTCTTTATTGTTAGTAACACTTGTCAAGTGAGTGTGTGTCGAGTCTGCCAGTACGAATGGCATCCCGTCCTTGGGGATAGCCATGAGTGTCCAATTGCTACTGAAGTTAGATTATTTTGATGCCCAATCAGATAATCTGATATTTGTAGTTTGATTATTATCAGTTGTCTATTTAAGAAAGTCATTAATCTCCTGAAATAGTTATCCCATGTTGAGTATTGAACCCATAAATATTGATGTTACCAGTAATAACGTTTGTTGTGAGTTGAGAGTACATCAATCATATGTACTACCAACTTAAGTTCTAGTGAAGGTACCATATGTAAGCTTGTCATGTGGTGTGTTCTTTCAAATGTACAACCAGTAATGATGTAAGAAGCGAGACTATCTAATTGGAATTGCAGATGAGTAAAGCCAAGGAGCTGATCCTTGTATTTGTATGTTAATGATGTCTTTAACCAAATTTAATTAGATATTAATAAATAATTTTTAGAGTATGTTAGGGACATCATTTTCGCTCGGTATCTACCTTTATTATTGTCCAATAACTTGATACCAGAATTACAGAACCCATGTGCCCTAACCCCAGCCATGCTACCAAAGGTCAGAGGTTATGAAGTAACTATAGGAAATGAAATGATTAGACAAAACTAATGGAGAAAATAAATGAAATAAGAAATTAAGTGAAAAACAGGTTGACGAGTTTAAAAGTTAACCATATGGGGATAAAAAAAAAGAATGAAATGGGAAAAGAGAGAAAATACACAAAAGAAAAGCCCGCCCTTATAAGGACACTCGACTGAGTAGTGCTCCTTGAGATGCACATACACCTCAGTTAGGTCGCCCCCCCCCCCTTTGCCTGTCTGTAGTATAAGCTAGGCAAGTTCGGGCGCTCCAATCTCTCATGGAAGTTGAGGTGCCACAGTGCAGGCACCAGTCTGGTGGCCCTCCTTTGAACATTTTCAACCAACTGACAGTCCCTAAGCATATCTTGGGGACCAGACGGAGTGACAGTACTCCAGATGGGGAAGCACTTCATTCTTGAAGCTCGTTACGAGGGACAAGATATCTGAACTACCTTCTTATAAGACCTAATAATTTATTTGCTTGATTTACCTTCTCGCAATGGCCCGAAAATTTCAGCTCATTGTCAACATACACACCAAGGTCCTTCTCACATTCGGTCTCAAATAGTGCAGTTTCTTCATCCCGTTGGGACATATGATAAGCCTCCTTACCGGTGGTACGCACCAGGTGCATCCTCTTACACTTCGTGACATTGAATCTCGGCAGCCATTTCTTCGACCATTCTTAGAGCTCACTGAGGTCCTTCTGGAGCTCTTCACAGTCCGCTTGGTCCTTGATTTCCCGAAATAACTTGTCGTCATCAGCAAACATTTGTATGGAGGAGTGTACAGTCACCCAAAAAAGTCGTGTCGCCTCTCATCCTGAAGCATGAACCCCGTGATTCAGACTCTTGAATCCGAAGCATTTATGGACAGACTAATGTATCAGTGTCTACTACTCTACTTCTTCGGGTTCACGAGTCTGATTCTCGGGGTTCGTGGTTTAAGATGAGAGGTGACAGGACTTTTTTGGGTGACTGTACAACGTCAGGCATGTTATTTATGAAACGAACAAACAGCGGGCCCAATGCACTGCCCTGTGGTACCCCGCTTGTGACAGGTACAGATGATGATTTCGTGCCATTAATTACCACACACTGCTTGTGCCGTTGTGGTCAGGTAAAAAGTCTTCTATCCACGCGAGGACATTTCCCCGAATTCCGTACCCTTTCCAGTTTGATTTTCAGCCTTTCATGGGGTACACTGTCGAAAGTCTTGGCAAAATCTAGGTAAATATTATCGATATTACTACCCCGTTCCAGCATATGAGTCCAAATATCCAATACCTTGAGCAATTGTTTTAAGCAGGATGCCCCGGCATAAAACCATGTTAACAATCCTTTACAAGGTTGTTTCGTAGTAGATGTTCCATTGCGGCGGCGTCTGTTAATACTCTCAAGTACTTTACATACTATGCTGGTCAGGCTCGCCGGTCTATAGTTTTCGTGGAGTGACAATCGCCCTTCTTGAAGATAGGACTCGCGTAAGCGACTTTCCAATCACTGGGACCTTTTGTTCATCCAGGATTTTATAGAGCAGGATCTTCCAGGGCTCGGTAAGCTCGTTGCACAACTCTCTTAGCACTCTGGGATGCACCATGTCAGTTCCGGGACTCTTATGGACCTTTAGCTTTGACAGTTTATTTCTTATACCCTCTTCTGTGAACACAATGCGGGTCAGTGCTGTGTCGAACTGTCTGTCCTAAAACGCAGGGAGGTTAATCTTATCCTCTTGTGAACACCGTGGAAAAGATGCTGTTCAATGCCTTTATCCTGGTCAGAATCTACATTACTACCATCTTCATGCCTCAGGTCTGATACTCCCACAAGCGTTTTTAATTTCGTCTTTGCATAGCGGTAAATCGCCTTTGGGTTTGACTTGACCTCGCTTGCAACCAGCCTATTAAATTCCTTTTCAGCCCTTCTACACTCTGCCTTTGCTTGGTTTCTGGCTCTTGCATACACCTCCCTGTCCTGCTCCTCGTTTGACCCAACCCACGTCTTGAATTTCTGGGTTTTCTTAACTTTGTTGACCGCCGCATGGTTCATGTGTAGGGATCCATTCGTATTCCTAGAGGCACTGGGTTTGGCCTTGGGTATATATTTATCGATCAAATGGGTTACTTTACTAGTTATGATATTCAGCATAGTGTCTGCGTTTTTGTGCCTTAGTGGAGTCCGGCCAGTGGATATCCCTCATTTCTTCCCTCATCCAGTCGTAATTTCCCTTGTAATATTTGCACCTTGGCCTGGCTTTATCATTAATTAGGCAACAGTTAAATCTGAATGGCAACACTACATGGTCACTGGTGCCAACTGGGGCTAAATGTTCCAGTTTGGCCACCATACCCTCCTCGTTTGTTATGATGAGGTCTAATGGCTTGGGTGTTTGCTCCCCTCTGTAATGTGTCGGGTCTTCAACATGGAACAGAAAATTATCTCTGAGTTTCTACAAAAAGAGTAGCAGGGTTATTCAAGTCATTTAGGGTGAACTCGCCCCCCATGATAAGGAGGTGGCTAGGGTTAAGCATTGCTGCGTTGTCTATTAAGGCTCTTAAGTTCCTTTAATTTAGTGGGCTACAGTTTGGGGATCTGTAGATACACCCGATAATAAGTAGGTCCTTTCCCTTTAATTTAATTTTACACCACTTGCACTCTTCGAAAACATCCTCTCCCTGCAAGCTCGCCTGGCTGGCTCTAAGGTCTTGCATAGCATAGATAACCACACCCCTCTCGCAAATTTCTTGAAAAAGGTTCGTAAATGAGTCATGTCCAACAATACTGAACCCACATTCCTCTGGGTCGATTCTCCTGTTCTTGTACAACAGTTTTTCAACTCCTACAATATCGGGTTGGTGTACCTTCAGGAGTGTTTCAAACTCCTCTCTCTCTTATCAAGGAACGTGTCAGTATTAGTGTGCATGACATTCAAGCCAGAATTTGTTCTCGGTAACGTCTCTGCTCTTAGTAGTAACTTCGGCCCCCCTCCATTCACAGAAGCTGCAGCATTTGCCAAGTACACTGTATTTTTCAGGGTGTGGTTATTGTATGTATATTATGTATGCTGTATGTATATTATGTATGTATATTATGTATGTGCTCCATTTATATACACTATTTATTCAGCCTAGCTAGCAGCGTGTGGTAATGTTTTTACCATGTCCCACATGCTTAATTAATGTGCCTGGCGACATATGGGAGCTGTTAATGTATCACTTGCCACATGTCGCCTAAAGGCTAGTTGACCCCCCAGACAGAGTAAGGAGCGCCACCTCACTTGTGTATCTCTGTTTATCCAGGAAATAGAACCTACGAAAACTCTACAGGTGTTTGTGTTCGCTCCTGTAGATAGAACTTGATACCCAGAACACATGCATGGCGCAGTGTGTCATTATACTGGACCATTATACAAGTGAAGTGTAAAGTTTGTGGCAAGACCGGCTTATGGACCCCTGCTCTGTGTCAACCTCCGCTAATGGCCGTCTCTTCAAAGAATTTATAGCAACTTTGAGCAGTGTCAGTGACAGTGATTTTCTGTGAAGTGTATAGTGCATTGTGTGTTTAGTGCCATAACTGTGTGACCTTGTTCTAAAGGATTCCCAAGGTGTAAGGCATGTTCAGGGCATGTGTGAGGAGTAGAGTTCATTACACCCTCCTGACCGTGTCCAGAGGATGACTGACTGTGATCGCCTCCTCTCCCTCACAGCTAGACTGCCCGAGACGCGTGCACACACACACACACACACACACACACACACACGTACGAACACACTGACTGCGGCCATTCCTTTATATATATTTTATATATATATATATAATCTACTTATCTGTGCATTTAATTAATTTTTGTCTTGGATCTTGTTGATACGACGAGCTGACCGGTCAACACTGATTTAAGACACCGTACACAGATTAAGTTATTATGTCTCGTGCCTTACACAGTCGCAGAGCCAACGCCCGGATGAGTCAGTCGGATGACAGCTCGGCAGAGATGGATGACCAGGCTGAACAGGACGCTCCAGCTCCCACCACATCGTGCAGCCCTTCACCTCGATCTCCAGCGTTGTCTTCAGAGATAATTGCTTTAATGAAGTTCATGAGGGATGAAAGGCGCGAGGACGAAGCTAGCAGATTTGTGGAGAATGAGGAAAGAAGGCAAGCTGAGGCAGAGAGAGACCACCAACGGAGATTGGAAGACAGTACACGGTTTGAAGCTTTGATATCTCGCCTCACTGTTAACCAAGCCCCTGGCTCTAACACTGCCTTGGTATCGACTGGTTCAGATACCTCAACGCTTTCTTCACGCCCCCCAGCCCCACCTAAAGCGGCTGCTCAAACACTGCCCCTCTTGAAGCCTGATGTGAATTTCCAGACTTTTCGTGAATGGCGGCGACGGTGGACTGATTTTGCTACAATGGTGGATCTCCAGAGTTTGTCACAGCCTAAACAACTTATTCAGCTGCGTATGTGCCTGTCTTTGGAAACTCGGCGTGTCTTGGAACATACGTTTCAGGTACCTCCGACCTCTTCGTTGTCTGTAGAGGAGGTACTGGATATTCTACAACGGCACATCAAAGGGTAGCGGAACGAAGCTCTACACAGGAGGGAATTGTTTAGCTGCAGACAGATGGAGGGCGAGACTTTTGATGCCTTTTATGTACGACTCAAGAGAGCCTCGGAAGAGGTAGATATATGCCCAGGTAACCACCAGCAGTGCGAGGAGACCCAGTTGAAGCAGGTGATCCTGATGGGTGTTAAGGACGAGGAACTTGTCCAACGCCTCACCTCCCTCGACTCTTCCTCTTCTCTTAAGGATGTGTTGACGATATGTCGCTCCTATGAGGCTGCCAGGTGTACCACCTCTGCCATCCGAGCTCCCCCTACAGCTGTACGTGCTGTGTCCCGGTACAAGAAGGACAAGAAGTCTACTCCAACGCCTTCGCCCACCATGCCCACGCCCGGCTCCTTTTGCAACAACTGTGGTAAGCAGCACGGAACTCGGGTGTGTCCAGCTGCTGAGTCAACCTGCAACAGTTGTGGCCGTATGGGCCACTGGTCACTCACAGTACGGTGCCCAGCCAAACGCGTCCAGTGCTATGTGTGCGGTCATCTGGGCCACTACGACATGTGTTGCCCTACCAACAAACCCAAGGGACAGCGTCGGCGGAAGCTTCAGCGCCCTTCCACCAGTGAGGGCCGCCCACAGTCTTCCAATCAGAAGCATGACGACCGTGGACAACGCTCGAGCCATATTAGGAACGTGTGCTCCCCCTCGCTTCCCAGGATCAAAGTTCCCCAGCACATCAGCGTCATCGTGACCTACGGCAGTGTGTCATCCCGTCTTCAGATGTTGCCCGACACCGGCGCTGATGCTACAGTCATCGGTCCCCAGCATTTGCAATGCTTGGGGCTCTCTCCAAGTGATCTAGGACCGCCCCCCAAGGATCTCCGCTTCACGGCAGATGGTTTACAGATGGCCCCAGCCCTAGGTTCACTCCAAGCACAGGTCACCTTTGGCAACAGGTCGTGTCAAGCCTGGATTGATGTGCATAACGGTGTCCCGACTCCTTTGTTGTCCTACAGACATTGTCAAGAGTTGGCCATCATCTCCCAGGGCTTCCCCAAACCTATTCTCAAGGTAAAACACGCCAACAGGGTGCAAGAAGGGAGCAGCAACTACCTTGCTGTCGCCCTACCCCTGCCTCTTGCCAGTGACACCTCTCCTTCGTATGCTCGGAAGTACTTCCTGAAGGAATTCAGCGACGTTCTGGTGACCAAGTCCGCTCTGGAATCCAAGCCTCTCAAGAAGATGGTAGGCCCCCCGATGAGGATCCACCTGAGGGACGACGCGAAGCCCTTCGCTGTCTACACCCCTCGACTGGTCCCTCTGGCCTTCTGCGAGGCGTTCAAAAACGAGCTGGACTCCATGGTCGCCCAAGAAATTATTGCACCCGCCGGCGATGACCCGTCTCCATGGTGTCACCCTATGGTAGTCGTCGCAAAACCCAAAGGTGGTGTTCGGATCACCACTGACCTCTCCACGCTCAACAGCCAGGTGTCTCGTCCTGCGCACCCTTCTTCCACGCCCTTTGCAGCTATACGCAGTGTGCACCCGAAGTTGCGCTTCTTCACGACGATGGACGCCCTGTGTGCATATTGGCAGATAGAGCTTGCCGAAGAAGACCGACCACTTACAGCTTTCAACTGTCATCACCCCGCATGGACGTTACAGTTATTGCCGTGGCCCCATGGGATTCGCCGCTACAGGAGACGCTTTCTGTCTTCGAGGTGATATGGCTCTACAAGGTCTGGCAAACTGTGTGAAAGTGGTCGACGACATACTCGTGTACGATGAGGATTACATGGACCACCTCTGCCATATCTACGAGGTACTCAACAGGTGCCGGAAGCACGGCATCACCCTAAATGCCGATAAGTTTGTTCTGGCCAGCTATTCAGTGGAGTTTTGTGGGTACACCCTCTCAGGGAATGGTATTGCAGCTGACCCGGAGAAGGTCCGCGCCATCACGGATTTTCCCACTCCTGCTAACCTCACCGACTTGAGGTCCTTCATCGGCCTCGTCAACCAGTTAGCAGAGTTTTCGCCGGACATCTCCTCAGCTGCCCAACCACTTCGCCCCCTTATGAGCCCCAAGAGGACATTCCTGTGGATCCCCGATCACGATAAGGCCTTCCAGCAAGTGAAACAGGCCCTGTCTAGTCCACCTGTCCTCGCCACGTTTGACCCAGCCCTGCCGACGGTTCTGCAGACAGATGCCTCACGCTTGTACGGCGTGGGATACGCCCTACTGCAGGATCATGGTGGAGGGCAGTTCCGGCTCGTCCAGTGTGGCTCGCGTTTCGTCTCTGATACCGAGACACGCTATGCCACTATTGAGTTGGAGCTGTTGGCTGTGGTTTGGGCGATGTCCAAGTGCAGGTTTTACCTCATAGGCCTGCAACACTTTCACCTAGTGACCGACCATCGCCCGCTTGTTCCGATCCTCAACCACTACACGCTGGACGCCGTTGAGAACCCTCGCCTCCAGCGTCTGAAAGAGAAGCCCTCGGCGTGCATCTTCACAGCATTGTGGCGTGCCGGTAAGGAGCTCTGCATCCCTGATGCCTTATCCCGCTCTCCTGTCAGCCACCCTACTCCAGAAGACCAGGTGCTCGACGCTGACCTCGCTCTTTCCGTCAGGACTGTGGTCACCCTACACGCTGTCCAAGCCCTTCGTTCGGACCTGTCACCAGATAACGACAAGGCAATGGAGGACCTTCGAACAGCGGCCCGAGATGAAACTTCCTACGTCCGATTCGTCGAGTGTGTGAGGAATGGATTCCCTAGCAACCGCTACGACCTTCACAACACCCTGCTCCCGTATTGGAAACTCCACGATGAACTCTACTGCGACGGAGACCTTGTTCTGTACGGAACACGTGTAGTTGTCCCTGCTGCCTCACGTCCCCACGTCTTGGCTCGCCTCCACGACAGTCACCGTGGAGCTGAGGCCACCAAACGACGTGCACGACAGACTGTGTTCTGGCCCGGCATCGACTCCGACATCTCCAATGTTGTCCATGCGTGTGAGCCCTGCCAAGTATTACAACCCAGCCAGCAGCAGGAACCCTTCGTGAGTGACGACAACCCCACCCGCCCCTTTGAGTCTGTGTCGGCCGACTTTTTCTGTGTCAGGAAAGTCTTTCCTTGTTATTGTCGACCGTCTCTCTGGTTGGCCGGTTGTCATCAAGTGCGGTAATGACACGACGTCTGCCGCCACCATCAGCAAGTTCCGCCACTACTTCTGTGACGTGGGCGTTCCTGTGCGCCTGAGAACCGACGGAGGGCCTCAGTTCACAAGCTGGGACTTTGCTGTGTTCCTTGACCGATGGGGAGTCCGGCATGTGTTGTCATCGCCCCATTACCCGCAGTCCAACGGCCACGCTGAGGCTGCTGTCAAATCCCTGAAGCATCTCATCCTTAAGGTGGCCCCTTCTGGGAATATTGACTGCGAGGCCTTCGACCGGGGTCTTCTTGAACTCCGCAACACACCTAACTACACCGGACGCTCCCCTGCCCAGGTCTTGTATGGACGCCCCCCTTCGTTCTTGTGTCCCTGCTCACCCTCAATCCTTCTCCAAGGAGTGGCAGGCCAAGACAGAGGATTGTGATCGCCGAGCCGCCGAACGTGTTCAAGACGTCGTCGCCCGCTACAACGACCACGCCCGTCCTCTTCCCAAGTTGAGTGTCGGCACCCAAGTCCGTGTTCAGAACCCGACCACCCTACGTTGGGACAAAGTGAGCGTAGTCAGGGTCTCGGTAGGTCACGGGACTACCAGGTGCGGTTACCCAGTGGTCGTGTGTGGTGGAGGAACCGCCGTTTTCTCCGCCCCTTAACAACGCCTTCTGCTGACCCCGCCACCAGTGTTGAGTCCCATACCCTTCCCAGTGATCAAGTCCCTCGACGCTCAGAACGGATCCAAAAGAAAAGGTCCGCTCAAGACTTTGCTATGAGCGTATAGGGGGGGGGGGGGGGAGGTGTATGTATATTATGTATGATGTATGTAGATTATGTATGTATATTATGTATGTGCTCCATTTATATACACTATTTATTCAGCCTAGCTAGCAGCGTGTGGCAGTGTATTTACCATGTCCCACACGCTTAATTAATGTGCCTGGCGACATATGGGAGCTGTTAATGTATCACTTGCCACATATCGCCTAAACCCTAAAGGCTAGTTGACCCCCCAGACAGAGTAAGGAGTGCCACCTCGCTTGTGTATCTCTGTTTATCCAGGAAATAGAACCTACGAAAACACTACAGGTGTTTGTGTTCGCTCCTGTAGATAGAACTTGATACCCAGAACACATGCAGTTATAAAGGTCATTGTTTACACGGCTTTTAGTTTTACAAATTTATTGACGAAGCTTGGAGTACAGTTTCCTATTCTGAGTAATTCAGTCAGGTCTTGACACTGAGGGTGGTATCACTTCTCACTGCCACGCAGGACAGAGATTCATACTTTTACTTTTATCCTCTTCGCCACTGATTGGCTCGTTAGCCGCTTGGGCGATAGGTCACGTCTCTGATTACTTTTCCTTTTCATTTATCTTCTGCACCAAAAGATCGGCTCGATAGCCGCCCGGGCGATCGGTCACGTCTGTTACGCACTGTTGGCAAATACTGGGCAATGGCATGTACCGGCTCCTGAATGAACCTGAACCCGCTCCATTATTGGTCAAGCGTTGTCTTGAAAGAGCTTACACTCGGTGCCGTCACAACACACACTGGTAGATTGTTCCAAGAGTTTACAACCCCTACTCCGAAAAAGTCTATATTGACCTTGGTTAGGCGGATCTGCTACCACCACCTGAGTGGGGGGGGGGGGGGGGGTAGTGCGGGTGGAGGGTGCGCTGCTGACCCCCTGGCTCTGTATCGCCACACTTGCTTCCTCTACTACTCCCCCCTTCTGAATATCACTCGTGTACATCCGTCCCTCCTTGACTCCTGCTTCAAGCCCTGCTGGAGCTTCTTGTGCAGCTTCCTCTGCATTACCGTGCGATCTGGGTGAATGAATACATTCCGAAATGCCTCGGGCCTTGCTAAGTTTTTTTGCCTGCCGAATAACCTCCCATTTCTTCTCATCACTCACTAGTGTGATCCTGAGGGGGCGAGGCTTTTACCCCTGCTTTTGTCCCAGCCTCCTCACGATGGGTAACTTTTTCGGAGTGAGAGTCACGAGCTCTTGGAACAATCTGCCAGACAGCGTTGTGACGACGCCCAGTGTGAGCTCTTTCAAGACCAGGCTAGACAAGCACTGGAGCAGGTTCAGATACATTCAGGAGCCAGTGCATGGCATGCACTGCACTGCATGCCCAGTACTTGCCAACAGTGCGTAAGAGATACGTGACCGATCGGCTCGATCAGTGGTGAAGAGGATAAAAGTAAAAAAGTACCGCTGCCTTAATAGAGACGTAACCGACCCCGACTACCCTGAAGTACAGTTATTAGTGTATTTTGATCAATGTTATATTTGGTTATGCATTGCAAAAACTGACCAGATTTCGGTATCTTGTGAATATTTTTTTTTTTTTTTGCGAATTAATGAAGTATAAGAATAAGATAAAAGATTAGGGATTTAATGTCAACTTTTAAATTTGTGTCTCGTATCTACTCAAACATAAATTACGCTCGTTATTCACGCATCCTCTATATCCGTAATATTTGTGGTTAATTTGATCTCACAATTATTTTAAAATATTTTATTAAGGCTGTTTTAATTCATGGTAATATAATATTTTTGTTTTTGTTTAATATTTGATCGTTCTTAACATATTAAACAAAATTATCGGCTGAGATACATTTTTCACAACCCGGTTATAAACACAAGCGAACAAACAGCGGTTGGTTAGACAACAAACGTTCTCATCTCTACAAGGTGAGAGGTGTTTAATATAATGTGTATTAAATATAAGAATTTGCATCATTTTGCACTTAAAGAGTGTTTGTTAGACATAAGACAATGTATAAGATTTGTTTTGTAGAAGTTTCTCTGAGATATTAGGGAAAATAGACATGAAAATACCGAGAATAGATACGGTAAATATACAGAAAGTTTACGCAGTGAATATTTTTCCATGACTTGATAAGTTCCTACTAACGCGATCTTACTGTGAGTGCGCTCTGATTGGCAAATCGAATCAAAATGACAATGCACAGAACCTGACCAACCTTCCAAACCTCGCTTACCTACCTACCTAAACCTCATTTACGTTACCTTCCAAACCTCACTTACCTTCCTTTCTAATCCTCACTTACCTTCCTTTCCAAACCTCACTTACCTTCCTTTCTAAACCTCACTTACCTTCCTTCCAAACCTGTGCTTTGTCGTTTCCATTTCGGTAAATATTCGTCCATTGGCTGTTGTCTTGGGTTATGATTCGTTGTATGCACTAGCCAGTATCTCTTATCTATTTACAATCTTACCTTATATACGTCCTCAACTAACCTCCAAACCTCCAGGAAAATTACTATTGTTGAAAAATATATATATTTTTTTTCTCCCTTTTGTACTTACAGTATGTTCATGTAAGTTCAGCATGGGGGATCTTTGGACCCTACATTACCTATCTAGGGTTAAGGTTAGGTTAGGCAAACACATTTTTCTTGCGTTTTTATATGCTTCCTGCCAAATTTGACCTTCGCCTCCATGGAAAACTAGTAGTTTTGGAGGGAATTTCAAAACTGTAATTTTCTTCAAAACTACTAGTTTCCCAAGAAAACGATGGTCATTTTTTAAGAAAGCACATAAAAATACATAAGAAAAATGTTTTTAATTAAAAATAGCGTTGGTGCATAAAACTAATCTATACCGTCATCTGGTTTTGGTACGAGCATAGGTTTTTTTTTTGGTGTTTTACTTATATCTGACCTTCATTTCTTGTGCAAATTTGCATTTTTTGCTAAAAATTATTAAATTTTAACAGAAACCGCTAATTTGCACAAAAATGGAGGTCAGATCTGAGTTAAACACCAAAAAAAAAAATAAAGTGAGGAGTATAGCCTCGGGTAAACATGGCGGGAACAGAAATGTACGTGTAGGAAATTGTGGGGTACTCCATTTATATTGATTTGCACAATAAATGATATGAAGTCGTATGCTTCGTTTTTTCTAGAAATTGTGTCTGCAATATTGAAAATTGGAAACCTGCAGACAGCCAATGGACAAATATTAACCCTATTTTTCTATTATTATCTAAACAACAATATAAAAATAAATGCAGTAGATATTTTCCGTTTTGTTTGCCGGTCTTGAACGATTAGCCAATGTGAGTGCACTTATGGTCACGGCAAAATATCCACTGATAAGTTTATACAAGTCCACACAGGTTTAGCGTACACAGTGCAGGTATACAATGTACATAAGACAGTGTAGCCATACAACCAGTGGGCATAAGACACTGCAGGTGCATAATGTACAGTACTGATAATCTAGGAGACAGGTGGGTAAAGATTCGGGGGTACTGGACAACTCTTACCCATTTGCTTGGTCACCTTTACCCAAATACTGTATGCATAAAGTGCAGTCGCCTCCATGAATTAGTTTATAATACACAGGGAGTCACTTAGAATATTCAATCATCAATATAAATACCGTAGAATGACTTGGAATATGTTAAAATATATATATTCATCGGTATAAAGGGGTACAGCTTAAAATTGTATAAAAATTCTGCAGGTTCTTGAAAACTGTGCTGTTGTGTTTTGTTTTTCTGGTAAAGGTGGAGAATGCAGCTAGCATTAGAAGAATGGTAGTAATTTATGAGGAAACTGATATCAACCAGGAGTAGTTTTATTTCATTCAATTTTCCACAGATGTTCTTATTATAGTAAGTATCTTGGCTGATATAGGAGATGTGTCTGTCAGCAGTTTGAAAATTATGGGGGGGGGTGTTTTTAGACTCAGTTTTGTATGTTGATTACTTTCAGTTTTATTATTTTTCTTGTGTAAATGCTTACCGGGTAGAGGCAAGTTAAGGTAGTATAGGTTAGGTTAGCACAAGGTTTTAGCCATTTTTATACTTTTTCACAAAGTAATACAGTATCCCCTAATAAAATTGGTGAAAATGGTGCATTTTTAAGCCAATTTTAATTATAAACAGGCAAGGAATGAAGGATGTGGGAAATTGCAGGGTAGAACACTGTGACAAACTGATCATATGGCACTAAAATGATGTCTCTACATGCTTTGATGAAAGTAATTGTTTACCGTAAATACACCTCCGAAAAATCTGCCGAGTGACACCATGTCATTTGTTTATTTACAAATGACCCGCTCATTTATACAAAGAATAGATTAAAGAATCTATTGTGCCAAAAAGAAAGAAAGAAGATTTGTTCACCTGATCGAATCACGAATCTGGCAGCTGAAGCTTATACAGTACCATGAAAAAAAGACAAGCCAATAATAAAATCCCGACATTAGGGTCTGTTGTTTATTTACAATTTAAGCAAGACCGCATTCAAAATTTATTAGTTTAACTGTGTATGTAAACAAGCATCATCACGAGATATTCATCGGGGGAATATTTACAGTTATGCCTGGGAATTAATTTCTTCACATGCACAGCTCATAGACATGAAATTAGTGCTGTGATAAACTTTTAGCTGTGTTTTTATGCTGTAATTTCCCTTATTTTTTGTGCCCTGCCAACTACAGATGATATATGATCATAGATAGAGGAAAACATAATAAAACAAAAAATTCATATAATTTTTATTAGTTAATTTTCAAAGAACAGCTGTGGAAAATATGAACAAGATGCCTTTGGGTGCTAACCTTCTGCTCCACTTTTACCGTTTCACTTTATATTCACCCCACAACTTGGGAAGTCGGCGCTGTCTTTCCTCATCTACTGTCTTGTCAATATCAAAGTCTTTAGTTGCTGTTAACTCGATAACTTAAACGTTTGTAGTACGTAATGGCGCAATCAAGGCAAATCCACTTGAAATCCCCATTCCTATGCCACAAGTCCTATGTTACCATCTGCTATACATGTCACAGGACAATGCCTTCTGTCTAGGTCAGACTTCTTGTCTATGCACTGAACAAGTAAGGCACAGAAGCCATCGTCACCAGCACTCGGTAAATAATGAACGGGGGCTGAAAATTAACAACATTGTAAACTGACCACTTACTGTCCTTAACCTGACAATGTATGCTATAAGCCTTTGTTTATGTGATAATTGCGTGGTTTGTGATACGTGTATGGAACACACAGACATATGCATGTACACCAACACAAAGATATACACACAAGCAGATGCGCTGTATATTAACAGCAACAATAATAACAATAGCATAATAATAAGGAGGAGCGTTAGCTGTCAATGAATTGAATACTAGTGTTCTCAGGTGTGTACGTGTTGCCATAAATCCAAGAGGTTAATATTCCGGAGTGACCATTCACAGAACTTTACATTGACTCATTATACAGTATAGGGAGACAGAGAAAAATAATAACGTAGTCATTAGTGTTTCTGATGGAAATTTGTAGTTTTTGCATTACAGTATTTTCACTTTTTTTTATTTCACTTTAGAAATTTCAAGTATGCAGGTACAGTATATCCTATTTTCATTTGTCGCTTATTTTTACGTGTACTGAATTGATATTTAGCCAGAAAAATACAAATACAGTACAGAGTGGACATTAATAGCAATATTGACATGTGTACAGTACAGAGGTATTTTATCTTGATGGCATTATTGGTTTGTCATGAAAAAGTGGAAAAGAATAAGGTCTGGCTTATAAACTTGCATAATAAATAGCTTTGTGTATTATTTCTGAAGAATAATTCACTTTAATATATTTCAGTGTGACAGTCCAGTGACAATGTCTGATGGAGAAGACTCCCCCGTGGTGGTGGGTGGTGGAGGGGTTAGTGAGCGCCAGTGGTATGCACCAGACACTGCAATGTCTGGTGCAGAATCCCCACCAGATTCCCCTGATAGTCCAGTAAATTCAGCAAATATTCATACCAGCAATGAATACATGGAGTTGGATGAACCAGAAATGCTGGATGAGAAAAAAGCATTGTTGGAGGAGTTTGAGCGGAAGCGTCGAGCTCGAATGATTCATGTTACAACAGATGATAGTGAGGTGAGCATGGCTTCGGGTGAGCACAGGTATCTGTATAAACCCTCAAATCTGGGACCCTTGGGACCAGGACTGAATCAATTTTGAGGATTATCTGGTTTCCTGGGTCTTAGACACCTACGTAATTCATGTCACCTGCTAGATCTACCAGTTGACTCACTCGAACTCGGTTGAATTTTTCTTTTTTTCTTTAGCAAAATGTAATATTTTTAGAAATTGAGAGTTCCTTAGGCTTGCCTACCACTAAACTAAGCTACCGTATTTTACTGCATATAAGACACACTTTTTTGTCTGAAAAATGGCTAAAAATTTGGCCTACATCTTATATGAAAAGTTGCTGTCTCCCTTAGGCTAATGAATCCCACAGTTGCTGTCTTTGTAAGCTAAATTTTACTTAGTCCGTCTCCAGAATTAAAAATATGTTAATGCTTACTTAAATACAGTGCATTATTATTTTGTCTAATTAATAGAAAAAATAATTATTATAAATACAAAAGCTGGCTTTAAAACTACTGTACTGATGATAACCCGAGCAGATTAATGTCTGTATGGCAGACACTCAACTCTTCAGAGGTCGCTTCGTAACCATTCCTGAACTCTTACAGGCATTACTATCTATTAATGTTATATCTCAACATTTATTTTTAAATCTACAAATACCAAATACAAATAAAGATTTACAGATAACTTTCTTTTCACTTTTATGTCTGTTAACACCGCATGTAAAACCATCAGGCTACTTATCCAAGCTGTGAAGTGTTATGGTTGATTTTCAACTCCAATTTTTGGGTTGATGTACGTGACTTTCTTCATTTATATTAACGCGGTTACATGCACACACCACCCTACATTTTGTTTAAAAGAAGTAAAAGAAATAATTGTCATAAAGGCGACAAATAAAAGGAATATAAATTTCTTTGCACACAAGTTAGCTGGATCAGTGGGGAAGCGGGAGGAGCGTTGCTAGGGAGTCGGCTGAGGTAGAATCCCTGCTGGTTTGCGTTGCTTTGGCGAAGCGGGGAGTATATGCATATGGCGATTGTGTTGAAATTTCATTTGGCTTTTCTTTACTGGTTTTATCTTAATTTTTTCATCTAAATTATATACAAATGTTGTTTGAAGTAGCACAATTGTTAAATAACATAAACAAGGAAGTTAGTATGGTTTATGAATGCTGGGAAAGGAGGTACAGGGAGTTAAGAGTTTCCTTCAGCCTCTTGACTTATCATGTAGGCCATTACTTTGTATCTGTAATAATGTTTCTTATTTGTTTTTTCGGTATTTTGTATTAGTTTTGTATTTATGATCGTAATACAAGACTTGTCACTATGGCCACATCCCCTTAGAGCTCCCCTTACCACTCCAAGCCAAGCTGTGAGCTATGTTATGGTTATTTTTCTACTCCAAATTTTGGGTAGATACAGTATACAGTGGGGTATGTTATAACGAACAGATCCTACTATGAATATTCTTATAACGAACAGTTTTACCTATAAAATTGAGAATGCTATAACGAATGCAACTCCTACAACGAACGCGGATGAATACGGGACTATTTTGTCTGGCGCATGAATATTGTTGTACCGCGACCCACAACAAGAGCTTCAGGCGCCATCTTTGTCTCATTGTGTAGCCAGTGCACCACTGTTATTGTTGAAATTTTGTCTTTTGATGTGGAAATACGAGTTATTTGTATAAATATTTTGTTATACAAGTGTACAATTGTAACAATGAATCGTCCAAAGCGAGTGAGAAAGCTAATAACCCTTGAAACTAAGAAAGAAATTATAAAGAAACATGAGAATGGAACAAGCATTGCGAAAATAAGTGATACATATGGGATGGCTAAGTCGACTATATGTACGATTTTGAAGAATAAAGAGGAGTTGAAAACTGTGCAAGTGGCTAAGGGAATCTCTAGACTTAGCAAAGCAAGGTGTAATGTGATTGAGGAGATGGAAATTTACTCTTAGTGTGGATAAAGGAGAAAGAAATGGCAGGTGATAGCATTAGTGAAGCTATAATTTGTGAGAAGGCCAGACAATTGTTTGAGGACCTTAAAGCCAAGACTCCCAGTGGAAGTGTTAGTGATGTGCCAGTGTTTAGGGGTACCAAGGGGTGGTTTACTGATTTCAGAAGGAGATATAAATTACACTGTTGTGAGACATGGTGATGCTGCGAGTGCAGATAAGGAAGCAGCTGAGGAACACCATGACATTTTTTTGAATGTGATTAAAGAGGGAGGCTTTGTTTCTCAGCAGGTATTCAGCTGTGATGAAACTGGACTTTTTTGGAAAAAAATGCCTCGCCGTACATACATTACAAGGGAGGAAACTTCTGTCCCTGGCCATAAGCCAATGAAAGACAGGCTTACCCTCTTTCTTTGAGCTAATGCTTCTGGTGACTGCAAAATAAAACCACTCCATGTGTACCATGCAGAAAACCCAAGAGCTTTCAAAAATATTAGGAAGAACCGCCTTGGTGTTATGTGGCGGTCAAACCCAAAGGCTTGGGTGACCAGGAGTCTTTTCTCTGAGTGGGTGATCGAGGTGTTTGGACCGAGTGTTCGGGAATACCTCGGGGAGAATAATCTTCCACTGAAAGCTTTATTGGTGATGGACAATGCACCAGCCCACCCTCCTAATTTGATGGTTGAATTGCCAGAGGAGTTCAACTTCATCACTGTGCACTTCTTGCCACCCAACACAACACCTCTCATCCAGCCCATGGATCAGCAGGTAATTTTTAACTTTAAGAAGCTGTACACAAAGGCACTGTTTAGAAAATGTTTTGCGTACACTTCTTCCAGTGATGTTAGTTAGAAGGAATTTTGGAAGAGTCACTTCAATATAGCAGACGCTGTGTTTTTAATTGCGTCAGCCTGGAAAGAGGTTACTATGAGGTGTCTTTGTGCTGCTTGGAGGCCATTGTGGCCTGAATGTGTGCTTCAAAGAGACTTTGAAGGCTTCGAAGAGTTAGAGGAAGAGGCTGTTGTACATGAAATTGTGTCTCTGGGCAATTCCATGGGCCTGGAAGTGGATGATGTTGATGTTGAGGAGTTGGTGGAAGAGCACAGTAAGGAGCTGTCCACTGAGGAGCTGCTTGAGCTTCACAAAGAAGAAAATAAGACACTGAAGCAGAGCTTAACTTTTGAGGAGTCAGGGGAGGATGAGGAAAAGGAGGAAAGCCGCATCATTCCAGCCAAAGATCTCAAGGATGTGTTCTTTTGCTGGAGCAAACTGTCTAAGCTTGCAGAGGATTATCATCCTGATGTTGGTGCTGTGGAAAAGGCCATCAGTGTGTTTAATGACAATGTGATGAACTACTTTTGGAACGTCCAGAAATCAAGGTTGAAGCAGTCAACCCTGGAGTCCTTGTTTAAAAAAGTAGCAAAAGACCCTACAGACAAAGTGCCTGTAAGACAGTCACCAAAGAGGGCCAGGAAGGATGACTCCTCTCCTTCCACCTCTTCTCCATAATTCTCTCCTCCCCCCTCCTCCCCCCTTCCCCCTCTGCCTCCTGTCCTGCAAGCTGAACAACACTAAGGTAAGATAAAGTACCGTATTTTTTACATTTTCCACTGAAAATTTTCAGTGTTAAGTGGTTGTATTTGGGGGCCTGGGACGGATTAATCCTATAACGAACGAATGCTATAACGAACGAGGTTCTAGAACCAATTAGATTCGTTATAGCATACCCCACTGTAGTCTGGATTTACGCGGATTTTGTTTACGCGTTTGGTCATTTACGCAGTGCCTTGCCAGATTGAAATGTTTTAATTACGCGGTAAATTTCATCATTTACGCGGGAAGCGGCACGGGCAGGGTGCGCACAAGGTCGCCCAGTCATCAAAACATTACCGAGTTCTTCACCCACCACAGCCGGCCCAGGTCAGTGATAGTGAGGATATGGTCTTTGAGGGATTTGATAAAGAGGCCCTGCAAGCCTCTGTGGTGGATAGTGATACAGGTGAGGGCCAATAATCTGCCCTCTGCCTCGGAACCAACCCCTCATCCCCGTGTGCCCATCCATCTTTTCTACTAGCCTAAGTGTTAAAAAACCGAATATTATTGATATTTCTCTTAAATATTAATTGTGTGTGCATACCATCATAAAATTAAGATGTTATTTTTACTACAACGTACGTATTGTGTCGGAAAAAGTGTAGTTTGGGAGTCGGCCCAGTCTCTATTTCAATTAATCCCATATGTTCTGTTATTTCGTTTACGCGTTTCTCGTTTTACGCAGACCTCCACGGGTTCAATTGACCGCGTAAATGCAGACTATACTGTACACAATTTTTTTTGTGTGTGTGTGTACTTTCAATCTTAGAAAAAGCAAGTAGAAAAGAAATAAGAAAATAATTATCATGGGCAAAAAAACAGAATGGTAATAAACTTTCTATGTGTGTTAAGAGGAGTGAGGGGTCTCCGCTGTTCTGAGCTGTCTCTCGTGTGTAGTGAAACCACAGTAGACAAATTTCGATGTCCAACGACCAAATGGCAACACAGTATTTTTTGTTGTAACTTATTTACTGGTACTGTATATACAGTATTACCCCGCCTAACGCGGTTTCACTTAGCGCGTTTTACCGTATACGCGGTGCCTCGCCAGAGCTGAACTTTCACTTAATGCGGGTTTTTTCCACGTATACGTGGTGAGTGTCCGGCTCGAGACGCTATTTTTAGATTTGCCCACCACCCGCCTGCCTGCCTGTGCTCCTCGCCTCTCCCTCCTCCTCCCTCCGCTTGGGCAAGCGGCGCGGTAAGGTTGCGCAGTGTGTGTCTTTGTTGCGTTATCACTGACGTCATATGACGTATCGGACTGTGATTGGCCATGCATCCCTACCCCCCTCTGCTGCTAGCTGTAATTGGCTTAAAGTATTATGACGTGACCACCCGGGGGAGGGAGGGAGGGAGGAAAGACGACACTTGACCTAGCCGCGGCAGTTTCATCCCTCCAGGCCGCTCCGTGTATACGTGAACCCAATGTTCTGTGAAATGGCTTCCGCCGGACCACCACCGCCACCAGAGAGAGACCTTTCCTTACCTGGACCCAGCCGCCCTAAGCCCAAGAAGACACACCGTGGTCTAAGCTATGAAGTGAAGTACCAGATCATTCAAGATTTGGAGAAAGGAACATGTCAAGTTGATCTCGCGCGCCAGCATGGCGTCAACGAATCTACAATTCGCACGATCAAGAAGGATGCAGCCAAGATCAAAGAGCACATGAAAATCACAAAGTCTGCAGGTGCTTCATCGATCAGGTATTGCCAGAACAGGGTGCTGGCAAAAGTGGAAAATTTGCTGGTGAGTTATTTGATTCGTCAGGCGCGACGCAACATGGCGGTGGACACGCGCTCAGTGCAGGAGTACGCACTTGAGCTATACGCAGCAGTGTCACGTAAGCTGGGAATTGCAGAGCCCAAACCCTTCAATGCTTCCTCTGGTTGGCTACATAGGTTTTAGAAGAGGAACAAGATCACCAACATCAACATTGGTGGTGAGGAAGCGAATGCTGACTGTGTGGCGGCTAGAGATTTTCCTCCGTTCTTACGTGAGATTATGGAGGAAGGACAGTACACCGACGACCAGGTGTTTAACATGGCCGAATCTGGTCTTTACTGGAAAAAGCTACCGTCCAAGACCTTTGTTGTAAAGAATGCCAGCAAGATTCGGGGCCGGAAGATGCAGAAGGAACGCATCACCGTCCTCTTTACCACCAATGCCTCCGGTACCTGTAAACCAAAGTTATCGGTGATTCACACAGCCTGCAAGCCGCACGCCTACACGAATATGGACATGAACAAGCTTAATGTCCACTGGCTAACCGCACGTAAGGCGTGGATGTCCTCTTCTCTGTCCCTCTTCTGGTTTGACAACTGTTTTGTTCCTGACGTGAAGAAATTATGCGAGCAACAGAATGTTCCATTCAATATTTTGTTGCTCCTTGACAACGCACCTGGACACTCGCCCCTACTTATGGATCGTCACCCCAACGTAAAAGTGGTCTTCCTTCCTCCCAACACTACGTCATTAATCCAGCCCATGGACCAGGAGTTGATTTACAATGTGAAAGCTGCGTACTCTGCAAAGAAGTTCAAGCTCCTGAACGACTCTACCAACACCAAGGATGAGTTGCGTAAGCTGGGTGACACCGACAGCGAGAGTAAAAGCGACGAGGACAAGGAACAAGAGGTGGCGACTCAAGAACTTCTCGTCAAACAATTTTGGAAGAAGTTTAACGTCAAACAAGCTGTAGACTTCTTGGTGGAGGCATGGGATCTGCTGACTATTGCTACGATTCGTCATGCATGGAGACATGTGTTGCATGGCATACCAGCTGAGAAGAGGAGTGAACCTGTAACTGGTGAGGTTCAGACTGTTGCAGTAGCAGTGGACCTTGCCAGAGAAGCTGCGCACAATATTACAGCTGAAGGCTTCTCCGAGACCACCAACGAAGACATCCTGGAGGTGATCAGAGATCCTGAAGTGACTGCCGACGAGATGTTGGAGGAAGATCACGTCAGTGAAGAGGAGGAAGAAGGTGCGTCATTCTCCGAAGAACACAGTTTAAGTCATAGTGATATTAAGGGTGCCATAGAGTGTGCAGAGAAAATGAAGTCCTTCCTTTCCTGCGACAATGACGATGACCGCTATGAAGTCTTCCATACCCGGCTGGTGCAGGCTATGGAGCCGTACATCACGGTGTACCAAGACAACATAAACACCAGCCATCAAAAAAGCATAACCGAGTTCTTCGCCTGCAACCCACCACAGCCAGCCCAAGCCAGTGATAGTGACAGAGGTAGAGACAGTGAAGATGACTGAGGGATTTGTCAGGGAGGCCATAACAAATGTGGGTGACAGTGATAGTGACTCACCTGAGGGCCAGTAGCCTGCCCTCTGCCTCGGAACCAGCCTCCATCCCCGTACGCCGACCCATCTCTTCTACTACCGTAAGTGTTCCACCTAACTTTTAGTTTTTCTAACCTAACCTTTATTTTTCCTATGTTAACCTTTATTTTTCCTAACCTAACCTCTTCTATATTACAGTGGGGTATGCTATAACGAACGGATCCTACTACGAATATTCCTATAACGAACGGTTTTACCTATAAAATTGAGAATGCTATAACGAACGCAACTCCTACAACGAACGCGGATGAATACGGGACTACTTCACCTGGAGCATGAATATTGTTGTACCGCGACCCACAACAAGAGCGTCAGGCGCCATCTTTGTCTCATTGTGTAGCCAGTGCACCACTGTTATTGTTGAAATTTCGTCTTTTGATGTGGAAATTCGCGTTATTTTTATAACTATTTTGTTATACAAGTACAGTATACAATTGTAACAATGAGTCGTCCAAAGCGAGTGAGAAAGCTAATAACCCTTGAAACTAAGAAAGAAATTATAAAGAAACGTGAGAATGGAAGAAGCATTGCGAAACTTAGTGATGAATATGGGATGGCTAAATCGACTATATGTACGATTTTGAAGAATAAAGAGGAGTTAAAAACTGTGCAAGTGGCTAAGGGAATCTTTAGACTTAGCAAAGCAAGGTGTAATGTGATTGAAGAGATGGAAAATTTACTCTCAGTGTGGATAAAGGAGAAAGAAATGGCAGGTGGTATCATTAGTGAAGCTATAATTTGTGAGAAGGCTAAACAATTGTTTGAGGACCTTAAAGCCAAGACTCCCAGTGGAAGTGATAGTGATGTGCCAGTGTTTAGGGGTACCTGCATGCTGAATAACACTAAGGTAAGATAAACTACCGTATTTTTTACATTTTCCACAGAATTTTTTCAGTGTTAAGCGGTTGTATTTGGGGGCCTGGAACGGATTAATCCTATAACGAACGAATGCTATAACGAACGAGGTTCTGGAACCAATTACGTTCGTTATAGCATATCCCACTGTACTTGTTTTTTCATACCATCATAAAGTTAAGATAAAATTTCTACTGCAACATAGTTATGTGTCGTCAAAAAGTGGAGTTTGGGGGTCGGGCCGGTTTCTATTGGAATAAATCCCATATGTTCTGTTGTTCGCTTAACGCGGTTTTCACTTAACACGGTACCCTCTGGGTTTTATTGACCGCGTTAAGTGGGGTACAACTGTATTATTTTAGGAAACTTATGGCTACAGGAAGAAAATACACAGTTTCTTTCCTAAATGGGGAGTGCCTCTTCTGTTCCATAAAATGCGGTACCTTGGGTTTGGTTACGTCCCAGCAGCAACTTGGGAGTCATTAGAGGTAGGTTTTTTTGCTAATAAATTTATTTTTGCGTAACTTTTGAAAATATTATTGGTCAAATTAAAAAAAGGTTCAAACTAATTTGTGCCAGAAGCTGCTTGTTGTCATATGAGATCCTGCAGTATGGTATGATCATGGCACATTGCTGGTTGATGTGAAGTAGATAGCAAAACAATACAGGTATACTGTATTATTATTTGTTCTCTCTATTTTTATACTAAATTTATTTCATCTACTATATTTCACAAAATACAGAATTTTGTACCACATACAGGTATCTCCCGGGTTATAGAAGCTCTGGTTACGGGAATTTACGCTTACAAAATTTGGAAATTATGACCAATAAATTCCGGATACATAAAAAAAACTTAACCCTTATGGAATTGGAGTAAAATGTTCAAGCTTTCTAAATACAAAAATCGTGATATAGAAAAAAAAAATAATTTCGTGGAATCTTGGTGGTTGCTAATGATGCTGCCCGGTTTGATGTCATTCCCCAGCTTGTTCCGTCTTGTATTTGTGTTCAGGACTGTGTATCCTTATGCAAGATGAGTGGAAAGAGCCCATCAAGTGAAAGCAGTGATGCTAAAATATCCCATTTACAGTGGGGACAATATGTGGTGATAGAGACAAACTTAAGTCAAGTGCTTTTAACTACCCATATTCAGTACTGTATTGTACTTTGATAGACATGATATGATGCTTAATATGGAAAAATCAAGCTAAACGAAATGTGCCGATAAACATGATTGTTCAGGAGAAGGCCAAATTTGAATGATGATTTAGAGAAAGAACAAGGTGCAAGTTCTGATACTAGTAAAGGCTGGTTTGAAAGGTTAAGTTCCTTCCCATTGCATAACGTTAAGCTGGTCAGTGAAGCTGCCGGTGCTGATACAGAAGCTGCATGTAAATATCCAGAAGAACTGAAGGCAGTTATTGCTGCAGAGGGCTACACACGAGAACAACTGGATGAAACCAGACTTTTGGAGTGCATGCTTACTAGAACATTCTTTTCCAAAGAAGAAAATCCAACACCAGGATTTAAAGTTATAAAACATCATCTAATGCTTCTTTTGGGGGGGAAATACTGCTACTAATATGAAATTAAATCCCCTACTTGTGTACCACTCTGTAAATCCAAGGACTATCAAGGGCCATGCCAAATCTAAACCAGTGATTTGGCATTCAAACAAAAGAGCTTGGGTGACTATGAGCCTTCTTCAAGATTGGATCACAAAATATTTTCCCCCGCAGATTAAAGGTACAGTAACAGGCAAAATATATTCAACAAGGTTGTGTTCCTCTTAGATAATGCACCCAACCACCCAGTTAACCTGAATGATCTTTCTGATAATGTGTGAATGGAATATAAATAATATTAATGGTTGCCCCTCGTTTAACGAGGATGGCTGGTCCTAGGGCCACCTCGGCGTAAATTTGTTCAGGTGTAGAAGCTGTCGCCAACCCAACAACCACACCCTAAGTTAACGAGTTGCATGACCCAATGTCAAGGAATAGTCTAAGAAGACCGGACAACTCGCTAACTGCACTGGCTAACCATTATCCAGGAACATGATCTGCAAATCGATTAACATTCAGGTCCCCAATTACTGCTGGGTAGACAGAGGCAATTGGCGTAAAGAAACTTGCCCATAGTTTCACCCAGCCCGGGGATTGAGCCCGGGTCCGGTCGCTTGCGAGGCGAGCATGCTAACCATTACACTACAGGTCGCCACAGAATGGAATATATGCCCAAGAATATAACTGCCTTGCTCCATCCAATGTGTCAAGGTATGATTGTAAATTTTAAGGCGTATTATCTTTGGAAAACATTTAAATGCCTTATAATAGCAATTACTGGGGAGGATAAATCAAAAGTCAAGGACTTCTGGAAGAATTATAACATCATGAATGCCATTGAAAACAGCCAAGTTGTTGGATGCACTGAAAACAACAAACATGAATGGTGTGTACAAAAAGATATGGCTACGACTTTCAAGGTTTTCCCCCCAGTAGAAATGATGAATGAAGTTCACCAAGAAATTGTGGCACTGGCAAATGGTGTTGTAGGCTTTGAAGAAGTCATACTAGATGATGTGGTTGAGTTATTATAGTCCCATAGAGAGGATCTGTCTAATGAGGATCTGATGCTGTTGGAGCAAGTTGCAGGAGAAGAGGAGGATATAGAAATTTCATCCACTGCCTATTGAGTTGAAGACAAAAGAGTTAGCCGAAGGATTTGAACTTATAGAGGAAGCTTTATAAATCTTGGCTGCTAGCAATCCCAATCGTGAACGTAACCTTAAAGTTTCTTTAGGAATAGAGAACATTCTCGGCAGCTACAGGGAGCTGTACGATGAAAACATGCTCCGTCAACATCAAACCACTTTAGACAACTTTTTTTCTTTTTTTTTTGCCCCAAGAGCAAAGCCTGATACACCAGAAGCTGGTGATGATGATGATTTACTGGACTTGTATTTTGTAATTTTGACAAATGTTTCCTAGGGAATGCATCTCCATTTATATTATGGGAGTCAATGGAAAAATTGGTCCCATGTTCTGGAATTGCACGAAACAAAAACATTTTCAAGGATGCCTCCCTTCTGTAACCCGGAGGATACTTGTACACTATTGTTTTTTCCTAGCGAGCAGCAGAAAGGAGTACTAATGTATATGGCAAGGAACCATCAAGCCTTCAAAATCCTGTGGAAGACCATCCACCAGTACTGTACTATGATCATGATTATCATACAGTACTGCACTGTACTGTACTGCAGGTTTTCATGTGACAACAAGCAGCATTTGGCATAAGTTATCTTGAAACTTTGGTTTAATTTGACCATTATTAATTTCAAATACTTTGTGAAAACACTAATACTGTACTACCATACCTTCTATAATTTTTTATACTGTATAGTATACAGTGGATCCCAGACTTACGAACGCCCGCCAATAGGAATGGGGTTAAAGTTGAAATTTACAGTACAGTATTTTATTTACCTGTTCACTTTTTTTTTTACTTTCATTTACTGTATTTTGTCATTCTATTTCTTCTTTTAGATGTACAGGTAGTCGTCGACTTACGACCTATGCGACTTACGTCTGTTCGACTTTACGACCGGCGGTACGACAGTTTTGGCCCCAGCCCCAGTGTAAATAATAAACCAATTGTACTGTAGTATGCAGTGATTTACTTAAACCTGACGACCGTAACAATAATGAACAAAGAAAATGTTGATAAAATATGACTTAAAGATGATTATATTATCATTACACATTACAGTATAATATACGTAAGGTAATTATAACATAGGCCGACTTACGACCAGATCAACTTACGACCGGTCGGCCGTAACCAATCTAGGTCGTAAGTCGACGACTACCTGTACAGTCTGCCCTCACGCAGTCACGCCAGCCAGCCAGTCCTCTTCCACCCACATTCCTCCACTTAAAGACTTGTATTCTGACAAAAGAATCAAATGAATTGTCAGTCTTCACCACATCTCGAGCCAAACGGACATTATAAAAACTGTCATGCTCTGAGAAGCAACATTATTGCTCGGGATTAAGTAGCCTAATTAATATGTTTTGCTTGTTTTTCTGTCTGCCTCATGTTTGTTTTGTTGTTTATATTTCTATGTGACTTGGTTTTATTTGTTTGCTTATTAAAACTCATGCTCTGTAAACATCATTTGCTCACGATTACGTAATATGTTTTCTTTTCGTTTTCTGTGACGTTTTCTCTGTCTGATTAATGTTTGTTTTGTTCTATTTGTCAGATTTTCTTGTGATTGTTTGTTTTACCACTACTTTACATACCTTTATAAGTAGAGATGATGAGCTTCACTCAGAGACATCGGAGGAGGCAGGGGAGGCACACCGTGCGCACGGGAATATCGAAAATGGCGCGAAATTGAAATTTTTATTTTTAAATTATATTATATATATATATATATATATATATATATATATATATATATATATATATATATATATATATAATTTAAAAAAACGCGAATGGTCAAAACCGCGAAAAACACGGGATTAATGTATATAAGGACTATGATATACCGTATAGTCTGCATTTATGCGGTCAATTGACCCCGTGGAGTACCGCGTAAATGAAATAACAGAACACATGGGATTAATTGAAATAGAGACTGGGCCGACCCCCAAACTCCACCTTTTCCGACACAATACGTACGTTGTAGTAAAAATAGTATCTTAATTTTATGATGGTATGCACACACACATAATATAGAAGAGAAATATCAATAAGAGAATAATATACTGTACCAGGTAAAAGAAAAATCAAGGTTTAACACTTACGTTAGTAGAAGAGATGGGTCGGCATACGAGGATGGGGGCTGGTTCCGAAGCAGAGGGCAGATTTCTGGCCCTCAGGTGAATCACCATCACTATCCACCATAGTGTCAGGGCCTCCCTGACAAACCCTCAAAGTCACTGTCACTGGCTTGGCCTGGCTGTGGTGGGTTGCGAGCGAAGAAGTCAGTGATGCTACGCTGACGGCTAGTGTTGATGTGGTCGTGATACATCTGGATGTACTGCTCCATACTTTGGTCTAGAAGGTTATTGAAGACTTCATACCAGTGATTGACATGGTCTTTTGAAAGGGTGAGCTTTAGTTTCTCGGCAAACTCGATGGCATCCTTTATATCACCATGAGTTAACTTCTGTTCTCTTGCTGCCGCACCACCTGCCTCCTCACTGACGTCATCGTCTTCCAACATCTCGTCGGCAGTCACCTCAGGATCCCTGATTACCTCCATGATGTCGTCGTTGGTGGTCTCGGAGAAGCCTGCAGCTGTAACACTGTGCAGCTTCTCTTGCAAGGTCCACTGCCATTGCAACAGACTGAACTTCACCAGCCACAGGTTGACTGTGCCTCCCACTTGGGATACCCTGCAACACATGCTGCCACGCGTGACGAATCGTTGCCACAGACAGCTGCCTCCACCAAGAAATCAACAGCTTTCTTTACGTTAAACATTTTCCAAAACTGTTTTACTCGCACGTCATGCTCCGCCAACTCTTATTCTGCATCCTCGTTGTCGTCGCTCTCGCTATCTGTGCCACTCGGAAGGTTACGCAACTCATCCTTGGTGTTGGTACATTTGTTCAGGAGCTTAAACTTCTTTGCGGAGAATGCAGCCTTAACGTTGCATATTAACTCCTGGTCCATGGGCTGGATTAACGACGTAGTGTTGGGAGGAAGGAAGACCACTTTTACATTGGGGTGATGTGACGATCCAACAGTAAAGGCGAGTGTCCTGGTGTGTTGTCAACTAGCAACAAAATGTTGAATGGCACATTATTTTGCGCGCAGAATTTCTTGACGTCAGGAACGAAACAGTCATCAAACCAGGAGAGGGACAGACCAGTGAACATCCATGCCTTACGTGAGGTTAGCCAGTGGACATTTGCTTGGTCATGTCCATGTTCTAGTGGGCGTGCGGCTTGCGGGCTGTGTGGATCACCGACAACTTGAGCTTACAGGTACCGGAGGCATTGGTGGTAAACAGGACGGTGATGCGCTCCTTTTGCAACTTCCGGCCCGACACTTGCTGGCAGACTGCACAAAGAAGATCTTGGAAGGTAATTTTTTCCAAAACAGACCGGATTCATCCATGTTGAACACCTGGTCGTCGGTGTGCTGTCCTTCCTCCATAACTTCTCAAAGAATGGAGGAAAATCCATGGCGGCAGCACAGTCAGCACTGGCTCCTTCACCAACAATGTTAATGTTGGTAATCTTGTTCCTTTTCTTAAACCCTTGCAGCCACCCAGAGGAAGCAGTGAAGGGTTTGGGCAGCGCAATTCCCATCTTGCGCCCCACTGATGCGTACAGTTCACGTGTGTAGTCCTGCACTGCCCGCGTGTTGACCGCCATGTTCCGTCTTGCCTGACGAATTAAGTAGCTCACCAGTAAGTTCTCAGTCTTGAGCAGCACCTTATTCTGACAGTACTTCACCATTGAAGCACCTGCAGACTTAGTGACGCTCATGTGTTCTTTAATCTTGGCGGCATCCTTCTTGATCGTCTGGATCGTAGATTCGTTCACGCCATGCTGGCGCTCCAAATCAACTTGTCTCGTTCCTTTCTCTAAATCTTGCACGATCTTGTACTTAACTTCGTAACTTAGGGCACGTCGTATCTTCTTGGGCTTGGGGTGGCTGGGTTCAGGTAAATCAAGGTTTTTCTGGGGTGGTGGGGGTCCGGTGGATGCCATTGTTGAACAGATTAGCAAGCACAAGAGAGAACAGTATACACGGTGACTGAGAACAATGAGACTGACGCGGCTGGGTCAGTATCTTCCCTCCCGTGGCTGGGCACGTCATTTAACATTAGACCAATCACAGCTAGCGGCAGAGGGAATGCGTGGGTGGTAAGGATGCGTGGCCCAATCACAGTCCGATACGTCATATGACGTCAGCGATAACGTAACAGCGATATACTGCGCATCCATATCCGCGCCGTTTACCACGTATGGTCGAGAATGGACTGCTTGAATAAAAAATGGCATGGAGCGTCTGGACCTCCAGCCACTCTCCGCATAAATGACCAAATTTACCGCGTAATTAAACCATTTACATTCTGGCAAGGCACTGCGTAAATGACCAAACGCATAAACAAAGTCTGCGTAAATGCAGACTACTGTATACTTTACCATATTTTATGGCTTATAACGCACGGCCATATAAGACACATCCCTCATTTTAGCAGGGAGTATTTAGGAAAAACTTTCATGAGTATTTTCATCCTGTATCCATAGTTTTCTTAAAACAATACATACAGTACCAGTAAATGTGTGGAGTAAATAAAAATAATACCAATAAATAAATTTAAAAAACTATTGTCAAACCAGTAAATAAAAGCCAAATGAAAGTTTAACACAGTCGCCATTTGCATATACAGTTCTGTACATCTGTACTCCCTGTTTACCAATGCAATGGTGATGTCACCTCCTCCGATTCCCTCGCCACGCTCCCCCCAATCACCAACTGCCCAGCAGTCCGCCCGCTCCCCCACTTAGCCAGCTAACTCGTGTGCAAAGAAATGTGTACAGTTCGTCCCCGAATTACGTACATCGTTTCTGAAGTCTTTAATTGCAAAAATATTGTCTTAAAAGGGCGAGCAATTTTTAAATTTGGCGGGCGAGCCAGCCGCACCGCGCCGCCACTATCACTGACCATGCAGACGACACGCTAGACGCACCAAAACAACAAGTGTGGTCATTGTGCATACAGTACTTCTCCTGTGAATTTCTGCCCTATTTTGTACACTTTACTCTGTGTGCAATGACTGGTGTAAAGCGTAAGAGTGGTGAAGCCAGTGGGAGTGCTACGAAACGTCAAGCAATCTCACTAGAGGTAAAAATGGACATAATAAAACTGCTTGAAAGTGGTGAAAAGTTGACCAATGTTGCTCGCAAATTTAACCTGAGTCGGTCAACTGTTAATACAATTGATAAGGGCAAAGAAAAGATCAAGGAACATGTGAAATCTGCAGTGCCAATGCAATCTACGATTATAACTAAAAGAAGAGGGAAGGTTCTGGAAGAAATGGAAAAATATCTTGCGCTGTGGATCGAGGACTGCACACAAAAACGTAAGCCTCTGTGTCTCAGTATGATTCAGGAGAAAGCCCTAAGTCTTTTCAACGACCTAAAGAAAGATCACCCTGATGATACTGTGACATTCAATGCTAGCAATGGGTGGTTTAACCGATTCAAGGTGCGAAATAAGCTGCATAATGTTCGAGTGACTGGTGAGGCGGCGAGTGCTGATTGGAAAACAGCACAGGATTTTCCAAAGAAACTCGCGGAAATTATCGAGTTACGTACATTTCGAGTTAAGTACAACCTTTTGGTCCCCATTATGTACGTAACTTGGGGACTTACTGTATTCCATTCATGTGTTTGCTCTTAGGACAATTATTACTTGTACTTTTTTCACTATGTATGTAGGATGATGTGTGCATGTATTGGTAAAAATAAACGAGGAAAGTAACGTATATCTACCCGAACATACGAGTTGAAAAAAAAACAGCTTGGCCCAGTAGCCTGATTACAGTGACGAATCTAACCTGGCTACAATGCCGCCAGTGATGTTAACAGATGTAAATGTCAAAAGAAAGTTATCTGTAATTCTTCATTTGTATTAGGTATTTGTAGATAGAAAAATAAATGTTGCTGGTAATGGCATTAAGAGATTGTAATGCTTGTAAGAGTTAAGAAATGGTTACTGCTTAGCTACCTTTGAAGAGTTGGGTGTCTGCTGTACAGTAAGTCCCCAAGTTACGTACATAATGGGGACCAAAAGGTTGTACTTAACTCGAAATGTACTTAACTCGAAAATCCCCCAACCCTATAAGGTTATCTGGAAAATCCTGTGCTGTTTTCCAATCAGCACTCGCCGCCTCACCAGTCACTCGAACATTATGCAGCTTATTTCGCACCTTGAATCGGTTAAACCACCCATTGCTAGCATTGAATGTCACAGTATCATCAGGGTGATCTTTCTTTAGATCGTTGAAAAGACTTAGGGCTTTCTCCTGAATCATACTGAGACACCACAACAGGGGTCAAAACCTTACCAGGTACCGGCGCGCCACAGGACGTGAGTTCCGACCGGCAAAAGTAGCCGATGCGTTGTTCCGACCGGCAAAAGTCGCCGATGCGTTAATTTCATGTTTATGCATTTCTGTAGAGATGTTGTATTAAACATACTACAAATTGTACTATTGACTCAAACTTTTAATATCCTTGTGTTTTAACTGAATGTTTTCTCGAAGTCTACTTTTAAATTTACTCCATGGATAAAACGAAAAGATGAACGAAATAACCATCGCTGTGCGCGAGACCTGGAGTAAACAAACGTCCTGTACAGCGCCGTCCTCTCTGGGACCGGCGCGCCAGAGGACGGTAAGCTTTTGAACACTACTCCTCCCACTGGCTTCACCACTCTTACGCTTTACACCAGTCATTGCACACAGAGTAAAGTGTACAAAATAGGGCAGAAATTCACAGGAGAAGTACTGTATGCACAATGACCACACTTGTTGTTTTGGTGCGTCTAGCGTGTCGTCTGCATGGTCAGTGATAGTGGCGGCGCGGTGCGGCTGGCTCGCCCGCCAAATTTAAAAATTGCTCGCCCTTTTAAGACAATATTTTTGCAATTAAAGACTTCAGAAACGATGTACGTATCGGCCGTTTGTACGTAATTCGGATGTACGTAATTCGGGGACGAACTGTACAGATGTTAATCATCTCGGGTTATCATCATCAGTACAGTAATTATAAATTGAGCTTTTATATTTACAATAATTATTTTGTTAATTAATTAAAAATTATAATGTGTTTAAGTAAGCAATAAAATATTTTTAATTTTGAAGTTGGGTTAGGTGGAATTTAGCCGACTGGAGACAACAACGGGGGAATTCATTAGCTTGCGGGAGACCACAACCTCACATATAGGATGCAGGCTGATTTTTTTTGCACTTTTTCAGACAAAAAAGTGTGCCTTGTAAACCGTAAAAGACTGTAGTGGGATTATAAACTTCTGTAAGTACGGTATGCACATAGCATGTGCTCCGACATGGGTACAAATCTGACTTAAGAACGTCTTCAGGAATGGAACCCGTTCGTAACCAGGGGACCCCCTACATACAAGTCTATGAAGAAAAAACTTTAGGGGATAATTCATAATCAGAATTAAAATATCTTATTTCTTAATGTACACCAATATTTTAGGGGTTAAGTTGAAGATGTTCCAATCACAGTAGGGATACTTATTACTGTACTTTTTATTGGATTTTGGAAACATACCTAATGTGTCATCACTTACACAAATTGCATAAACCTGACATACACTTTAAGAACATACTCAAGATATGTATTTTTTAACTCTATTAATTTGAAATTCATATTATACAGGTTGTACCCCTCTAGTCCGTCATTCTGTGGTCCAGAACGATTTTAGTTTGTCCAATAGGTAGATAGGCAGCTTTTTTTTACTTATCTGAATTATTATTATTATTACAGGATTATTAAATTTTTGCCCCTCAGGCCCCAATGTGGGTCAGTGACCTATGCCCGGGTGGGCTAATCCCTGTAAAAAAAAAAACAACAAAGCCGCTGGAAATTAAGGTTTGTTTACATCCGGCAGTTCGGCTGCTCTCTCTCTCTGCTTGTCTATACAGAGTACAACATTTAACCATTCAATATATATGAGCAGTAAATAAGTGTTGCTTTCATATTCTTATGTAGAGTAATGACTGTATGTTTTCACATGTGCGCACTTACATACGCGCAGTCTCACTTTTTTTTACCATTAATGGTTAGCTACTTATATTGTTCCATTTATTAACATTAGATAACATTACAGGTACTTCAAACAACCATATTAATTTTTGTACATTAATTTTACTTCAGCTACAATCAGGGTCTTATTTTCTTAAGTTTAATATGTAGAACCAATCAGTCACTGGTTTTGTAAGCTTTAACAAAAACAATGCCGGCAGCCGTCTCGTCTCCTCTAATATTCCACGTATTATTAATAAATTGTATTGTTAATTTTGCACACACAAACATTAATTCAATAAAAACAAATTCAGAAACATTAATTTAAATATATATGAACAGAAAGTAAGTGTTGCTTTCATATTCTTATGTAAAGTAATGACGATGTGTTTTCACGTATGCGCACTTACATACGCGATCTCTCTTTTTTTCTTTACCATTATCGTTAGCTACTTCTATTGTTCCATTTATTAACTTTAAATAACATTACCTAAAACAACCATATTAATTTTACTACAGCTACAACCAAGGTCTTATTTTCTTCAGTTTTATATGTAGAACCAGTCAGTCACTGGTTTTGTAATCAACGAAAACAATGCTGTCTCATTTCCTTGTGTTTTAATATTCTACGTATTATTAATGAATTGTATTGCTCATTTTGCACACACAAACATTAATTCAATCAAAAAGACTTTCAGTAATAAACAATGATGAATCTTTTGTACATAAGAGAAATGACGCTGTTTACACGATTGTGCATGTCGGCTGAACGTTGGTGGGCCATTCAAACCCGTCGAAATTCAAATTTCCGCCGTCAAAATTTTTAAATGTTTTTTTTTGTGTTCAAATAGAAAACGTCGAATTAAAAACTTGCGAAATTTGAGAAGCTACTGTACGACATTTAACCCTTCAATATGTCTTCAAAGAGACAATGAAGCAGAGAAAGTGGTGCTAGTGCTTCCAAGCCAAGTCACTATCTACTGTATTCAGGAAAAGAGTGAATTTCCATGGTCCGGCACTGGTCAGGTCCCGAGGTTGCCAGACTAGAGAGGTACAACCTGTAGTATACAGTAGGTGGCCCTTGCCTCTTGTGACTTCACTTACTGCAATTTTGCTAGTACAGTGGTCCCTCGGTTAACGAGCACAATCCGTTCTAGAAGGTTGCTCGTTAACCGAAACCATTATTTCAATGGGTTTTTGGGTAATTGGTTCCAGCTCATCGAAAATTGCCTAAATTCAACAAAAAAGCAGAAAAGTACACTACTTTGAGGTGTGTATGTAGAAGGCTCCTGCTTGATGATGATGATGATGATGGGAATTAGAATGGGGATGGAGGAGAAGGGAGAAGAGAAGACATTGTGGTGGAAGAGAAGTCACCCCATGGCGCCATTTCAACCATAAAATTTTAGTTCTCTTGGTGTAATGTAATTCAAGATTATTTTCTTTAAATCAACACTGCACTGCATTATATATTGTCAATATGTAAAATAAATTTAAAAATGACCAATAATTTGCTTGCAAACACAGAAAAAAGCTTTTAGTTGGAGAGTCTCAAGCAAGATGTTTCCTTCACTGAAAAGACAGAGACTGGTGCCTGTTTGGTGTGTTGCCAGGCTGGATGGCGCGCATGAAACTAGTTTCCTTACCTTCAATTATGTTCAATATAATTGTTAAAATGACTAAAAAATTTAATATTAAACTTTTAAAACTATTGAATAGTATAAACTTCTTGATATTTACTAAAATGGTAAGGAATATAAGCCCTAGAACCGATTACTGTATTGGCGGACTAATACTACAGCTGGTGGACTGCCAAATGCAAGCGAAAACATGTTGAGGTGCTTGTAAAAAACTCGTTAATTGAGGGATTGCTCGTTAACCAAAGTTAAGAATCTTATGGAAGGTAACTCGTTAACCGAAATCTCGTCAACTGAGGGACCACTGTATACAAAGATCCTATTTCCACGAGTCTCATTTTGTATGTAAAAAAATTGCAGTTATGTCAACCAGCTTGGTTGTTTGTGCAAAATTTGTGCATCCAGTGTCAGCATGCATGAACTCTACTGTAGCTGAGGCATTATAGAAGCAGGTGAAACAGGGAGTAAGAGCCACACATGCCAACCTATGTGCTCCCTCATTGTGCCCATTGTTATGTGTGGACCTAGATTCCTCTGATTTCTTAAAGTAAGGATTTACCATTACTGTTGATTATTGCAATGTTGTCAAAGTTACCTTGAAGTGCATCTCCTAATCACTCTATTTACCCATGAATGAAGTAAAAGAGGGAGCTGAAGCAGGCAACAGTGCATCTACACATGGTCATGTGGTTGGCCTTGGGGAACACAACTCCCACTTAAAGTGAGGGCCACCTGTACTGTTGTGTTACCCATATCTGCACCTCCATACATATTTATTAGCTGGGTTTTCTCAAATTCTAATGGCCAAATTTATAACACTTCACATGCACATATTTCTTGTAGAGTATAAGGACTACAAATAACAAATTAGATAAAGTACTTTTTTACCTGTTTTTTATCACTTCCTGAGCCATGGTAAGTTTTTTTTTTAGTAATCTTTGTGATGACTGCAAAATGGTGTGTTTAGTTCCTGGAGACAGAATTTTATAGTTTGAGGAACTTCTCTATACCTTTCTCTCTTTAAAGGATTTTGCACCTTGTCTATTACTCGTGTCATAATTACATGTAAATGGCACAGTCTGTAGACAGCAGTGGCACGATTTGATGATAAGATATTAATATTCTTTTTTCATTAACAATAGGTAAAGCAGCAGTTAAGACAACTGGGTGAGCCAATTTGCTTGTATGGTGAAGGCCCTGCTGATAGAAGAAACCGCTTGAAAGAAATTTTGTCCCGGCTCGGTGAAGATGCTCTGAAAAAGACAGTTGGTGGGCAACAAGAAGCTGACACACCAGACCATGATCAAGAGCGACCTGAGGAGACGTGGTATCACGAGGGACCACAGCCGTTAAAAGAGGCACGGAATTTTATTGTCAATTATTCCATTCCTCGTGCTAGAGCAAGGTTGAAAAGAGAGCATCTAGAAAACCAAGTCCCAGAAGCAACACGCACTGCCAGAAGGCAGGAAGTTCAGAATAAATTAAGATCATTTGGTCTTTTAGGTAGTCAAAATGCTGATGCTAGACCAATTTGTTATTGTAGTTTTAGTCCAAATGGAAAACTCTTAGCAACCAGTTCATGGAGTGGTCTTGTCAAGTTATGGCAAGTAAGTAATTGTTTGGAGGAACGAACATTTCGCGGCCACAATTGTTATGTAGACTGTGTTGAGTGGCACCCTAGTGCTACATTATCTATGGAGCCAACGGCTTTGAATTTGGTGTCTAGTGGACGTGATGGAACTGTGCAGCTATGGAGCTTAAATGGAGAGGAGCCTCTTGGGGAACTTCCAACTCTCGAAGCAAGAGTATCACGAGTTTGCTTTCATCCAAGTGGAAGGTTCCTTGGTGCATGTGTACATGATAATAGCATGAGGTTATGGGATTTAGAGATCCAAGAAGAGGTTCTTTTCCAAGAAGGTCATTCTAAGCCTGTGTACTGCTTAGCTTTTCAGAATGATGGATCATTAGCCGCCACAGGTGGCATGGATGCTTATGGGCGTATTTGGGACCTGAGAACAGGGAGGTGTGTTATGTTCTTGAGTGCACACCAGAATCCAGTTTTAGCCATTGATTGGTCCCCTGATGGCTACCATTTAGTAACAGGCAGTGAGGATAACACGGCAAGAGTTTGGGACATGAGGCAACGTCGATGTATCTACACTATCCCAGCTCATACAGGCATTATTACTGGTGTTCGTTATGATAGAATAGGAGGACAGTACATCGTTACATGTTCATATGATGGTTCAGTTCGTCTTTGGTGTCATGGATCTTTTCAACCAATGCGTGCTCTGGAAGGACATGGCCAGAAGGTTATGGGTGTAGATGTTTCACCCACAGAAGGTATCATTGCAACCTGTTCCTTTGACCGTACATTCAAAATTTGGGGTCCAGACTAAAGTGTGTTTGTACGTTTTAATAATAAATATTTGTGCTTCACTTTTTTTATCTTTTCATTATCATTCAAACAATTATGGATTGGCTCAAGTTTGGTAATTAATTTTATTTACAGTAAAATCTCATTAGGGAATTTTTTTTTGGAAATGTGGCTTAGAGACAAGAATAAGACCATTGTTGCAGCTGTGTAAGTTCTCTAGTCTCAGCTGAGTCTCTTATGGATAACACTTCTACCTATGCCATTACTATCTTTGAGCCTGCTCTTGGTTCTCTTCATAAATTGTAACCAAAATGATAAACTTTGTTAATCCTAATTTAGTATAGACCTTAGATAGAACATAATGATATGGGTTTAAATCTGTACCGGTGGTAAATCAGACATGTTATGATTCCTTCACAAATGGAATCGATTATGATTACATTGCAAGTCCATGATTACAATTACCATTCCTTCCAAGAGTAATGTAATCGATTATGATTATAGTACGTACATTATAAACTGTAATCTTGAACTGTATGATTCCAAATTAGGTAAATAAAAGAAAACAATACATAATCGCTATCATGAGAGGTGTGTAATGCTATATAATAGTGAATATTAAATATTGTAATACAATAAAATTGCTTCATTCAATGTCATAAATGTAATATGAGAATACAGTGGTCCCTCAGTTAACGAGCACAATCTGTTTCAACAGGTTGCTCGTTAACCGAAACTATTGTTTCAATGGGTTTTTGGGTAATTGGTTCCAGCTCACCGAACATTGCCTAAATTCAACAAAAAAGGTAGAAAAGTACACTTACTTTGAGGTGTGTATGTAGAAGGCTCCTGGATGATGATGATGATAGGAATTAGAATGGGGCTGGAGGAGAAGGGAGAAGAAAAGGCATTGGGGTGGAAGAGAAGTCACCCCATAGTGCTATTTCACCCATAAAATTTTAGTTCTCTTGGTTTAATTCAAGATTATTTTCTTTAAATCAACAGTGCACTGCATTATATATTGTCAATATGTAAAATAAATTTCAAAATGACCAATAATTTGCTTGGAAACACACAAAAAAGCATTTAGTTGAAGAGAGTCTTAAGCATTATGTTACCTCCACTGAAAAGAGAGAGATACTAATGCCTGTTTGGTGTGTTACAGGCTGGATGGCGTGCCAGAAACTAGTTTCTTTACCTTCAATTATGTTCAATAACTGTTAAAATGACTAAAAAAAATTAATATTAAGCTTTTAAAATTATTGAATAGAATAAACTTCTTGATATTTACTAAAATAGTAAGGAATTTAAGCCCTAAAACTGATTACTGTATTGGCGGACTAATACTACAGCTGGTGGACTGCCTAATGCAAGCGAAAACATGTTGAGGTCGGCTTGTAAAAAACTCATTAATCGAAGGATTGCTCGTTAACCAAAGTTAAGAATCTTATGGAAGGTAAATCGTTAACCGAGGGATCACTGTATATAATTATTTAAGATTTTATTCATACGAAGTCTTGCCACATACGTATTTGCATTTTCTATCAGTTTCTACCTGTTAGAATTTTACACTTTTTATCTGATGCAATAATACTTTTCACATACTGTACTATAGGTTTAAGAACATGAGAATGGAGTAAACTGCAGCTGGCCTATTGACCCTTGCTTGTCTGCCCCATTTACACACAACCCTTATTGCTTATGTATCTGCTCAACCAATATTTGAAGTTACCCAGCATGTTCGAATTAATGATGGTGTTTGGTAACTTGTTCCACTCGTCCACTCTATTTCCAAACCAGTGTTTACCTAAAACTAAATTTGTCTAATTTACAGCCATTGCTACATGTTCGCTCCTGGTTAGATAGTTTTAGGTCCTTTGTTATATTACCAGTGTTTAATCTTTACTTCCATTTAGACACCTTGATCATATCGCCCCTCACTCATTATCTCTTGAGGGAGTGCGAATTCAGATGCTTTAACCTGTCTATACTGTACTCAAGTTTCCTAATGCCCGGGATTAGCCTTGTCATCTTTCTGTGAATGGTTTCTCGGGATTTGATCTCCATTCTGTACTACGGTGACCAAAATTGAACTGCATAATCTAAGTGAGGTCCGACCTTGCATGAATGCAAGTACTTTGTTAGCTGTGTTTGTTTAAGGCTGCTCCTTAAATCTTTCTCAGTCGGATTTCTCTTTTTCAAGGTTGTCCATCTGATATCTGGTTCCTGTGTTTACATCTCATAGGTTAAGTCATTTATATTTTTTCACATTGAATCTCATCTGCCCTTTATCAGACCATGAGAAAAATAAGTTTACATCTTCTACACTGTAATTTTTTTAAGTCGTCAGATTTAATTACAAGCCCTATTTTAGTATCGTTACCAAATGTACTTATGTTGCTGTTTACACTTAGCGTATTTGCCGGTGTATAAGACGCATTTTTCTTTTTTAATGTATCACAAGTTACACTGCGTCTCTTGCGCCCGTATTACAGATGGGAGGCCGAACACCATAGGCGGAGGTGCCTAGCTAGGGAGTCTGGGATGAGCAGTAGTCTAGTAAGCACAAAAATTGTGTTACTAATAATATTACTAATACTAAAATACTGAAAAGCAAACCAAATTATCACAATCTGTTATCACAAATTTACGGCAAATTTGCCGAAGACATAAATAATGGCTTACATTGGCTTAAAGGCAGAGGGAAGCTCACAACATCTCACTGTACCTACTTCCCCAGCATACGTAACCCACACCAGATACATGTCTAACATTATTTAATGATTGTATTACCTTTAAGAAACATTTGTTTATTATCTTAATGAAAAATGACCTTAGAAAGATTAAAGAAATGCTCACAGAAAGTTCAGCCGTCGGTCAGCCATTTGCAATGAGTCGATGACGCCAAAACAATAGCGATGGTGCTACACCCTGGTGGCCGATCACGGCAACACAAAGCATCACAGCCAAAAAGTACGAGTTTCACATCCTGTCGGTAATTTTCTTGACCAAAATATAAACAAGCCACACAGCTGCTCTGATCAGAGGTAGAGTTGGGTTAGTATAATGTTACCATATATGATTTCCTACTTGATTCCAGTACGCGGTTTCGCTTAGCGTGATTTCACGTATACGCGGTGCCTCGCCAGAGCCGAACTTTCACTTACCACGTTTCCACATATACGCACAGAGTGTCCGGCTCCAGACGCTATTTTTAGATTCGCCCCACCCGTCACCCTCCTGCCTGCCTGCCTGTTTTAGCTCATAAAATTCATACAAATTACCCGGCCAGAATATAATTTACATTGCTGGAATCCTTACAATATGATGATCATTTTGAATATAAACATCATAAATTTTGCATTAGACATACAAATTTTAGATATAATGTTTACTCTGAGTAAATATGTTATTTTTTGTGCAAAATATATGACATTTGTATTCAAAATATTCCTGGTCTTACAAGGAATCCAGCAATGTCAATTATATTATCCTAACTTTAGTTTGAGGTGTTATTTATTACTAAAAAGGTAAATATTCTGGTTTTCCCACACATCTGGTAGGGAGGGTTGGTGGGGGGGGAGGGAGGGACCGACCGACCATCTGTTACTGTGTGAAGAATATTTTTTTTTTTTTTTATTAACTGAAGATATTTGTTTTAGCTCATAAAATTCATACAAATTACCCGGTCAGAATATAATTTACATTGCTGGAATTCTTACAATTTGATGATCATTTTGAATATATACATCATAGATTTTGCATTAGACATACAAATTTTAGATATAATGTTTACTCTGAGTGAGTATTTTGTCTTTTGTGCAAAATATATGACATTTGTATTCAAAATATTCCTGGTCTTACAAGGAATCCAGCAATGTCAATTATATTATCCTAACTTTAGTTTGAGGTGTTATTTATTACTAAAAAGGTAAATATTCTGGTTTTCCCACACATCTGGTAGGGAGGGTTGGTGGGGGGGAGGGAGGGACCGACCGACCATCTGTTACTGTGTGAAGAATATTTTTTTTTTTTTTATTAACTGAAGATATTTGTTTTAGCTCATAAAATTCATACAAATTACCCGGTCAGAATATAATTTACATTGCTGGAATTCTTACAATTTGATGATCATTTTGAATATATACATCATAGATTTTGCATTAGACATACAAATTTTAGATATAATGTTTACTCTGAGTGAGTATTTTGTCTTTTGTGCAAAATATATGACATTTGTATTCAAAATATTCCTGGTCTTACAAGGAATCCAGCAATGTCAATTATATTATCCTAACTTTAATCTGAGGTATTATTTAATACTAAATGTTAAAATTTAGTTTTTTCACCCAACATCTCTTGAAGGGAGGATTGGTGGGGGGTGGCGGGGAGGGTTGGGATGGACCAAGCGGTTGGAAGAGGGGGGAGGCATGGTGGGGTACTTTGATTGACAGATAGTGTCGTGAAGAATTTTTTTTTTTTTTTTAACTGAAGATATTTGTTTTAGCTCATAAAATTCATACAAATTACCCGGCCAGAATATAATTTACATTGCTGGAATTCTTACAATTTGATGATCATTTTGAATATAAACATCATATATTTTGCATTAGATATACAAATTTTAGATATAATGTTTACTCTGAGTAAATATGTTATCTTTTGTGCAAAATATATGACATTTATATTCAAAATATTCCTGGTCTTACAAGGAATCCAGCAATGTCAATTATATTATCCTAACTTTAGTTTGAGGTATTATTTATTAAAATTTAATGGTTTTCCCCAAAAAATTTCTCAGAAAGGGAAGAGCCAGCGAGTGTAGTGTGAGAAGAGAGGGAGGGAGTTGAGTCCATTATTTGAATGGACATTAACTTGGCGACTGCATTTCTCTATTTCTCTTAAGTATTAATTGTGTGCATGTACCATCATAAAATTAAGATGTTATTTTTACTAGAACATAGGTATTGTGTCGGAAAAAGTAGAGTTTGGGGGTCTGGCCAGTCTCTATTGGAATTTAACCAATATGTTCTGTTGTTCACTTAACGCGGTTTTCACTTAACACGGTACCCTGTGGGTTCAATTGACCGCGTTAAGCGGGTACTACTGTATTGTATTTGCATGTACAAAATCATATTTTCCCCTAAAAAAACACTTTAAAATCACTTTAAATAATTGTATGATGAAGCATCCTAAAAAAAAAAATTTCCACATAATATCCTTGTAAAATGTGGTGCGTCTTATATGCCGGCAAATATGGTATATCGATGTCATTAATTTTTTATAAGCTCTTTCATATTTTATACTACAGGAAAGCCTCTGATAATGACTGTTCTACTAACGATGATTCATAATTAAGATCCTAGTTAATTTAGGAATCAATTCAATTTACACCATTATTTTCTTCGTATTTGCAACGAAAATAAATTAAAAAATAAAGTAAAATTACATATTCATATAAATAATAACTAAATCCCGACATGTATTATACAGTCTCTCCTCGACTTATGACCGCCATGGTTGTATAAAACATTTTTCACATTACGTATTTTCGAGTCCCGAGACGTTTGGTCGTAATGTGACCCAATACAGCAGCTTGGGCTGGGCCGCCTCGTGGTGTCCAGCATCCACGCCGTAGCCTGCTCAGTTGTTGTATGGTCGTCGTTGTTGTTAGTGATCGCGCTGTGTACTGACAAAATTTTTGTTTGTAAAAGTGAGAGTTCTCGTGGTGCTGAGAAGAAAAAGAGAGTCAATTAATTTTAAGATGAAAATGAAAATAATAATGCAATATGAAAATGGAAAAATGGCAGCAACCATTTCACGCGACCTTGGCTTCTCACTCAACGATATCAACAATTTTGAAGGACAAGAAACGAATCAGTGAGGTGGTGAAAGGATCAACGCCTATAAAGGGAACAATAATAATGAAAAAAGACAAGGTCCTCTTCATGAGATGGAGAAATTACTTGTGATGTGGATGGAAGATCAGCTGCAAAAGCCTTCTTACCATACAGGCTAAGGCAAGAAGCCTTTTCGAAAGCCTGAAAGAGCAGGCACAGATGAGTGTGACCAGAACTTTACAGCAAGTCATGGGTGGTTCCAAAGGTTTAAGAAACGTAACAATTTGCACAGTGTAAAGGTGAGTGGATGCTGCTGAAGCTTTTAAGGAGGAGCTAGATCGTGTCATCATGGAGGAAAATTATTTGCTGGAGCAAATATTTAATGTGGATGAAACTGGCTTATTCTGGAAGTGCATGCCAGAACGGACATACATCCATAAAGAGGCAAAAACGATGCCAGGAATCAAACGTCTGTTGGTGGGGGGGGGGGGGGGGGGGAATGTAGCTGGTTTCAAGGTAAAACCCTTCATGATATATCATTCAGAGAACCCCCCAGGGCTTTTAAAAATGTCAGCAAGCACACACTGCCAGTGTTTTATCGCAGTAATAAGAAAGCATGGATGACCATAGCACTCTTTGAGGATTGGTTCCTAAGTTGTTTCATTCCACGAGCCAAGGAGTATTGTCTGCAACAAGGGGTTGCGTTCAAGATTTTATTAATTTTGGTTAATGCTCCGGGACACCCACCACACCTGGACGACCTGCACCCTGATGTTAAGGTCGTCTACCTTCCACCTAACACTACCAGTATCATCCATCCCATGGATCAAGGTGCTATTGCTGCTTTTAAAGCATATTATTTACGTACAACCTTCACTCGGGCTATTGCTGCTACTGAAGGTGAGAAAACGCTCAGAGTTTTGGAAGGACTACAACATTTTGCAATGTACAAAGAACAGCTGCAGCATGGGGTGAGCTTACAGATCAGTGCATGCATGGAATATGGAAGAAGATCCTGAAAAGATATGTGAACAGTTTCAAATGATTTAATGGAGGTGAAGCAATTTCTGAGATTAGTAACGAGATAGTGTAGATGGGTAAACAGCTGGAGTTAGAAATTGATGATGAAGATTTTGAGCAGTTGGTGGAAAGTGTAGCAGAATAGCTAAGTAACGAGGATCTTATTGAACGGGATGCACAGAAAATTGCAGAGGGAGAAGAGAGACAAAATGTAAAAGAACCTGCACACCCCAAAAAGTTTTCAGTGAAACAAATGGCAGAGGCATTTGCGACTACAGTATTAATAAGGGGATGCAAATGTTTGAAGAAATGGATCAAAATGTTGAGCTTTTTGAAAAAGTTGACAGATTGATCCAAGATGCACTTACTTGCTACAGAGACATTTACAATGAAAAGAAAAGGCAAACTGTGCAGTCTAAATTGGACATTTTTTAAGAAGTCCCCCACTGCTGCCTCTTCACACACCACCACTGCTGCCTCTTCACTCCTTAAAGATGATCCAATACCTTCAACAAGCAAGTATGTTAGCCTGTTAGAAGAAAGCGAAGTTGATGACCCACCCAGCCCTGTCTCCTCTGCTTCATCCAATTAATGTAGTCAACATACTTAATTAAAAAAAATATTTGGGCCCTGTGTGCATTCAGCTGACTACATTAAAGGAAAGTGCACAGTAACACTTTATTCATTTTTCACTATTGATTACTTTAACTGTACTGTATAGTCTCGATTTACACGGATTTCCTTTACACGTTTGGTCATTTACGCGGCACCTGGCCAGACCTACAATTATTAGTTCGCGGTACATTCCATCATTTACGCGAGAAGCGGCGCGGGTGCGCACTAGGTCGCCCCAGTCAACAAAACCTTACCGAGTTCCTCACCCACCACAGCCAGCCCAAGTCAGTGATAGTGATAATAAGGACTTTGAGGGGTTTGACAAAGAGGCCCTGCAAGCCTCTGTGGTGGATAGTGATACAGATGATACAGGTGATACAAGTGATTCAGGTGAGGGCCAATAATCTGCCCTCTGCCTCGAAACCAACCCCCCATCCCCGTGTGCCCGGCCATCTCTTCTACTAACGTAAGTGTTAAAAAACCTAATATTATTGATATTTCTCTTAAATATTGATTGTGTGTGAATACCATCATAAAATTAAGATGTTATTTTTACTACAATGTACGCATTGTGTCGGAAAAAGAGTAGTCTGGCTGTCGGCCCAGTCTCTATTTCAATTAATCCCATATGTTCTGTTATTTTGTTGACGTGTTTCTCATTTTATGCAGACCTCCACGGGTTTAATTGACCGCGTAAACCGAGACTATATTGTACCGTATTTCATTTTAGAATTTCTTTGTAATATTTTTGCCTTTTCGACTTACGACCAATTTGACTTACGACCTGGTCGTTGGGACGGAAACCCGTCGTAAGACGAGGAGAGACTGTACAAATAAAAAAACAGGCCTTGCACACGGAGGCTGCCGAGCTCGTGAGTGATGACGGCAGCATCACTAGTATAAATAGTCGCAGCTGGTGGACATTTTATTTTCGTGCATCTGAACAGAAAAAGAAAAACTCAAGTTTCTTACGACATTTTTGCTTCCCTACTCAACATGAGCAAGAGAGCAAGTGATGGTAGTACTGGTTCAAAAGTTAAAAGAAAGTGTATAAGCTTAGCTGAGAAACTACAGTACAGTACTCCCTCTTTATCGACGGATTTTTTATCGACGGTTTCGATTATTGACGGATTTTTATTTTGGCTTTATTTGAACTCTGCGGGCCTTGTTTGTACTTTCGCCGCTAGGCGGCACTAGTGGCGTGACTAGCGTCTACCCGCGGCCAGCCTTCCCTGAACACAGACATCAGCCAAGCCACTTATTATATTATTATTTATACACTATTATTTAAGGTTATGTGTAAAGGAAACGCATTAATGCTTAAAGGTACATTTATTCAACATATGCTAATAATAGTTAGAAAAATTACGTAACCATCACGGTATCGACGGTATCGACGGTTTCTTTATCGACGGCCGTCTACAGAACGTAACCCCCGTCGATAAAGAGGGAGTACTGTATACAGTTAACCCTCACTTTACGCTGTCCCACATTCCGCGTTTCCACGTTTACGCGGTGCCTTGCCAGAACCTAACGTGCTCACATTACACGGTGCGTGAACCCCATTACGCGGAGAGTGTCCGGCGCGACGCTATTTTTAGATTCGCCCCACCCGCCCGCCTGCCTGCCTGTGCTCCTCGCCTCTCCCTCCTCCTCCCTCCGCTTGGGCAAGCCACGCGGTAAGGTTGCGCAGTGTGTGTCTTTGTTGCGTTATCACTGACGTCATATGACGTATCGGACTGTGATTGGCCATGCATCCCTACCCCCCTCTGCTGCTAGCTGTAATTGGCTTAAAGTATTATGACGTGTCCACCCGGGGGAGGGAGGGAGGGAGGAAAGACGACGCTTGAGCTAGCCGCGGCAGTTTCATCCCTCAAGGCCACACCGTGTAATCGTGCATCCATTGTTCAGTAAAATGGCTTCTGCCGGACCACCACCCCCAGAGAGAAACCTTTCCTTACCTGGACCCAGCGGCACTAAGCCAAAGAAGACACGACGTTCCTTAAGCTACGAGGTGAAGTATACCATCATCCAAGAGTTGGAGAAAGGAACAAGGTAGGTTGATTTGGCGCGCCAGCATGGTGTGAATGAATCTACGATTCAAACAATAAAGAAGGCTGCAGCCAAGATAAAGGAACACATGAAGATCACAAAGTCTACAGGTGCTTCTATGATCAAGTATTTTCACAACCAGGTGCTTCTCAAGACAGAAAAATTACTTGTGAGGTACTTGGTGCGTCATGCGCGACGGAACATGGCGGTCGACACGCGCTCTGTTAAGGACTATGTACGTGAACTGTACATCGCAGTGGCACGAAAGATGGGAATTACAGAGCCCAAACCCTTTAATGCTTCCTCTAGGTGGTTACAGAGGTTTAAGATCCGGAACAAGATCACCAATATAAACATTGGTGGTGAAGAAGCGAGTGCTGACCGTGCTGCGGCTAGGGAATTTCCTCCGTTTTTACGTGAGATTATGGAGGAAGGACAGTACAGTGACGACCAGGTGTTTAATATGGACGAATCTGGTCTTTTCTGGAAAAAGCTACCTTCCAAGTCATTCGTTGTAAAGAATGCCAGCAGGATTCGGGGCCGGAAGATGCAGAAGGAACGCATCGCCGTCCTGTTTACCACCAATGCCTCCGGTACCTGTAAGCTCAAGTTATCGGTGATCCACACAGCACGCAAGCCGCACGCCTACGAAACCATGGACATGACCAAGCTAAATGTCCACTGGCTGACCGCACGCAAGGCGTGGATGTTCTCTACACTGTCCCTCTCCTGGTTTGATGACTGTTTTGTTCCCGATGTAAAGAAATTCTGTGAGCGACAGAATGTGCCATTCAAGATTTTGTTGCTGCTGGACAACGCACCAGGACACTCGCCCCTACTGTAAGATCGTCACCCCAACGTAAAAGTGGTCTTCCTTCCTCCCAACACTCCGTCTATATTACAGCCCATGGACCAAGAGTTAATCTGTAATGTAAAAGCTGCATTCTCAACAAAAAAATTCAAACTCCTGAACGACTACACCAACACCAGGGAAGAGTTGCGTAATCTGAGTGACACCACCACCAATAGCAAGAGCGAAGAAGATGAGGATCAACAGTTGGCACAGCAAAAAATACTGTTCAAACAATTCTGGAGAGTATTTAACATCAAGAAAGCTGTGGACTTCTTGGTGGAGTCATGGGATCAGCTGTCTATTGCTACAATTCGTCACACATGGAGACATGTGTTGCATGGAATACCAGGTGAGAGGAGGAGTCAATCTGTGACTGGTGAGGTTCAGACTGTTGCAGTAGCAGTGGACCTTGCCAGAGAAGCTGCGCAGACTGTTACAGTTCCAGGCTTCTCCGAGACCACCAACGACGACATCCTGGAGGTGATCAGAGATCCTGAAGTGACTGCCGACGAGATGTGGGAAGAAGATCACGTCAGTGAAGAGGAGGAAGAAGGTGCGTCATTCTCCGAAGAACACAGTTTAAGTCATAGTGATATTAAGGGTGCCATGGAGTGTGCAGAGAAAATGAAGTCCTTCCTTTCCCGCGACAATGACGATGACCGCTATGAAGTCTTCCATACCCGGCTGGTGCAGGCTATGGAGCCGTACATCACGGTGTATCACGACAACATAAACACCAGCCGTCAAAAAAGCATAACTGAGTTCTTCGCCCGCAACCCACCACAGCCAGCCCAAGCCAGTGATAGTGACAGAGAAGATGACTTTGAGGGATTTGTCAGGGAAGCCCTGACAACTGTAAGTGACAGTGATGGTGATTCACCTTGTAATGGTGATTCACCTGAGGGCCAGTAATCTGCCCTCTGCCTCGGAACCAGCCTCCATCCCCGTATGCCGACCCATCTCTTCTACTAACGTAAGTGTTCCACCTAACTTTTAGTTTTTCTAACCTAACCTTTATTTTTCCTATGTTAACCTTTATTTTTCCTAACCTAACCTCTTCTATATTACTTTTTTTTCATACCATCATAAAGTTAAGATAAAATTTTTAATACAACATAGTTGTGTGTCGTCAAAAAGCGGAGTTTGGGGGTCGGCCCGGACTCTATTTCAATTAATCCCATATGTTATGTTATTCACTTTACGCGTTCCTCACTTTCCGCGGGACCCTGCGGGTTACATTAACCGCGTAAAGTGAGGGTTAACTGTAGTCTGGATTTACGCGGTCAATTGAACCCGTGGAGGTCCACGTAAAACCAGAAACGCGTAAATGAAATAACAGAACATATGGGATTAATTGAAACAGAGACTTGGCCGACCCCCAAACTCCACTTTTTCCGACACAATACGTACGTTTTAGTAAAAATAACATCTTCATTTTATGATGGTATGCACTCACAATTAATAAATAAGAGAAATATCAATAATATTAGGTTTTTTAACACTTACGTTAGTAGAAAAGCTGGGTCGGCACACATGGATGGCGGCTGGTTCCGAGGCAGAGAGCAGATTAGTTGCCCTCCGGTAAAACACAATCACTATTCACAGAGGTTTGCAGGGCCTCCCTCACAGACCCCTCAAAGTCCCTATCCTTACTGTTACTATCACTGACTTGGGCTGGCTGTGGTTGTGGTGGGTTGCGGGCGAGGAAGTCCTCAATACTACGTTGATGACTAGCATTGATGTTGTTGAGGTAGATCTGGATATATGGCTCCATAACTTTCGACATAAGGTTATTAGACACTTCATATCGATGCTTGACTGTGTCTTTTTCAAGGGTGAGCTTAATTTTCTCCCCCAACTCGATGATTTCCTTCACATTATCATGGCTTGGTCCAGGTTCAAGGATTTTCTGGGGTGGTGGGGGTCCAGTGGAGGCCATTGTGAGGGGAATAGTGGGCACAAGATAGAACTGTATACTCGGAGAACTGAGAACAATGAGACAGTCCCGGCTAGGTCAGCGACTTCTACCCTCTGGTGGCAGGGCATGTCATGTTACATTAGACCAATCACAGCTAGCGGCGGAGGGAATGCGTGGCCCAATCACAGTCTGATACGTCATATGACGTCAGCGATAACGTAAGAGCGACCAAATGCGCACCAATCAGGTGATGGTCAAGAATGGACAGTGTGAGTAAAAAATGGCGCGGCAGTCCGGACCTCTCCAGTCGCTCGCCGTGTAAATGACCAAATTTACCGCATAATTAAAACATTTCATTCTGGCAAGGCACCGCATAAATGACCAAACGCGTAAACAAAAACCGCGTAAATACAGACTATACTGTACATGTGTTAAAACGACGTGAAAAAGGTGAGAGAGGTCTGTGGATATTCATTATGGAAAAAGCAATGAACATGAGAAAAGGAAGCATCTGTACAGTACAAGGTTCTTTTGACAGCATTATTATTTGAAGGCTTAATCCATCAACTTCAGCTACACCATCAAATTCAGCATCATAAGCAGCTTCATCAACAACTTCAGGTTCAGTAACAGTTTCAGCAACAGCTATGACATCTTTATGGAAAGCTACAGCTTCAGCCAGATTTGAACCTGATGACTTCGTCATCCGAATAAAAACTTGCACAACATTCATTGGCTGTCCTTATGTTTCAGACTTTGCCACCATTAGTGAGTATAATTTTTGTTTTACTCTAGTAAGTATTATTTAAAACATATATGAACAATAATAAGTGTTGTTTTCATAATCTTATGTAGAGAAATGACAATATGTTTTCACATTTATGCAATTACAGGCATCCCCTGCATTACGGAAGAGTTGTGTCCCTGGAAAATTGACCGTATCGTGAAATTCTGTAACGCGAAACCTATTTTCCCATTGACTTCCATTAAAAAACTGGAGATGTGTTCTTAAGGAATTTTTTTGGCCCCAAAAAAGTAATTCAAGCACTTTTATGAATGAAAATAAACATTTATAAACACACAATACAGTACATGAAATATGAAGAGAAATACAGTTGGAATAAATAAAAATATTGTACTGTACTCGCCACAAAAGATGTTGACTGCTGCGTGAGGATAGGTGGTGCAAAGGGAGTTATTGGGAGGGAGTTGGAGGGGTACTACTCACTTCTGCCCTTCCCTGTAAATCATCATCTGCTTTAGGCTTTGCTCTGGGGGGTTGTTTGACGTTTACGGTGCACCTTCTCATTGTACAGCTCAGTGTAGGAACTGAGGGCATTGTTAACTGCTCTTGCAACCTTGATGTTCCTTTCACGGTTGGGGTCGTTATCAGCAAAGATTTGCAGACCTTCCTCTGTTATTGCAAACCCTATACAGTAGGCTCTCGCCAATAACGTTTAATAGGTGCCTGAAAAACGCTGTTATTTGCGAAACTTTATTTGTGTGACATTAAAATACATGTAAAAAGGGTTTATTAGTGCTTCCGCCCCAAGAATTTCACCCAATTTTTCCCCTTAGAAACCCTCCTAACACTTTTTGTTTGCTGAAATAAAAAGAATTGTTATTCAATCATCAAAATAAAGAGTTTGAGTAATATAACACTTAGCTTGGGGGAGTTTTTGAGGTGCTTGGTGTGATGATTGTTCCATATCTGAGGGCCGTTAAGACTTGCACTGTCTTTCATTCTACAAGCTAACCATTTCACAAGAAAATGCTCTGTTATCACTATCAACCTGTTTCTATCACTTTTATCATTCATAGCTCGCCTCGCATTTCCTTCACTACTGAAATATTTCTTAGCCAGTGCAATACTCTTCTTGGTCTCCTTTAAGTTCCTTTTAATATTTTGCACTGTAGACTCAGGACAGTTCAATTTCCTCACAATATCAATGTTCCGTGCACCACTTTCAATGAGCACAACAATCTGTTCTTTAACCTTGACCGAGTAGGCACACTTCTTGAGGCTTCTCAGCTTTGGGGTCTTTTTTCTCATTCACTTTAAAAGTTCCGGGCATTCAGGCGGCAAATCACTCCCTCCACCACCTCCCTTAACCCCCACAGGCAAAAATGCGAAAGCCATTGTTGATCACCGACCCTAGCAACCACTGGTTATATAGGTGAAAATCTCATACGTGGGCGCAGCGCTGTATTCCACCAAGCGTGTGTGAGAGTGAGGCGGAGCGGACACCTACGTCATCAACATGGCGGCAAATAAACGCTATCATTGATGCGCACGGACGCTTCCCGCAAAATCTCCGTTATTCAAGAGAATGCAGACGTTATTATCGAAAATGGGGATCTATTCTAACTTACGGTTATTGTCGAAAATGTTATTGTGGAAGTCGTTATTGGCGAGAGCCTACTGTAGACATATCCTTTGTTGTCAACTGAAGTGAGGTGGGTGGAGATTCTATATCTTCTTGTCCTGCAGCTCGGTCTTGTTCCAACATCATCAGATTTTCATAAGTCAAATCTTCTCTATGGGACTCTAGCAACTCAACCACATCATTTTCTATGACTTCTTCAAAATCTACATTATTTGCAAGTGTCACAATGTCTTATTGAACTTGCTGTAGACTTTCAGCTTGTGAAAAACCTTTAAATGGGCACACTCTGGCCATATGTTTTTCCATGAACCATTCATAGCTGAGGTTTTCACTTCATCCCATGACTCGGCTATATTATCCACAGCATCCAAGATGTTGAACTTCTTCCAGAAGTCCCTAATTGTGGGTTTATCCTCCCCATCAATTGATTTTATGAGCCGCAAAAAAGTTGTTCTTAGATAATATTCCTTAAAGTTAGCTATCACACCTTGATCCATTGGCTGGAGCAAGGAAGTTGTGTTCTTGGGGATGTACTCCACTCTAACATTATCAGAAAGATCATTTAAATTTACTGGGTGGCTTGGTGCATTGTCTAAGAGGAGCAATGCTTTATTAGATATGTTACGCCTGGCATTATATCTTTCTACAGCAGGGCAAAAATAGTGAGTGAACCAGTCTTGGAAAAGGGTCATAGTCATCCAAGCCTTCTTATTGGAACGCCATATCACAGGTAGATTAGACTTGGCATAGCCCTTGAGAGCTCTTGGATTTTCAGAGTGATACACAAGTAGGGGGCTTTAATTTCATGTCACCTGAAGCATTGCCTCCCACAAGAAGTGTTAGATGATCTTTGGATGCTTTAAAGCCCGGTGCTGATTTTTCTTCAATGGAAATAAAAGTTCTAGCAGGCATGCGCTTCCAGAAAAGCCCAGTTTCAACAACATTGTACACTTGTTCTGGTGTGTAACCTCCTTCATCAATAATTTTTTTCAGCTCGGCAGGATATTTATGAGCAGAATCTGTATCAGCACTGGCAGCTTCACCAGTCATATTTATGTTGTGTAAATTAAGGCGCCTCTTAAACCTTTCAAATCAGCCTTTATTAGCCAGAAAAGGTTTAGCACCTTCCTCTTCCTACAAATCATTAAACAAACTTATGGCTTTCTGTTGAATGACCATAGTGTTTTGTGGCATACTGCATTTAGTCTGATCTTCAATCCAGACATTCAGGAGTCATTCCATATTAAGCATCACATCACTTCTATGAAAATACAAGGTTCGAGCAGTTAATGGAGTAGCTGCTTGAGCACTTACCTAATTTTGTCCTTATTATCACGGATTGTTCCCACTGTTGAAGTAGCAAGACCTAATGTTTTTGCAATCTGGCTAAGTTTTTCTCCAGCATCAAACCTCTTAAAACATCAAGTTTAATATCCAATGTAATGCCTTTGCAGCTTCTTTTTCCACTACAGTGGAGTCTGCATTTACGCGGCTTTTGTTTACGCGTTTGGTCATTTACGCGGTGCCTTGCCAGAATGAAATGCATTAATTACGCGGTAAATTTGGTCATTTACGCGGGTGAAGTATAATTTGTTTACTGTATTTACTGAAGATATTGTTTTAGCTCATATAATTCATATAAATTACCCGGCCAGAATATAATTTACATTGCTGGAATTCTTATAAGATTATGATTATTTTAAATATAAACATAAAATTTGCATTAGACATACAAATTTTAGATCTAATGTAAGAATTTTGATTAGAAAGAGCAAAAATTTTATCTTTTGTGCAAAATATATGACATTTATATTCGAAATATTCCTTGTCTTGCAAGGAATCCAGCAATGTTAATTATATTATCCCAACTTTAGTCTGAGGTATTATTTATTACTAAAAATGTAAGCCTACTGTTTTCACTCAAACATTTTCTCAGAGAGGGAGGAGCCAGCGAGCTTGGGAAGAGGGGGGGGGGGGGCGGGAGCCGAGTCCATTATTTGAATGGGCATTAACCGCTGACTGTATTTCTCTTAAATATTAATTGTGTGTGCATACCATCATAAAATTAAGATGTTATTTTTACTACAACGTAGGTATTGTGTCGGAAAAAGTGGCGTTTGGGGGTCGGCCCAGTCTCTATTTCAATTAATCCCACATGTTCTGTTATTTCATTTACGCGTTTCTCGTTTTATGCAGGCCTCCACGGGTTCAATTGACTGAGTAAATGCAGACTCCACTGTACTGCGGTCACTTCCACTTGATGGCCTCTTTCCAGTCATCTTGAATAAGGGTAATGCACTGTACTGTACTTACTGTATGTTTGTAAAAGTTAAATACAACTGCTGGGGCGAGAAACATGCGCGCACACTGGATGTAAACAATGGAGTGACTCCGCATGGCGATGCCGCGCTTGGCGGTAGCAAACACCAAGAAATCCACACCAAACAAATTATAATTTTTAACAAAAAAATTTAATTTTATAGTGATTTTTTTTTTTAATTGTTAAAATTTACCCCAATTTCCGTAAGGGCGGATTTACGAGCCGTATCTCGAAATTATGGTCATAATTTACAAATTCCGAAAGAGCGAAATTCCGCAACCCGGGGTTCTGTAACGCGGGGGCCTGTAAGTTAAAAGAGGGGATGAGTGCTGCCGCGGCTGGTCGGTTGTTTGGTATAGGTATACAGTAGTGCACTAAGGTAGATAAGTTGCTATTCGCGGTTTTACCAATTCGCACCATTTCTTGGAACCTATCCTCGCGTATTACAAGAGTTTACTGTGCATTTCATATTTCAAAGCCGGAAAAAAATCTCCCATCCCTGGAATTTTCTGGGCACAGGAAAATTTTCCCTTTAATTTCTGGGAAATGCCCTTGATTTCCGTCTCTCAAACCCAGAATAAAAATCCCCATCCCCGGAATTTTCCAGGTACTGAACTGGGAAAATTTTCTCGTTATTTTCCGAGAACATTTTAATTTCGGCTAGGGAGTGTTCCGGTTAAGAGGGATTCCAGCAAACGGAGATAGGTGTATTACTATACAAGGGACTACTGGGACCACCCAGTTACCCTCCACTGCCTGGCCAGATGCTTTTAGTGGAACATAGCAAATTATGAATTACAGTAATACCCCGCTTAACGCGGTTTCGTTTAACGCGATTTCGCATATACGCGGTGCCTCACCAGAACCGAACTTTCACTTAACGCGGTTCATCTACCCATATACGCGCAGAGTGTCCGGCTCAACGCTATTTTTAGATTCACCCCACCCGCCTACCGCCTGCCTTGCGCCTCCTCCCTCCCTCCCTCCCTTCCCGCCTCCCTCCGCCTGGGCAAGCCGCGCTGTAAGGTTGCGCAGTGTGTGTCTTTGTTGCATTATCACTGACGTCATATGACATATCGGACTGTGATTGGCCATGCATCCCTACCCCCCTCTGCTGCTAGCTGTAATTGGTTTAAAGTAATATGACGTGTCCACCCGGGGAGGGAGGGAGGGAGGAAAGAGGACGCTGCCGCGGTAGTTTCATCCCTCCAGGCCACCCCGTGTATACGTGCATCCATTGTTCTGTGAAATGGCTTCCGCCGGACCACCACCGCCACCAGAGAGAAACCTTTCCTTACCTGGACCCAGCCGCCCTAAGCCAAGAAGACACGCCGTGGCCTAAGCTACGAAGTGAAATACCAGATCATTCAAGATTTGGAGAAAGGAACATGTCAAGTTGATCTCGCGCGCCGGCAACGAATCTACGATTCGCACTATTAAGAAGGATTCAGCCAAGATTAAAGAACACATGAAAATCACAAAGTCTGCAGGAGCTTCAATGATCAAGTATTGCCAGAACAGGGTGCTGGTAAAGGTGGAAAATTTGCTGGTGAATTATTTGATTCGTCAGGCGCGACGCAACATGGCGGTGGACACGCGTTCAATGCAGGAGTACGCACGTGAACTGTACACAGCAGTGTCACGTAAGCTGGGAATTGCAGAGCCCAAACCCTTCAATGCTTCCTCTGGTTGGCTGCATAGGTTTAAGAAGAGGAACAAGATCACCAACATCAACATTGGTGGTGAGGAAGCGAGTGCTGACCGTGTGGCGGCTAGAGATTTTCCTCCGTTCTTACGTGAGGTTATGGAGGGAGGACAGTACACTGACGACCAGGTGTTTAACATGGACGAACCTGGTCTTTTCTGGAAAAAGCTACCTTCCAAGACCTTCGTTGTCCAGTCTGCCAGCAAGGTAAGGGGTCGGAAGTTGCAGAAGGAACGCATCACCGTCCTCTTTACCACCAATGCCTCCGGTACCTGTAAACCAAAGTTATCGGTGATTCACACAGCCCGCAAGCCGCACGCCTACAAGAATATGGACATGAACAAGCTTAATGTCCACTGGCTAACCGCACGTAAGGCGTGGATGTCCTCTTCTCTGTCCCTCTTCTGGTTTGATGACTGTTTTGTTCCCGACGTGAAGAAATTCTGCGAGCAACAGAATGTTCTATTCAACATTTTGTTGCTCCTCGACAACGCACCTGGACACTCGCCCCTACTTATGGATCGTCACCCCAACGTAAAAGTGGTCTTCCTTCCTCCCAACACTACGTCATTAATCCAGCCCATGGACCAGGAGTTGATCTGCAATGTGAAAGCTGCATACTCTGCAAAGAATTTCAAGCTCCTGAACGACTCTACCAACACCAAGGATGAGTTGCGTAAGCTGGATGACACCGACAGCGAGAGTAAAAGCGACGAGGACAAGGAACAAGAGGTGGCGACTCAAGAAGTTCTCGTCAAACAGTTTTGGAAGAAGTTTAACGTCAAACAAGCTGTAGACTTCTTGGTGGAGGCATGGGGTCAGCTGTCTATTGCTACGATTCGTCATGCATGGAGACATGTGTTGCATGGCATACCAGCTGAGAGGAGGAGTCAACCTGTGACTGGTGAGGTTCAGACTGTTGCAGTAGCAGTGGACCTTGCCAGAGAAGCTGCGCACAATATTACAGCTGAAGGCTTCTCCGAGACCACCAACGAAGACATCCTGGAGGTGATCAGAGATCCTGAAGTGACTGCCGACGAGATGTTGGAAGATGAGCACGTCAGTGAAGAGGAAGAAGGTGCGTCATTCTCCGAAGAACACAAGTTAAGTCATAGTGATATTAAGGGTGCCATGGAGTATGCAGAAAAAATGAAGTCCTTCCTTTCCCGCGACAATGACGATGACCGCTATGAAGTCTTCAATACCCGGCTGGTGCAGGCTATGGAGCCGTACATCACGGTGTATCAAGACAACATTAACACTAGCCGTCAAAAAAGCATTACCGAGTTCTTCGCCCGCAACCCACCACAGCCAGCCAGAGCCAGTGATAGTGACAGTGAAGGTGACTTTGAGGGATTTGTCAGGGAGGCCCTGACAACTATAACGGATAGTGATGGTGATTCACCTGGTGATGGTGATTCACCTGAGGGCCAGTAATCTGCCCTCTGCCTCGGAACCAGCCTCCATCCCCGTATGCCGACCCATCTCTTCTACTAACGTAAGTGTTCAACATAACTTTTATTTTTCCTAACCTAACCTCTTCTATATACTTGTTTGTGCATACCATCATAAAGTTAAGATAAAATTTTTACTACAACATAGTTGTGTGTCGTCAAAAAGTGGAGTTTGGGGGTCGGGCCAGTCTCTATTGGAATTAATCCCATATGTTCTGTTGTTCACTTAACGCGGTTTTCACTTAACACGGTACCCTGTGGGTTCAATTGACAGCGTTAAGCGGGGTACTACTGTACACTACTGGTCTATTACTTTGAGTCATGTGCACCTTGTATTAATGCAAGTAACATCTGTTAAGACTTTACAAATGTTTCTTAAGACTAATGGTTGTAATCTAAAAAGTGTTTGAGCTTGCAAGGCAATAATTAAATTGATGTGAACTTGTCAGACTGGCAGTCAAATTTCTTGTCAACTCGGCTTCAGAGCAAACAAGAGCTATACATACATGGCCGTTAGACTTCAGAGAATTTGGTGGGTGACAGGTTTTTATGTCATGATTAATGAGATTCTGAAATCCAAAAATGACAATCATTTCAATATAGTCCTCAGATTCTCTGATGGCAACAATCAAAGAAATATGGCTTCAGTTGCAAATGGATATTGTAACTTCACTGGAGCATGATCAGTGAATTCTGGTTTTGTTTGACAGTCAAACATATCGTCTTAGTACAAATTTCACTACAATTAAATAGAGTTGAAGCTTTCAATCTCACTGTCAATGGATCTTGAATGTTCCAGTTATATACGTTACACGGTAAATTCAAATTTACATATCTTGATAGCATTTCAGGAAATATAGAAAATGCTTCAAAAGATCTCACAGTATGTGCTCTTTTCTTTTTTTCAGTCTCACCACCACAAACACTGCCTAAGTTTCCTTTTAGGGGGCATGATTATGGTAAACTTCACCTGTAAAGAAAAACTTTACCAGCGTAAATGCTTGGGAGATGTTCACAGAACCATTGTGAGAGAGAGAGAAGGATGCCAGAGTTATGTTGTGGTTATTTTTCAACTCGTAATTTTGGGTTATATGCATGCAATCTTTCATACAAAATGTGCAAATAAAACTACAAGAAATAATTATCATCAGGTCAAAAACATAAAGGGAATAAACATTTCTTCATGTGCCAGAAATAGCATGCTGAGCGACTGAAGGGGTAGCAACATGAGGGATCTGAGCTGTCTTCTGTGTCCCATGTGTAGTGAAACGATTGCCAAATGGCGGCAATGTAGTATTTTGTCTTTTACTTTATTTATTATTATAGTAGAACCTATTATCTGGCACCTACTGGGATTGAGAGGTGCCTGATACAGTCCTGCAGCTCATAGGGTGTTTCTGTTCTTAAAAGGTACCTTACATTTCTCTCTGGAATATGAAAATACCTGTAGACATATTGAAAGGTCGGAAAAATGTAGCTGGACATGCAGTAGCCTGTGAAATCTCTAGATATAGTCACTCCTATGCCTGATTTTACTTCTTGCTGTAAATAACTTACTCATACATCCAGTTTTCTGACTTTTCATTACAGTAACTGAGATTGGGCATTGATTAACTTTCTAACCAATATTGGGATTCTTATGAAACATCAGTCATTTGTTTTCCTAATTATTGGCAACATTCAGAACAATTTTGGAAGCTATTGTATGAGGGCCTGGGCTGCCACCATTTTATGAGGGCCTGTGTGTCTGTAACAATTCCTTTTACTCTCATACTTATTACCATTGGTTGCGTGACGAGAGGAGGCTCGTGGGTGTGTAATGATAGTATCAAGTAATAGGGAAGAAATAACGGTAAATACTGTAGGTAAATAATAGACACAATATACAAATACAAAATTTATTTAAACATTAATATGGAATTAGGAAAAAGAATATATATGTACCAACAGACGAAATCTGGTACTATGCCCTCAGGCTCAACATACTCACACCACTACTGGGTGGACATAATCAAGAACACTCCCAACCCTACTGGGTGGACATACTCAATAACACATAACTCTTATAGTCACTTAGCACCATGAAGACCAGGGGCAACTGCCACTACAACACTCGGTCGTCAGGAGTGATACTCAAGCAACCGCCATGGAGTCCCACCATGGGGTACTTTCCGACAAACTCTGAAGATCCCAGTGGATTAACCCCACCACACAAATAGCCCTACTGAGGTAAACACTCATCCACCAATGATGGGGGCTGGTAGTGGTGTGTGGCTTGGTGATCCGGGGTCACCTCGCAGGCCTAGCGTTAGGGCCAGACGAGGTAGCTATGGGGGCCATAGGTAGTCTGAAGTTTCTGACAGCCGGGTCTCACGAAGGTAACTGATCCTACTGGACCTCGGACATCTCCCCAGACACAGTGGATACAACATCCACGCTACAGACACGGCCTAGGCTGCGTTAGGGACCTGTATGGGTGAAGGGCAAGCACTTAATAACTGTGACAACGACATCACATTTCAGGGGACGTTAAAGACGTAAATATGACTTCACTCAGAGCATATCAACTACGTTACTGTAACACTTGCACAATCAACTATTAATTGGGTCAAGGGACGAGCACTTACTAACGGTTGAAATGCCCGCGGCACCCTCACTCAAAATAGGCCAGGGAGTCCACCTACTTCTATTTCGATGAATTAATTTACTGTACACTCTGACGTTGAAACTGAGACTATGAACTAAGTTTCATTCCCTACTATTATCTTCACTAACAATGCTCTGACTCAGCTATCAAAAGCAAAATTAAATTGATTACAAAAGGTTGGATGGCAACAGGTCCCAACATACAGCGTCTGCTACGAAATCCGTGGATTATATTCAAGGAAACAGAGAAAACGGGGGACGTTTCCACTGGGGGACTCGGAAGGTTTTGTGGACGTTTGAGCGTAATATGAATCCTTAAGGTTTTCAGGTTAGCCGTCATCACGATCATGACAATTGGATGAAATGCAAAGAAGAACCAAGCGAGTGAACTATAAGGACTCCACAGATATGTGCACTTTTTTCACGGTGTGACAATGTTGGTGTGACTATATCTAGAAATTTGACTGGCTATTGCATGTCCACCTATATTTTTCCTACCTTTCAATATGTATTATCTTCATTACCTTCAAATCCCTAAGGCTCGGTCATTTAAGGACCCATTCTAATACGTAAAACAAAAATTAAGTACAGGTTGGACCCTGCTAATCTGGGACCCGATAGTCTGGAAGATTCGATGGTTTGGTACGCATATAATAGGCAGCTATCAAACAGGGAGGTACGTACTACCGCCTGGGAAAATATTGGAAGCATAATGTGTTGTCTAATGGTAGACCCTGCTGCCATATGGCATCACAAAAATTGTGAACAAGTCCCAGGTTGCTGATCTGACTTTTTGCCTCATTTACACACAATTGCAGGATCTCAATTGTTTTCTATACTGTTCTCCCAACTCTACCAACTATTTTTAACTGTGACTATCTCACTTCTTGCCACAAGTCCAGTGCTAAAAATAGTAAGCATGTAAATAAAGGGGACTGCATATATTAAGTCACTTTAATTTAACCTAAGTAAATTTAGTCATACAGTACACTATTGGGTGCACTGGTAGATTGTGAAACATCTCTTATGGACCAGAATCCAGTCAAATGGATGGATTAACCCTTTGACAACTAATTTAACCCTTTGTTGATCATGATGTAACCCGTTGATGACTGATTAAATCCTCTGACTATGATTAAACCCTTTGATGATGCCGTTTTAAACCTTTGATGGCTTTGATTTAACTCTTCAGTCCTCAAAGGGTTAAGGCTATAGTGGATAGCTACTAAGAATCTGGAGATCAACAGTTGCCTAGCCACCTTGCAACACTGCTGGAAAAGGCTTGTGTGAATAAAAAAATTATAATATTATACTGTACATTTATTTTAGTCTTTATATAATTCAAGCTGGAGTAACCAGCATTACCTGGGTTTGTCTTTGAGAAGGAGCTCAGAGCCTATGCTTGTGACTACATCATCAGTTACACTATGAGCTGCAGTCCACACTAGAACCATACCACTATCTACACTACTCCCACTACACCAGAGGTTACCAAACTGTGGGTGTGAAGCCATGTGGGAAAAAAAAAATTAATTCAGCATTGCCCATCTACCTCAATCCTTCCTATTGCCCGTTGATTGAGAAATGTATTGACAGTACTGTACTGATTTTCTTTTTTCTTTTTTGGGAAATTTTCAATAAAATTGTGTAACATAATTTTTCATTTCAATCTTCCCCATATAATAATAATTAACGATTTATTGAAAAAGTCAGCAGCCCGAAGGCTGAAAATATACATTGGACAAAAATGACTTATTACATACAAAGACATGGGGTGGGTGGGTCGTTTAACAAAAGCTTTCATTACTAAAAGGAGAAGGAACAATGATTGAACATACAAATTATTATAGTTTACAGTTGATGGCCCGGGCCTGGGCTGGTCATGGAGACACCAGGTGGTGTGGTGTTCACGTAGTGTAGTAACTCGTCCTCGGGTGTTGATATGAAGGACCTCACGTGGTCATGGGGACACCGGGTGGTGTGGGGTGGTGGTGTGTTATCTCGTAGTCAGGTGCATAGCTGGCCGGCCCTCTGTTGTTCCCATGGTGGACTGATTAACACCTCCTGGTCAGAAGACTGCAGTCAGTTCCCAGGGGTGTTTATCCCATTGGTGGGTCGCGGATCTCACTGGCACTGTCTAGTGCTGATTTCACTGGCTTACGGTAAACACTAATCTCACTTCTTTCCGAAACGAAATTGTCACTTTTGATTATGTTGATATCCCGGTGGTGAGGATGGGTAGGGGAGAGGGACTTGGGGAATGAGCCGAACATTGGCCAAGGGGGGCCAATGCTCAACAGTAATATAAATATGAGTACGTACAGTACAAGGTGTAAAATTGATTAAAAGTTTATTAAATTTATTTTAAAGAACTGGGATGGGAAACATCATGTGAAAAAGTTTGGAAACCACTGCACTATGCTATCAACTGGACATAACATCAACTACACTATAATTTACTCTACATCCACTACACTATCTACACTATATCACTTACACTATCATCTCAAGATATAAACGTTCAAAGTGCAAAAATATGTTTATACAAATTTCCTAAATTGACACCACTATTACATGTTATGAAAGCTTTCCCTATTTACACAAATTTGGGTCCCGGCAAAATTCAAATTGCGTGCTCCTGGGAGTCAGCTGGGGGTGGCCACATTCCCCTAGTGCTTTCCCTACCAGGCTGAGGTAGGAGTTATGTTATGGTTATTTTTCAGTTCGTAATTTTGGGTATACAGTATTGTATATACAACATATTTTTTTCTTCAGTTACATGCACACACAAACGTACATACAAGCTGTACACACAAAAAACAAAAATCATAAGGTAAAAAAAAATATTAAGGGAATAAACATTTTGTATGAGCACGGGACTTATCACAGACCGGGGTAGACATACTTTTTTTTTCTTTTTTTCCTATTTCAGTACAGTATATGCACAGACAATGAGAAAAAAATAATTAAATGATTATATTATAAAAAATATAAAGAGAATAGACATTTTCTAAATCCCCGGAGTTAGTGTGGTTGGGGGGTTCAGTGCTGGGATCTGAATCAAGCTGAGAGCTGCATTATTGTTATTTTACAACCTGCAGTTTTGGGTAGATATAAGTTTTTTTTTTTTTATCTGTTATATGCACACACAATCATTCAGAGAGTATGTGCAAAGCAAAAATTAAAAAAAAAATGATTATTATAAGGTCCAAAACATAAATGTGAATAAAAATTTCTTATGTCCCTGGGAATTGTGGGAGGGGTACTGTGGCGGGAGGTGGGGTGCAGTGTTGGTATCTCAGCCTCCAGCAAAGCTGTGAGCTGCGTTATTGATATTTTTCAGCTCATGTTTTTGGGTAGATATACGTACAGTAGTTTTATTTATTTATTTATTTTATGTTATTTAATGTTACGTGCACATATACTTAATCATTCATACAGAATGTGCAAAAAAGAAAAAAAAATTCATAAAGTAAAAAATATAAACGTACTAACATTTATTATGTATATGGGAGCTAGTACCAGAGAGTGAGGGAGAGAGGGAACAGAGTCTCTTGACGGCTCTGCTGTCTCATGCTAGTGGCAAGATTGTCAAATAACAATGCAGTAGTTTTTTCTATTATTTTATTTATTACATATTATTTTTACTTATTCCTCACATTTACTGTACAGTGAGTTCTGCTATAACGTGTGTTTTGATAACGCGAATTTGCTCTAACGCGATTTATGAATTAGGAACGATATTTGTATGACGCGAACGCTTGTTTGCTATAACGCGATTTTTGCTTACTATTTCTCCAATTTTGTGGTACAGTGGGGTATGCTATAACGAATTTAATTGGTTCTAGAACCTTGTTCGTTATAGCATTCGTTCATTATAGGATTACTCCGTTCCAGGCCCCCAAATACAACCACTTAACACTGAAAAATATAATATAAAATTGTAAAAATTGTAAAAAAGTGCATAAATATGCATCTAAACCCCTGAAATAAAGAATATCATTAATATTTGTAATAAAAAAACAATAAATTAGAAAAAAAAAAAAAAATTTAAATAATGTTCGTTGTAGGAGTTTCGTTCGTTATAGCATTCTCAATTTTATAGGTAAAACCGTTCGTTATAGGAATATTCGTAGTAGGATCCGTTCGTTATAGCATACCCCACTGTATTAACTGTGAATATAGTAAAGAAGAATATCAACAAGAAGCGTTCTGCTGATAGAATTCCCGGTGATGATCGTAAAAGAAAGGATATAACACTTGAAGAGAAGCTCGATTTTATCAACCTCAAAATCACCCTTCTCCCCCATCAAGTAAAGTGTTACATTTACTGTATGATTTCATTATTAGATATGAATGTAACATTTATTTAGACTGTGCTATCCTTTGTGTTAGGCTAACTACTAAATTTTTTCGATTTCGAGTAATCTGCACCTAACCCTATTTTCTCCATAAGCCCTGTTATTTCTATTACGCGATTTTCTATAACACGATATTTTACAAGAACACAATTATCGCGTTATAGCAGAACTACCTGTACCTATATATTATTCTATGTACAAAGAATAAGTTGTTCCACATGCACACCATCCTCTGGGCAACGTGAAACAGTTCTGCTGTTTAGCCTGGTTGTTACTGGACGGGTAGAACCTCCCACATGGGTCGCACGTGTTACTCCCTCCCATAAAGTAATGTACTAAAGCTAATCAGTAGTTCATTAATTTTTTCATGTTAGGTAGTAAATTAGAGTAATTGTGTACTATTTATCATTAGTTAGGAAGGTTTTGTCCTTGTTGGAACCTAACCCATTCATACCTTGAGAGATACCTGTTCTTTATCAGCTAATCTTTGACTTTTAGGAGGGAGCAGGGCCATCCCTGCCACCCCAAGTGAAACATGTTTTTTAAGAGGGGTGTTTTCTGAGGTGCATGCACATCTCCATGCCAAATTTCAGCATTGTCTTCAAAAAATGTTGCTGGAGACTGCAAACAGATACAAACACACACATATATATATTCTGGTTTTACACGGATATTTTTTATGCGGAAGGCCTTTTACGCGGCACCTGTTAGAAGAGATAATTATTATTTATATGGTAAATTCCATCATATACACAGCAAGCAGCAAGGCAAGGTGCTCATGTCAGAAGTCGCAGACTGGGATTGGGCCACGTATCCTTACCACCCACGTACCCCCCCTACGCCGCGAGGTGTGATTGGTTTAGTTATCTTTGCCACCCCCCCCACCCAAACTCTCCACCGCCGCCTCAGTCTCACTGTCTCCGGGCATACATTCACTCGTGCCCAGGAACCAGTGCTATTTTTTCTTTCTACACAATGGCTTCCGCTGGACTCCCACCACCCCTAAGAAACCCTGAACTACCTGGCCTAAGCCGCGCCAAGCCCAAGAAGGTGCAACGTGCCTTAAGCTATGAGGTGAAGTACAAGATCGTCTAGGAGTGAATGAATCGACGATCCGCACTATCAAGAAGGATGCCGGCAAAATCAATGAACACATGAACATTACCAAGTCTATAAGTGCCTCACTGGTGAAATATTGCCACAATAAGATGCTGCTGAAGACCGAGAGTTTGTTGGAAAGCGACATTAATCGTTAGCCAAGAAGGAACATGGAAGTCGACACTCGGGCACTGCAAGACTACACCCGGGAACTCTACACAGCAGTAGCAAGAAAAATGGGGGTTGCGGAGGCCAAGCCCTTCAGTGCTTCCGCTGGGTGGCTGCAAGGTTTTAAACGACCCAACAAGATCACGAATATTGAGATAGTTGGAGAAGGAGCAAGTGCCGACCGGGCTGCCACCAGGAATTTTCCCCCATTTTTACGGCAAATTATGGAGGAAGGCCAGTACACCGGCGACCAAGTGTTCAATATGGATGAATCCGGGTTGTACTGGAAGAAATTGCCATCCAAGACCTTCATAGTCAAGTCTGCTAGCAAGTGTCAGAGACGCAAAATGCAGAAGGAGCGCAACACCGTACTGTTCACCACCAATGCCTCTGGCCCTGCTAAGCCGAAGTTGTCTGTGATCCACAAAGCCCGCAAGCCGCATGCCTACAAGAATATGGACATGAGCAAGTTAAATGTCCACTGGCTAACCTCACAGAAGGCGTGGATGTTCTCTGGTCTGTCCTCTCCTGGTTTGACAACTGTCTCGTTCCTGATCTCAAGAAATTCTGCAAGGAAAATAATGTGCAATTCAACATTTTGTTGCTCCTCGACAACGCACCAGGACACTCGCCCCTTTTGTTGGATCGTCACCCCAACATAAAAGTGGTCTTCCTTCCCGCTAACACTACGTTGTTAATCCAGCCCATGGATCAGGAGTTGATTTGCAACATGAAGGCTGCTTTCTCCGCCAAGAAGTTTCGGCTCCTGAACAACTTCACCAACACCAAGGATGAACTGCAGAACCTAGAGAGTGGCAGTGAGAGCGAGGATGAGGAAGACGAACAAGATTTGGTAGACCATGAAGTGTGGGTCAAGCAGTTCTGGAAGCTGTTTAACGTGAAGAAGGCTGTTGATTTCTTGGTGGAGGCATGGGGGCAGCTATATGTGGCAACGATTCAGCATGCATGGCGGCATGTGTTGGAGGGTATCCCAAGTGGGAGGCAGAGGCAAGAGGTGGCTGGCGAGGCTCAGTCTGTTGCTGTGGCAATGGAGAATGCAAGAGAGGCTGCACAAGGTGTTAGAGCTGCTAGCTTCTCCGAGACCACCAACGACGACATCCTGGAGGTAATCAGGCAACCTGAGGTGACTGCGGACGAGATGTTGGAAGATGATGACATCAGTGAGCAGCGAGGTGGAACAGAACAACAAGAGCAGAAACTAACACATGCTGATGTGAAGGATGTCATAGAGTTTGCTGAGAAAATAAAGCTCATCCTTGCCAAAGACCCAGTCAATCATCGCTACGAAGTGTCTAATAACCATCTGTTGAAATGCCAGGAGCCCTATGTTCAGCTGTATCACGACCACATCGATGCTAGCCGTCAACAAAACATCACTGAGTTCTTCACCCGCCAGCCCAAGTCAGTGATAGTGAGGATGTGGACTTTGAGGGGTTTGACGATGAGGCCCTGCTAGCCTCTGTGGTGGATAGAGATACAGGTGAGGGTCAATAATCTGCCCCTCTGCCTCGGAACCAACCCCATCCCCGTGTGCCCAGCCATCTCTTCTACTAACGTAAGTGTTAAAAAACCTAATATTATTGAAATTTCTCTTATACAGATAGACCCCGACTTACGACGGGGTTAGGGACCCAAATCCAGGTCGTAAGTCCGACATAGATAAAAAAAAAAAAAAAAAAAAAAAAATTTTTTTTTTTTTTTTTTTCAAATAAATAATCTACAATGAAATGCAGTACAGTAAAAGTAATGAATAATGAGGAATGGATACAGTACAGTGAAAGTAATAAATAATAAGGAATGGTTACAGTGTGACTGAGCACTTACCTTTAATGTAGTCAGCTGAATGCACATGGGGCCCCCATAATTTTCTAATTATACATGAAGACTACATTAACTGGAAACCTTTCGGTATAGAAAATGCGTGTCATTTGAAAAAAAAAAAATAATAAAATTTTTTTTTTTTTTTTTTTTTTTTTTTTTATCTATATCTGAGGCGGTCGTAAGTCCGACGGTCGTAAGTCGGGGTCTGTCTGTATATTAATTGTATGTGCATACCATCATAAAATTGAGATGTTAATTTTACTACAATGTACGTTTTGTGTCGGGGATAGCCAAAAAATGGGTAGTGTGGCGGTCGGCCCATTCTCTATTTCAATTAATCCCATATGTTCTGTTATTTTATTTACGCGTTTCGCTTTATACATTTTTTGTTTTTGCAAAATTAGCTCATTGTACTACAGTATAGCAAAATCAATTTACCATTATTATTTGCACAAGATCCTTCATGACATGGTCCAAGTCCACAACACAGGAAAGCATGAACGCCACACCAAAGTTGTATATAGTGTCAATAGGCATATCTAAGAACACTCTTCTTTGCCTATCTCTCTCATGTCCAAGTCCAAGGCAGGAAAGTAAATAGGATACATCCAGCACCAGGTCAGGACACAGAAGACAAATTAGCCAAAATGAGAAGCCTCCAATCAGACCATGAACTACTGTATCAGTAGCTCTTAAAAGAGACCTAAAAAAGTAAATACATTTGTTATACAGTACAGTATAATATAAAACACATACTACAGTATACATAGTACATAAATTATATTAATTTCTACCCCTGTACATACAGGTAGTCGTTGACGTACGTCCTATGCGACTTACGTCTGTTCGACTTTACGACCGGCGGTACGACAGTTTTGGCCCCAGCCTCCTGGCGCTGCCGGGAGCTGGAGCCGCGCGCATCCCCGCGCTCAATTACAAACACGCTCGCTGGTACAGCACACTTCCCTCTGTGTCTGTTTGCCTTGTGCCTTTCTTTTGTCTTGGAAATTTTTCTTGAACCACCACCCCCCCAAGATGTCTACCAAGAGGAAACTGTCTTCATCTACTCCTCAACCTGCCACTAAGGGATTATCAGAAGGTTTATCTCTACTGAATAAACTTCTTGCCCATTTTGAAGGAATGGACCCAAACATCGAACGATTTGCAAGGATTGAGCGGATGGCACGCAATTCGTTTCGTCCGTATCAAGAAATTTACGAGGAGAAGAAGAAACGAACAATTCAGACAAAGCTCACCATGTTCATGAAAAAAACAACTCCTCCGGCTACCCCAAAGGCTGCCCCAGCTGACGACATCGACGATCCACAGCCAAGCACCAGCGGCCAATAAGATGTTTTTTGTATGTTTGTATGTGTTTGTATGTTTTGCAACTAAAATGTTTTATATGTTTTGCACCTGTATTTTTTTTTTGTATGTTGTGTAAATAATAAACCAATTGTACTGTAGTATGCAGTGATTTACTTAAACCTGACGACCGTAACAATAATGAACAAAGAAAATATTGATAAAATATGACTTAAAGATGATTATATTATCATTACACATTATAATATACGTAAGGTAATTATAACATATGCCGACTTACGACCAGATCAACTTACGACCAGGCGGCCGTAACCAATCTAGGTCGTAAGTCGACGACTACCTGTATATCTGACTATCAACACTGGGTGTTCTTCATCAAATGTAAATTTTTTCCTTGTGGTCATCAGCATATACTACAGTGATACCTCGGTTAACGAGATTTCGGTTAACGATTTACCTTCCATAAGATTCTTAACTTCGGTTAACAAGCAATCCCTCAATTAACGAATTTTTTACGAGCCGACTTCAACATGTTTTCGCTTGCATTCGGCAGTCCACCAGCTGTAGTATTAGTCCGCCAATACAGTAATCGGTTTTAGGGCTTAAATTCCTTACTATTTTAGTAAATATCAAGAAGTTTATACAATTCAATAATTTTAAAAGTTTAATATTAACTTTTTTAGTCATTTTAACAATTATTGAACATAATTGAAGGTAAAGAAACTAGTTTCTGGCATGCCATCCAGCCTGTTAACACACCAGACAGGCGTTAGTCTCTCTCTGTTTTCAGTGGAGGTAACATCTTGCTTAAGACTCTCTTCAACTAAATGCTTTTTTGTGTGTTTCCAAGCAAATTATTGGTCATTTTGAAATATATTTTACATATTGACAATATATAATGCAGTGCAGTGTTGATTTAAAGAAAATAATCTTGAATTACACCAAGAGAACTAAAATTTTATGGGTGAAATGGCGCCATGGGGTGACTTCTCTTCCACCCCAATGCCTTCTCTTCTTCCTTCTCCTCCACCCCCATTCTAAATCCCATCATCATCATCATCCAGGAGCCTTCTACATACACACCTCAAAGTAAGTGTACTTTTCTACCTTTTTTGTTGAATTTAGGCAATTTTCGGTGAGCTGGAACCAATTACCCAAAAACCCATTGAAACAATGGTTTCGGTTAACGAGCAACCTGCTGGAACGGATTGTGCTCATTAACCGAGGGACCACTGTACAGGTAGTCGTCGACTTACGACCGAGATTGGTTACGGCCACCCGGTCGTAAGTTGATCTGGTCGTAAGTCGGCCTATGTTATAATTACCTTACGTATATTATAATGTGTAATGATAATATAATCATCTTTAAGTCATATTTTATCAACATTTTCTTTGTTCATTATTGTTACGGTCGTCAGGTTTAAGTAAATCACTGCATATTACAGTACAATTGGTTTATTATTTACACAACATAAAAAAAAAAAAAATACAGGTGCAAAACATATAAAACATTTTAGTTGCAAAACATACACACACATACAAACATACAAAAAACATCTTATTGGCCGCTGGTGCTTGGCTGTGGATCGTCGGGGTCGTCAGCTGGGGCAGCCTTTGGGGTAGCCGGAGGAGTTGTTTTTTTCATGAACATGGTGAGCTTTGTCTGAATTGTTCGTTTCTTCTTCTCCTCGTAAATTTCTTGATATGGATGAAACGAATTGCGTGCCATCCGCTCAATCCTTGCAAATCGTTCAATGTTTGGGTCCATTCCTTCAAAATGGGCAAGAAGTTTATTTAGTAGAGATAAACCTTCTTATAATCCCTTAGTGGTGAACGTCCTTTGTGGCTCCTCCTCCTCTTCGTTATCCGCTGCTTCTCTCCTTTCTTCTTCTGCTACATTTTCTTCTTCCAATTCGATTAGCTCTTCATTTGTAAGTTCCTCTGATTCTTGGTCTAGCAACTCCTCAACATCTTCCACTTCACATTCCAAAGAAAGATCTTTTGCCAGTTTTACTATTTTTTCCCGAATAACTTCAAGCTCATTTTCACTGTCAAATCCTGCAAAAGTATGAACATAGCGCTTAACACACTTTTTCCAGATGCCATTCATGCACTTCTCCGTCACAGCCTCCCAGGCGTTTGCCAGATTCTTGATACCCATAAGAATGTTGTACTGTTTCCAAAAGTCACGCAACGATTGTTCTGGGTCGGCATCTATAGCGGCTATGGCTTGGGCAAAGGTGGTTCGGAGATAGATAGCCTTGAAAGTAGCAATTGAACCTTGGTCCATAGGCTGCAAAATTGAAGTCGTGTTTGGCGGCATAAAAATCACTTTCACGTCCGGATGAATATCTGATAGATGAGGTGGATGTCCAGGCGCATTGTCCAGTAGCAATAAAATCTTGAAAGGAATTTCTTTCGTCAAACAATATTCACGAGCTTGAGGAATAAAACAATTTACAAACCAGTCTTCAAACAGTGCCTGTGTCATCCATGCTTTACGGTTAGAACGAAAGTAAACGGGCAGCGTGTGCTTGTTTACATTTTTCAACGCCCGCGGGTTTTCTGAATGGAAGATTAGGAAAGGTTTCAGCTTAAACCCCGCGATGTTCCCGCCAAGCAGCAGAGTAAGCCTATCCTTAAATGCTTTAAATCCAGACATGCTTTTGGCTTCTTTTTGGATGTAAGTGCGTTCTGGCATCCGTTTCCAATACAATCCCGTTTCATCCACATTAAATATCTGCTCTGCTAGATATCCCTCATCCGTAATTAATTCATCCAGACTGTCAACAAACTTGCGTGCTCCTTCCTCGTCTGCACTCGCTGCTTCCCCAGTCACTCGAACATTATGAAATTGAAATCTTTTCTTGAATCTCTTGAACCAGCCAGTACTTGCTGCAAATTCTTGACTGTAGTCTTCTCCGGCGCGCTCCTTCAAAGTCTGAAATAGACTTCTAGCCTTCGTCTGCACAGTAAAAAGGCTTAACGGTGTCCGTTTCTGGATCTGATCTTCCATCCAAATGTAAAGTAATTTCTCCATTTCGTGGAGAGGCCCAGTCCGTTGCTTCGTTATAACTGTCGCTTGCATGGGTGCAGAACCTTTCACAGCTTCACGAATCCTTTCTTTATCCTTCAAAATCGTCGACACAGTAGAGTGTGATAGCGTCAGATCACGTGCAATCTCATTCACTTTCTTACCCCCTTCGTGCTGTTTAATCACCATCATTTTAGTGTTTAAATCAATGGCCTTTCTTTGCTTCTTGGCAGGTTGAGGAGTAGATGAAGACAGTTTCCTCTTGGTAGACATCTTGGGGGGGGTGGTGGTTCAAGAAAAATTTCCGAGACAAAAGAAAGGCACAAGGCAAACAGACACGGAGGGAAGTGTGCTGTACCAGCGAGCGTGTTTGTAATTGAGGGCGGGGATGCGCGCGGCTCCAGCTCCCGGCAGCGTCAGGAGGCTGGGGCCAAAACTGTCGTACCACCGGTTGTAAAGTCGAACAGACGTAAGTCGCATAGGTCGTAAGTCGACGACTACCTGTACCGGGATCATGCGCAGCTACAGTGATTTACTTGTGTATATATATATATATATATATATATATATATACAGTCAATCCTCATATTACGCGGTCCCGCATTCCGCGTTCACCGTTAACGCGGTGCCTTGCCAGAACCTAACATTCTCACATTCCGCGGTCGTGAACCCCATTACACGGAGAGCGGCTGGCAAGCCGCGCCATTTTTGGATCCAAACCTCCCGCCATCCGCCATGTTGTGTAAGAGGCGCGAAAATGGTGCGCACAAGGTCGCCCAGTCATCAAAACATTACCAGTTCTTCACCCGCCACCCACTACAGCCGGCCCAAGTCAGTGATAGTGATAATTATATTGAGGATATGGACTTATATGAACTTTGGGGGGTTTGACAAAGAGGCCCTGCAAGCCTCTGTGGTGGATAGTGATACAATTGATACAAGTGATACAGGTGAGGGCCAATAATCTGCCCTCTGCCTCGGAACCAACCGCCCATCCCCGTGTGCCCAGCCATCTTTTCTACTAATGTAAGTGTTAGAAAACCTAATATTATTGATATTTCTCTTAATTATTAATTGTGTGTGCATGCCATCATAAAGTTAAGATAATATTTTTACTACAACATAGTTGTGTGTCGTCAAAAAGTGGAGTTTGGGGATCGGCCCGGACTCCATTTCAATTAATCCCATATGTTATGTTATTCACTTTACGCGTTTCTCACTTTCCGCGGTACCCTCCGGGTTACATTAACCGCGTAATATGAGGATTGACTGTATATATATATATGTATACATAAGATAGGAAATAAATAAATAAGAAAAAGTAATATAGTTAAAATACTATTTAATTTACCTTTAATGCGACCATAATTCTGCTTCCACTGTGAAGTGATGGTACTGTAACTAAAATTACATTCAAATTACATCAGGGATGTTGGCTATTGGGCAAACTAAAATCGTGCCGGACCACGGGAGTTTCCGGATCACAGAGTGCCGGACTAGAGAGGTACAACCTGTATACTATACAAAATACATTTCTCTTGACAAATTCACATTTAATTTTACTCTTAATACAAGTATGGAGACCAGTGCACTGATCATCAGAGGCAAAATTTGTGTTATAAATATGTACAGCCACTGAGGAAGCCGGGAAGTTATACCTAGAGGTTGAAACCATAAACCATGATGCATCCCATCACGTACCTGGTGGCTAAAAATACAAACCACAATGAGTGTACCTAATTTCAAACACCACATGTGATGAACAATGAGAGCTGAGATGTATAGAAGAAGAGTTAGAAGGAGTGGTGGCAGGGAAAAGTGAAGACAACCTCTCTCCCAAGGCACACGTGATCCACCCTGCCAAAAGAAACAAAAACAATGCAGTATTAAGTAGTATTTTTAAAATGATGCTAAAAAAAAGTCTTTCAAAGAACATCACATAAATTTTAGTGGCATTAAACTTCACATTCATTTTAGCTCTATAGTTATAGAACATCTTGGTACACAAAAGAGTAATTTAAAGGAAACTACCGTACATTTTGCCTTATAAGACAAACTCATCCTGCTGAAGGTTCACCGACTAAAGCCAAGGCCGTAATATTTAAGGGCTAGTAGTCCGGGCTCTCCAGACACCTAATGATAAACATTTATCGAAAACTTATTTCTTACCTCTAGAATAAAGCAAATTGGGTGGAGGACTAGCAAGTTTCCTATTTGTGTTTTTCCTAAAGATAATATAGAAAAAGCTGCCACTGCTGCTGCCTGCACATGAGACCCACTGCCATCTTTGTTTATGTGAGCATCAGGAGGCATCATTATGTACAAGTACTATACCTGTAGTCCAAATGTTTCAAAGACATTAACATTAATGTTATTCCATAATCACTCGCTAATAAGAAACAAAAGCAGCAAATTTAAACAAAAATAATTTAGATGATAAATTAATCTTTCTTACGTTAATAATAATATTAATACATTATCACAAAAGAGAACAAAACTTAATATTAATTACACTGTAGCAGGTAGGATTAGTTTGCTGTAAAAGAACTATTCTATTAAACTGAGACATCAAGTAATTTCATCTTATATTGGGAACACAACATTACCCCTCTAACTACTGTAAAATAAAAAATCCCAACATCAATTTTTTTTTGTTTTTGCAAAATTAGCTCATTGTACTACAGTATAGCAAAATCAATTTACCATTATTATTTGCACAAGATCCTTCATGACATGGTCCAAGTCCACAACACAGGAAAGCATGAACGCCACACCAAAGTTGTATATAGTGTCAATAGGCATATCTAAGAACACTCTTCTTTGCCTATCTCTCTCATGTCCAAGTCCAAGGCAGGAAAGTAAATAGGATACATCCAGCACCAGGTCAGGACACAGAAGACAAGTTAGCCAAAATGAGAAGCCTCCAATCAGACCATGAACTACTGTATCAGTCGCTCTTAAAAGAGACCTAAAAAAGTAAATACATTTGTCATACAGTACAGTATAATATAAAACACATACTACATAAATTATATTAATTTCTACCCCTGTACATATATCTGACTATCAACACTGGGTTTTCTTCATCATATGTTATTTTGCAGTGTCTAGTCAACAGCATACAGTATTTTCTCGATTTAACAAACTATAATTCAAGCCACCCCTTTCCGTTAAATCAAAGTTTCCGCTATTTTTGGTCGATTTAGGAAACTGGTTCGCTAAATCGAGTGTGATTCTGTTAAATTTCGCGTCAAATGCGCCGTTTGGTGCGTGAAGTTTGTTTACAGGTACATCCGCTAAGTCCGTGTCCTGCTGCCACTGCATGTGTTGTTCACTGCTACCTCTTGGTCAACTAACTACTGGGCTTAGACATCATGCCAAAAGTCTCTTGGTAGTCTCAGAAAGGAAGAAGTGTGAGGGAGAAAGTCAAAAGAGTGCGGCTATCAATTGGAAAAAAGGTTGGAAATTATTGAAAAACTGAAAACAAACACCGAACCCCCAAGTTTAAGGCAAGCCATGAATAATGTTTCTATGTGTCTGAGGTGTCTCCATAGGTATGAGCGTATTAACGGAATTATTCTCGATTTAGCGAACTAGTTCACTAAATCGAGTGAAAAATAATGAAAAACATTCCTTCCACTAAATCGAGAGTTCGTTATACCGGATTCCGTTAAATCAAGAGTACAGAACTCCCTTCTCAAAAAATTACCTTCATTGTACACATTCTTGTACAGTATTGTAATTTAAGGTTTTTGTTTAATGTTTTGATGGACCACACAAAGAAGATTTGAAGATGAGAATTAAGAAGCCAATGGCTTATGACCGATTTTAAAGGAGTAGGGGAGGTACAGTCCTCCTCACTAGCGCATTTACAGGGGCTCGTTAGGTTTTGTGCAGTGTTGCAGCACTGTATTTGATTATAGGAAACTTGCAATAGTAAACATACTATGGAATTACAGTAAAAAAAAATATTAAAACAAATATATAAATGTAAATATTTGTGGAATGTTTATATGTTTAATACAAAATGCATTAAATAGAGTGTTATTAGATTGTATCTTTTACCTAGTGGGCGGTGGTATAGCGAGGTGAAGTGCTGTAAAGGCAATGTGGGGTGGGAGCAGGAGCAGCAGGGAGGGAGGTGGAGGCAGGTGCCCCTCTACCTACAGTAATTGAGGCTGAAGTTTATTATTTTCCTCGTCTGCTATGTTATGCAGATAACATTCATACTGTTCATGTTAAACTTTGGCCATAGTGTGAACAAGAGGAGGTTTGAAGATAATTACAGTGATTCTTTATTCAAATGTGCTTGTTGCTTGCTAGAATAATTTACTACAGTAAGATCGTGTATTTCGCGAGTAATATAGACTGGAAAAATTGTGCTTAATTCATATTCGCCAAATGCAAATACATAAACTAATGGGAAAAACTAGCCACTCTACATCAACCTCTGATTTTCCCATTTATAACCTCCAAATGATACAAATTCTGCCTTTATTGACCTGATAGTTTTTTCCGGAAACTAGTTTTTAAGCCTTCCTCAAGTAACTTAATCACACACTGCTTATTCTGCATTGAGTACTTGGCAAACTTAACTCCCTTACGATAGTCTCGCTTCTCCTTTTCCTTATTTGGCTGCTTAGGTGGGTTTGTCCTACCCCCACGAGCAGGACCCCCAGTAGAAGCAGAGGCCATTATCTTGATTCGACAGGTGGTAGCACCACCCAAAAAAGCACACACCACTGGCAATTCAATCACCAGAACGCTTCTTGGAAACGTTCTTCTTACCTTGTCTTTCCGAATTCATCGCTAACACAACAAAATGGAGAAAACAGCGAAAATCACGGAGTAATTGACAGAAACCGCACGATTCAACTGATCACGTGATGTACACTGTTATTAGTCCTCACTGCGACACATTCATTTTACTTAAAATTTTCAAATAGTATTTATGGGTAACAGCTAAATTTGCAAATAAAAAACGAAATTTACATTGTACCTCACAAAAAACACTTCACAAACAAAAGACACAGATCAATTGAACATGTGATGTCGAACGTGAACTGTAAACATTGCATAACCCCGCGCCACGCTTAAAACATTGAGGATGGAATCGCGCTATAGCCAACATTCGTATGCAAAAGTTCGCATTTTACAACCAGCGTCCCCTATTCATCAATCGAGTTACAACTAATTCGTGTTGACAAAACACACATTGTAGCAGAAATGACTAACTGGTATGAGGGCTGTGACGTCATTCAAGACGGTGGCCAGCATTCAGCTTGCTGGATCTCGCGTTCAGCTGGCTGGATCTCACGAAATTTTACGCCAAATGTAAGATTTGGTCACATTAGGTAGTGCTCGAAATTCAAAAACGCGAAATGAAATCGCGCGAAATAAGAGATTTTACTGTATACTATATTAATAGCGTAAATAAAACATGCAATATGAAATGTTGCATTGGCACCTCAAGTGTTGCCAACATGTTTTCATTTTAATAAAAGCAGTGGACAGAAGTCTGAAGTCTTCTCCACAGCACAGCACAGCACATCCTTGACCACCGAAGGGTCAAGACGTACCTGGCGCTCCTCTCGGAGCAGCCAGGTCAACTGTTAAGTTGGCCCATACCAACCCCTTCCCCTGAACCCTCCTCCCCACCGGAATATCAACAAGTTCTCGCCAGAAGTTACAATTTCATTTAGGAAAGGAACGGAACCAGTGTTAAACAGAGGTGAACAGTGGTGAACAGTGCTTAAGTCAGTGAGAACAACTCAACAGTAACAGTCGTACCCAAGTTAACCTTCACACAGTGAGGTCCCAGGTACCCAGTGATAACGGCCCGTGAGACCCAACAACAACCAGCGATGTGTTAATCCGTCTACGATAGGAAGGCCTAAGACCAAACCTCACTCATATAACACCATCTGTGAGGGAATTACTACACCACATGTCCCTCATAACACCATATGTGAGGGAATTACTACACCACATGTCCCTCATAAAACCATATGTGAGGGAATTACTACACCACGTCAAGTCCCTCATCACACCATCTGTGAGGGAATTACTACACCACGTCAAGTCCCTCATAACACCATCTGTGAGGGAATTACTACACCACGTGATGCCCCTCATAACATCATCTGTGAGAGAATTACTACACCACGTCAAGTCCCTCATCACACCATCTGTGAGGGAATTACTACACCATGTGAGGTCCCTCATAACACCATCTGTGAGGGAATTACTACACCATGTGAGGTCCCTCATAACACCATCTGTGAGGGAAATTACTACACCACGTCAGGCCCCTCATAACACCATCTGTGAGGGAATTACTACACCACGTGATGCCCCTCATAACATCATCTGTGAGGGAATTACTACACCATGTGAGGTCCCTCATAACACCATCTGTGAGGGAATTACTACACCACGTCAAGTCCCTCATAACACCATCTGTGAGGGAATTACTACACCACGTGACGCCCCTCATAACATCATCTGTGAGGGAATTACTACACCACGTCAAGTCCCTCATCACACCATCTGTGAGGGAATTACTACACCATGTGAGGTCCCTCATAACACCATCTGTGAGGGAAATTACTACACCACGTCAGGCCCCTCATAACACCATCTGTGAGGGAATTACTACACCACGTGATGCCCCTCATAACACCATCTGTGAGGAAATTACTACACCACGTCAGGCCCCTCATAACACCATCTGTGAGGGAATTACTACACCACGTGAGGCCCCTCATAACACCATCTGTGAGGGAGTTACTACACCACGTGAGGCCCCTCATAACACCATCTGTGAGGGAGTTACTACACCACGTGAGGCCCCTCATAACACCATCTGTGAGGGAGTTACTACACCACGTGAGGCCCCTCATAACACCATCTGTGAGGGAATTACTACACCACGTGAGGCCCCTCATAACACCATCTGCGAGGGAATTACTACACCACGCCAGGTCCCTCATAACACCATCTGAGGGAACTACTACACCACGTGAGTTCCCCCTAACACCATCTGGGAGGGAGTTACTACACTACGAGTTTGCTGTTCAACACCTACATTAATCTGTATGTTCACTGTATGTTCCTTTACCTTTCTCTAATGAAGGCTTTTGTTAAACCACCAATGTATATTTTCAGCCTTCGGGCTGCAGAATTTTTTCAATAAACCGTTAATTATTATTATTAATTATGATTTATGATTTATTTTGAAATATATTCAACACATATTGCTACCTTCATACTGGTTTAAAAAATAAAATACCTGAAATGATAACAGACTGAAAATGTCTTAAATGACACAAGTGTCAAACACTGATTACAATATGTTACCAATGATCAGTCAATTCACACCCCTCGCTTGGCCCCGTTTCCTTTAAAGATAAAGAAATAGAAATAACTTGTAGAAAGGAATTAGTTATGCTTAGAAAAAAAAATCTAATTTTCATTTACAGTTCACAATTCTTACACAACCAGACATGACATGAACCGCGGACTCTGAGACAGATTGCAAGCACTCTTATTATTATTATTACATGTTTTATTTACTCTTAGTATAGTACAGTAGATTGTTCTAGCAAGCAACAAGCACAAGTGAATAAAGTATCACTGCAACTAACTTCAAACCTCATCATTGCAATTAACTTCAAACCACCTCTTATTCACAATATGATGGAATTATGTAAAGCATTTTAGAATTACGGCATCCTTGAAATTATTTTAGGTACAGGGATATGCAAAGAGCAACTGACGTATAACGGAAAGATGGGGGAGGAGGGATAAGAGGGTAGGCTAGGTGAGGTGGGTGGTCAAAATGCTAATGGACACAAGAAATCAAAGGGAAAGTCCGCTGTCATGGCCACTGCCACCTGACCTGACCTCTAGGTATGTGACTGCATGGTGTCAACCCCACACCACCTTCATGACTCCACCAAGACAACTCTTTACTCTGGTTAATAAATAAATAATTAATTAAAAATATATTATTAGTTTGTTACAGACATTAAAGCTCTTTGTTTGTTTGTTTGTTTGGAGCATAAAACGAGTAACGATTTTTGTTTTTTTCAATTGTAATGGAGTAAAAGTATTAGAAAACCATACAGAAGTAAAATTAAAATTTTTTTTAGCACTTTTTAAAAAGTAAATACCCAAAAATGTCACTTGAGTACAGTACTCAAGTAAATTTATTTCGTTACTTTACAACTCTGAGTGAAAATACAGTGTTACAAAGAGTGATATACTACACTGTATGCATGTTTTTACTGTATAGCACAGTAAGATCTCATATTTCGCGAGATTTCATTTCGCGTTTTTGAATTTCACGAGCACTACCTAATGTAACCAAGTCTAATATTTGGCGTAACATATCTTGAGTTTCGCGAGATCCAGCCAGCTGAATGCTGTAATATTTTATGTTGCAGCATAAGTATGATTTTTGGTAACTGGCCAGCCACACTCTCCCTCCCCTCGTGTGACGTCAGGGCATACAGGTAGGAGCCACACACTTCTATTGAGTCAGTTTCATGACTGACCGGATGAAATGTGTCGCCTTTATACTATACCAGTATATGTGATGAATACAGTAAATAAATATAATTATAATAACTAAAATAAATAAACACTGGGTTGCCATTTGGCAATTATTTCACGGGACTCAAGACAGAACAGCTGGTCACCATCTTGTATGACGTCACAACCCTCATCCCAGTTATTCCTGCGCCATCCTACCGACTGGCAGGGCTGCTATTGTGTGCATGTTTTTGGTGGTGCTACCACCTGTCGAGTCAAGATAATGACCTCTACCTCGACTGGGGTCCTACTGGTGCTGGTGGGGGTGGGACAGACCCACATAAGCGGCCAAATAAGGAAAAGGAGAAGCGGGACTATCGTAAGGGAGTTAAGTTTGCCAATTACTCGATGCAGGATAGGTAGCGTGTTATTAAGTTACTTGAGGAAGGCCTAAAAACTAGTGAGATAGGAACAATTACTGGTTTTCCGGAAACCACAATCAGGTCAATAAAGGCAGAATTTGCATCATTCTGAGGTTATAAACAGGAAAATCAAAGGTTGATATAGAGTGGACAGTCTATATTGTTATTTTTTCCATTATTTTATGTATTTGCATGTGGCGCAATTTTTCCAGTCTATATTACTCGCAAAATACAAGATCTTACTATATTGTATAATCCATTATTAATAGGCATTGTCCTGTATTCAAGTTGTGTAAATACTTGGTTGAGGAACTAGTGCAGGAATGCAGTCATACTTTAGAGTCATCATGTCAACCATATACTGTATGGAACTACAGTAGTATTGGGGCTTGTATGTGAAGACACAGTTTGCGACATGATAACATACAGTATGCATACCCTGTAATTTTATGAGATAAAAAGAACCGATATTTCATACTGACTTAGTATGAGCATCTTTAAGCTGTTTTACTACTGTATTACCAATTTACAAATATAAGTTGACAGAGCCCACACCGTTAGATATAAGAATAGCACCATCCCATCTATTGTTAAATAATAAACAACTCCTGATTTATGTACTGTAAAGCCCTGTAAATGTATTCAACGCATATTATATCATTATGTCTAAATCAAATGTAAGTCTGTATATTTTCAGCCACCGGCTGCAACTCTATTAATAAACCGTTATTATTATTATTATTACATTCACAAACTAAGGTTAAGGCTTTATTCAGTACAATAACTGCTAGTCAGTTATATCTAGACTTTACACAGAACTAAGTTACTGATCAGTGGATACATATGACATTTACAAATTGAACATAAAATAATTTTGAAACAGCTATAAATAAACAAGGTAATCAAATTAGTGGGATACAGGCAGACCCCAATTCACAAAAGGCTTTTATAAATAAATAAAAAAATTAATCGAACCACATTTTCTCATGAACATCCATAATAAAAGCCGAGATATTTTCCTACAAAAAGTAAAACTTCCCTGAAACATATTAAAATACGACAAAACTTATTTATAGTGACATTTTTTTGGTGTACACAATTATTATAAGCCAATACTAATTAGTGAAAGACATTTTAATCTATGTAGCAATAGTGACCACTCAAACCATAGATGCGCTGCCATCAAAACAAAAACTAGTGTCCTGTTTGTCTACCTACAAAGTCTACCGCATGTGTTTCAGACTTTAGCAAAGTTTTTGTGCATAGATTTACCATTAAATAAAGTGAGTTCCTCTTGCCTCATCTAAAGATATTACATGTACAGAATTGCTTTCTCTTGTAATGCACACACCATTCAGCCTGTGAGATTTTGGGTTTTGTTTACTGTCAATTTGCTTATAGTATGAATTAACAATAATAAACAAGAACCTCCTGTACTGTAATGTAAACTGACCAGATCCATTACAGGATGCCCCAAGATGCTTGTGCATCTTCCAAAACTGAAAAAAAATATATATATATATATATATATAAAAGGTCATAACTTTAGGGTTTTTGTTCATTATCTGGGATTTTTTCTCTGTAACTGAAAATTTGTAAATCAAGAACTACCTATAGAGTAAAAACTTGCAAATCATAATAACAAAGTGATTTAAAAGCAAAAACCATAAGTTCCATGCTGTATAAAAAATTGAACCAATGTTTGCGGTTCTTTAAGACTGCTGCAAACACTGATAAAGCCACTTTCATAACAATTGTATTTTTAGAGTTTCCAGAAAATAAATTTAAGTTATGTCTCCAAAAATATTTAAAAATTACAGAAAATTCAGAAATTATTCAAAAGTTATCACTTTATTGTACTGTATAATATGTGGGAATTTTAGCTACCAACAACTTTCATCTGTGATATTTTCAGAAAAATTCATCAACTAAGTTTTGAGTTCCATCTTTGAAAATCTATCTTTGCCTGTCACCTGTACCTAATGACACATACACAATGCAGTAATAAAAATTGCTCCCTTACTTAATTCTTGCTCTACATATATGTATTGTATTCTTAAGTGCAAATAAGTAGTCATGATATGTAAAATAAAAATACTTCACCATTAAAAATAAGACTTCTTAAATGTAAGAGAACATTAACAATAATGTACAGTACTCACTTAGGAGGCAGATCCAAAATAAAATTCTTGACTAGGTTGTCTCCAAACCATGCAGTGGCAAATAGTGCTCCCCATACTATCACAGATTTTAGAGTGACAGCTCCAAACATGGCCATGCTTGACCATCACATCGTGAATTACACGAAAGCGCTTGGGAACTTCGTGTTTTCTTCTTTCCTGGTGGTTATCAGCATATATATATATATATTTATTATACTGTACTGTAGCACATTGTATCCAATAAAATCATGATTCAGCGATGGCATAGATGCCATGGCCAACCCGATTGTGTCACATTGAATTAAAAATATTCCTAATTTTTATGTTACTGAATTTGTATTCCATGTATCTTTCAATGTTTTAGTGGCTGTTGTATCCCAAACAAAATACAGTGACCCCTCGTTTAACGAACACCTCGTTTAACGTAATTTCGATTAACGAACTGCCTTCCATAAGGATCTTCAATTCGGTTAACGAAAAAAAATTCGGTTAACGAAGTTCTTACGAACCGACCTCAACAGCTTTAGTAACAGTCCGCCAATACATTAATCGGTTCTAGGGCTTAAATTCCTTACTATTTTAGTAAATATCAAGAAGTTTATACTATTCAATAATTTTAAAAGTTTAATATTCAATTTTTTAGTCATTTTAACAATTATTGAACATAATTGAAGGTAAAGTGACTAGTTTAATGCGTGGCATCCAATCTCTCTCTGTTTTCACTGGAGGTAACATCTTGCTTAAGACTATCTTCAACTAAACGCTTTTTTTCTGTGTTTCCAAGCAAATTATTGGTCATTTTGAAATATATTTTACATATTGACAATATATAATGCAGTGCAGTGTTGATTTAAAGAAATAATCTTGAATTACACCAGAGAGCTAAAATTTTATGGGTGAAATGGCGCCATGGGGTGACTTCTCTTCCACCCCAATGCCTTCTCTTCTTCCTTCTCCTCCACCCCCATTCTAAATCCCATCATCATCATCCAGGAGCCTTCTACATACACACCTCAAAGTAAGTGAACTTTTCTACCATTTTTGTTGAATTTAGGAAATTTTCGGTGAGCTGGAACCAATTACCCAAAAACCCATTGAAACAATGGTTTCGGTTAACGAACGACCTTCTGGAACGGATTGAGTTCGTTAACGGAGGGGTCACTGGACAAAGTTTACCATCATTCTCATATAGTTTACTTTATTAATTCTGTGGTTCTGTTTGGCTATGAAGGTTAATCAGGTTAGGTTACTTTTTTTCAGTACTGATACTGTATATAGAATGCAAAACCAGTGGGGTAAAATGGGAAAAACAATTGGGGTAATTATTATGATGAAGAACATATAAATTAACTAGACTTAAGAAACCAGCCACAGTATTATAGGTTAATATGTGTAGTCATTTAATGAAGATTTGTCTCATTCTATTATTGATCTCCCACTAGATTTGGATTTTCTGCATAAAAATAGAGGCCCACAAAGCAATTTAAAAGATAGGACCACAGCCTATCCACTTTTTTTCCTCTACCACATAATGGCCAAGCGAAACAGACTTGTAACTTTATACAAATTACTGTACCATTATTAAACTAATTGGTAATACTGTAGTTGTACTGTACTTTACATCAGACTAGTGAGAACGAACCACTTTAAGAAAAATTATATATTATAAAACGTGTTACTTCACAAATAGAAAGAAATGGATGGAAATTTAAAATTAACTACTTTTGGTTTTCCTTTGTGTCTGTTAAACTGTGTTTTAGTATTTCCTGACAGGTTTGTTTTCATACATAAAATGTAAATTAAATGTCCAAGTGCAAAGTTTAAAAAATGGTAGTTTATATTGTCAGTGTACAGCTGAGTCAGGTCCGTGTAACTAATTACTGTACTTTTATACTGTACTGTAGTAAACAAAGGAACCACCCTATCCTTGCCTTAAAAATGAGCCAAGGTGTCATAGAACTATGATATATCCTTAATATTGGTTAGCTGTCCTCTGTAATTTCACTTTTGTATGTAAAGTAGCTAAAACAACTATCTGTGCAAGTGGGGGTTGATATGCTCCAAAATTTTACGCGTGACTAGTGACGCCCTCATATACCAAAATTTATCATACATGGTCTCATATTGTTTCTCACAAAGTATGCACAGATAGTTATTTTAGCTACTGTACAATATATGCATAAAATGAGAAGCAAGGTCATAACTATGAATTAACTTAAGAAGTGGCAAGTAGGTTGCCAACAATGTGTAACAAAAACTTGGCCAACTGCTCAAGCAGCTAACGAGCCGATCAGTGGCGAAAGGGATAAAAGTAAAAATATGTCCTTAGTATTTGGATGTTTAGGCCTTGGGCCATGAACCCTTGGAAGTCTGGGCCATGGGCCAGAAAATTCCTGACTGGATATTATAATACCCTTTATACCCCCTGGAAGCCTTCTAGTCAGGAACCTTCCCGTAAGATTAGATTATGTTATTTATATTACTCCGACCCATGGCCCAAACCACCCTGACCCAAGTGTCATGGACCATGGTCCTATATTCCATGACCTCTATGCCTCTAGCCAATAGTGAACCGACATAAACCCTTCCCAAATTGTCTGATTTTGGAGGAATAAGCCACTGGTTTGTTCCTGTCAAAATCTGACAATATTTAGTGATGGCTTTTCTAAATTAATGAAAACACCATTGGCTCAAAGAGCCACAGCCTAACTAGCCACTTACTGTCCCTGCACCTGATTTGTATCATCCACTATTACCCCTCAAAAATTCCCAAATTATAAGTTGTGGTGTTGGGCCCCTTTATCAAAGTTTTTATTTACCGGACCCCATTGGTGCACCTTTACACCAAGATTTATTTGTAAAATTACTGTAGTCAACATACCAAAAAGGTTGTCTCGGATAAACTTTACATTTACCCCTGTACAGCTTAGAACATTGTTAACTTTAAGACACAAGTACTATAATTAGACAGTGAATGAAGTACAATACGGGTAACCTTCTTGTTATTACTCGTTAGTTACATCAAATATGATTTCTGAAACAATTTAGCAATGCAATCCCAAAGTTGTTTGCGTTCAAGTTGTCGACAACACAGAATCCGGATTTCTTCACATGTGTACCACTAAAAGAATTTACCATTCAAACTGCGATTAGAGTCAAACAAAGGTCGCCTTTAATGTTAAAGAAAAATAAAATACAGTACCTGTGAAGGTACGTAATAATATACTGCATCGTGGTAAACGAGGCATACGAATGATTTGGATCCAGATTCACTATTGAAGTTTGACCTGTTAGTGGAGTATTGCCGTTCAATTTTGACTGATTTGTGTTTATTCTGAAGGCAAACATTAGCCCTGTGTCCGTTCTCAGTTGTTTATATAAAACTAATAATTATTGGGTTTCTACAAATTCATTGTATACTGTGTTTGTCCAGTTGTCTCTAGAAGTTCAACACTTTCGGAGGCTGAGGACCTGTAGGAAAGCGATAACATTTATTTTATTATTTTTTATTTGTTCATAACTTGTGTAATTATTCACTTAGTATACGAGCCTAAAGTACTTGGTTGTTGAAGAGCAGTAATTCATTTTAGAAAATACATCAAGTCGCTGTCAAAAGTTAGCCTCACGTGGTGAAACTATTCACGGAATGGGTTTCTGAACTTACTCCGGATGGACAAATTTTGACGACGCAAATACCTGTTTTAACACGACTTGCTGTGTTTCTAGGGATAAGGAAACTCTTCCTCTGGGAATTTTTTTGAAATTTTCGAATTAGATGTGATTCGAATATAGTGTGAGATATGTGTTGTTAACTTGACTCATTCGTTAAAACAATTTGCGTCCGATATATGTCCGGCCAAGGATTCTGCAGTAGAGTAGAGAAAGGATACTTTTTTTCGCTCCCGATTGACGCGCCATCTATGGAGTGTGAGTCATCATAAAGAACGTTTTGGTATTACATGGAGTACCTAATTAAAAGGAGGTATTTAATCTGCGACATAATAGAAAATGGTTGTAAATAGTGAGCGACAGATTTATTTTATTGTTTTCAATAGTGCGTTGATCGTGCCTCTCAAAAAAGAACATTTAACAACAAATAACACAACAATAGATAATTACATATATCATTTTCATATACTGTATAGACTTTCTTGAAAACACTTTAGTTTTTATTCATATTCATATATTTAATTATACTTATGTTTCAATTTACATTTTTAATTTGCATTATCTTTGCTACATATTGGGATTAAATTATTAAATTAAATTATATAAGATTCATATTTTTATTACTATATATATATATACATATATATATATATATATTTCATTAGCCCAATAAAGCACGCGGACTTCTACATACAATCAACACCTCAACCCGCCAGGATTCGAACCCACGGCCCACAAGCCTATGACTGTGACCGGGGAACGATAACCGTTGGACCACCAGGATACAAAAGCAGTCCTAGACTTTGTTAAATAAGTAATTTAAAAATGTCACTGGAAATATTTTTTTTCCTAATTTTCATTCATACACGTTCTGAGAACTTATACATTTTAAAGGAGTAGTTGGTAAGCAAAATATAAGATTCACCTGTTGCTGGGACAACTGTGCGAACAAAATGTCCACTGACTGTATATTGTTCTGGAGTAATGTGGCTGCTACCCTAGACTTTGGCATGATAGCTGGTTTTTATGGTGTATTTCCCTGGTTTGAAATTCGAACCTTCATTTCAAGGCCATGTTCTAAAACTAATATTTATCCACCAATGAATGTGGTTACATAATTTAATTTCCACAAAACACTTGCATATTAATAATAACTTTTTTCTTTGGTAAAACGATGGAATTTTAGGTGGTTGTAACCCCTCTTGTCCTACCAACACATGCCACAGTGATAGATACTTGCCTTCATAACTATTTTTACACGTTTGACAGGTTAAACATGCCGCAGTCCTTCTACCAAATGTAAACAAACCGCCGACACGCAGCAGAAGAATCGGTCTGATTAATGCCATCTGCAGTTAGTGCGACATACTCAAAAAGGCATCTACACCACCAATGATCGTGAGTAATAGTTTCTTCCTCTATATTTCTTGATTCCAGCCTTGGTGTGAACCCACCCTTAGTAAACAGCGAGTGACAAATTTATTTTTAGTGTCTTCCATTGTGCGTTGATCGTGCGATATCAAAGAAAATAGTGAACAGCAAATTACAAAACAATAGACAATTTCCCTGATTGGTGCGGGTTTGCTGTTATATCTCATTTAGGGTCAATACTACTTTAGTATGGGAGGGAGCGAAGTTTTGAAGTTTTGACCCTCAGTGTGCAGTAAAGTACAGTATTTATTTATGTATTTATTTTTTTACAGGGATTAGCCCACCCGGGCACAGGTCACTGACCCACATCGGGGCCTGGGGGGCGAAAATGTAATAATAACAATAATAATAATAATCAGTTTATAGTAAATATAAATTATAATAAAAATACAAAATTACAAATTAAATTATAATAATAACACCACTGATAATACTAATAGTAATAATAATAATAATGCATAACCATAAAGAAATACAAAAAATTAAAAACGATCAATGGTGAGAAACGATATACAGGGTATGTATGTTGTGTTGTCAACGTAAGAGAAACAATTGAGACCCTACAATTGTGTGTAAATAGGCAGAAAGTCAGAACAGCAACCTGGGACTTTGTCACAATTTTCGTGGTGCCATATGGCAGCAGGGTCTACCATTAGACAACACATTATGCTTCCAATATTTAACCAGGCGATAGTACCTTCCTGTTTGATAGCTGCCTACTACCTACTACCTTCGCTGGACATCTTTTAACTGTTTCTTCTGGTATTGCAGAGATGTGCTCTCAATCTCGTGGATGTCATATGTCTTTCGCGCAATTGCGTATCATCTTCCTGTGGTAAACTCTTGAAATTTTCCACTTTCTAAGACGGTCTTCATGACCCAGTCCTGGACACTTGACTGTTTATTTCTGTTCCCATCTTGTTGGCATACTCTAAATAACTATGATGGCCTTGTACAATCATCTGATTTTTTTGCCTCCATTTATAATTTAATTGATGCAGGTGGCTGGCGTCCTTCGTGAGATGTGGCACGGCTGTTCGTTTACATCATAGTAAAACGGCCAGAACTACCCTCGCTATAGTAACCAGACCAAGGAAGCTAAATAAGCAATCTCCCCTTATGTCTGTGAAGTAATGCGCGCATTTCCTGCACTGACAGAATTTTGATATGGATTACCAAGTTAACGTCATTGGCTCCTATTTGTTGTCTGGTGGGCGGTGGTGCCACATCTCACAAAACACGCCAGCCACTTTACCCGTTATAAATGGAGACAAATGTATTGTATAGTTCCCTAAAAAAGTATCGTTAGATTTTACGTCAATACAATTTAAAATGCTTAATGAAATACTTTGATATGATTCCCAGTGCATCATTATAAGTACGGTACGCCTGCTGCTCGCCATATCAGCACCAGCTTGAGGGGGGGGGGGGGTGGTTGGTAGGATTGGGGGAAGGAATCTATCTCGTATGGCATACTAGATAATTCAATATAACAAGAAATTCATTAATCTATATTAATGTATATATTGTGCGAAAACGTATATACTCATTCATGCTAAAAAGTCTCGGACGTAGAACTACCAAGCGTTCAGAAAATTTTTGAGTAACATTGCTCGGAAAACCTCGATTCACATCGACCCCATGGCTACACATTGAGGCACAGCCGCACAGGATAGTGCAGAGCAAGGAATACACAGGGCCGGATTCAGGAGTGAGCAAAGTGGGCAGCTGCCCAGGGGCCTCCACATATTACAATATTTTATTTATTTGTTTATTCATTTGGATTATTTTTATTTTCATTCTTTAAAATTCATGTTTATCTATTCCATCACGAAAAACTATGTTCAGCAAGAAGCGTGATAGAAATTAGGCTAGCTACTCCTTGAAATTCATGAATACCTGGTTTTCCTATGAACAGTATATTTTTAATGAATGCTATTGTTTGTGTTGCTAATAATATATTTAGAATTCCACAAACATGTATTGATTAAAAATGAACTACATGGAATAACGAAATTGAGATTAAAAAAAAATATATATTATTTTTTCAGTATCACTTCTATTACGAATGCCATCAGGGCGCTGTGTTCTATTTTCCTCAATATAACTGAATATGGCTTCAAAATTCTCCAAAGAAGTGTTTAAATTTCAAAATTTTCCCGGGGGGCTTACAGCGCCCCCGGAACTCCCAGATGTTTAGGCTCGCTTCACTCCCCACCCCACCCTCTTGGGTAGTTATAATGAGGGGGGCCTCCACAAAGAGGCTGCCCATGGGCCTCCACAGGTCTAAATCCGGCACTGAGAATACACAGGGCAGAGCAGCACAGCACAGGGCAGGGCAGCACAGCACAGGACAGCTTAGGTGGGTGCTCACATTAAGAGGCAGTCAGTCTGTCGTGGCGTGTGGTACCGTATTCATTGCAAGCTCACAATATTATTTAGACATGAGTTCAGAATCGGACTCAGATACCGAAATGCAACGTTTAATGCTATTATATGACATCAGCAAAGGAAAGAGGTCAGTCTGAAGTGACTAAATGGAAAAAGTAATCCACACGGAGAATTTGCATTAACGTCCGAACTCTCTGATGCAAGATTTAGGAACTATTTCCGACTTAGCAGACATCAATTTGAAGATGTGCACAGTATGATAGAGAGTGACATATACAGTAATGTGAAGGATGTAACGCCATTGCACTGACAGGGTACGTGCATGGCATGCCGTGTCGAGCAGAATACTGTGTTCCAACCACTGTGCTGCGCAGCCTGACACAGGCCTGCTCTGTGCTGCCCTGCGTCCCATTGTGCACACGTTAATTTAAAATAATTAGATACAGATTTCTGTACTGCGCTGCGCCGCCTATGTTGCCTGCGTTTCAATGTACGCCAAGGTTATCTATACTTTTTGGGGAACTGTACATGATCGTGGGGTCAGACCCATTCATCTGCATGGTGCAACTTTTTGGCTTTTTCTTTTATATGATCTTCAAGCGTTAATTTGCTGGTAACCACCTCGCGTAAGTCCTTTTCTTATTTTGTTCCATTTAACATAAGTTGTTTATTATCGTCTTTCGCATACACGTTCTGTGACTTTTTCTCTTGTTCTACCAGGTCATGTTGGACCAACCCAGTGGCGTTTCTAAGAATAGAAAGGCTTTATGCCATCCCCAAAGCTGTCGAGGACCACCTGAAAATTCGTCCCCGCAGGCAATGTTTGGTGGGATAATCTTGGGGCCAATCTTCAGATGAATAGAGTACTGAGGATCACCTGAAGACTCGTTTCACCCGGCCTCCAAGTAGCGTCGGGGCGGTTAAACATCACGTGGATTATGCTGGGGACTACTGAAGTCCGAAAAAGTTGATGATGATTGTTACAGTATTTGTTTCGGAAAGTGTGCGTGAGGGAATTTCAAACAAATCTAATCCAACCGGATGGCTTCTGGGATTATTGTGAAAATAAATCTTGTTTTTCTCATCAACCGAAGCATCATCGAGGACGAGCACCACTCACTCCTGAATGGGTCCTCGGGTCGGTCGGTGTTCCATCTTTCACAGGGATGGGGCTCTGTTATCTCCAAGGTATGGATTACACGCACATGACTGTTAACCACTTACAACTGAGTCATACTGAAACAAGCATAATAGTTGCAATAAGACGATTCTTGGCTATGAGGCTCTTTTTTTCATGTGGCCAAATTGTTGTTCACATAATACAGTAGTAAACGTATGAGACCATTACTTTACAATATCCGGATCTCATGAAGACTAGGAATCCCGCTTATTTCACCTGATGGTTAAACACCTTAATGCTAAATGGGGAGTTTAGGTAAGGTGAGGTTAGATTATGTTAGGTTAGGTTTGGTTAGGTTGGTATTAGGGTATTTTATCATCAGATGAAGTAAGCAGGGGTCAGGTATTTTTTTCGTTGATATTAGGGGGGGGGGGGGGGAGTGGCAATTGCACCTCTCCCCCATCCCCCAGCCCACGCACCTACCTCTCAGTCATTCCATTTTATGTCACGGACGGGGGGGGGGGGGGGGGGGGGTGGGAGTGCCCTTTCACCCGAGGAAAGTTTTTTATAACCCCCAAATGGCTTACCCACCCTATAACGCATTATTCCCCATGGTCCGTTATTTTACCCAATTATTTTGATGATTTTTCTGTTATATTAATGAGTTTAACTAAAATTCTATGTACTGATAATATTGGTGCACGTCTCGTTTAAAACTTACAACATATAACTTTTTAGGTTAGTAGCCCTTCAGTCACTAAAGTATATCAAATAATACTCTTGGAAGTATGTTCTTTTTTTCTTGAACCGGCTCGTTAGTACGTCTATCTTCTGTGGTAATGTTAAAATTATTTATGTAAGTATACTGTATAGGAGTTAGAGACAGTAGAATCGTGGTCCTTATTTTAGTAGCACCGAATTACATTCATCAAGTACGCTTCATAAATGTACTATGTTCATTTATTTTTTTATGGATTTCACAAGAATAATATTTAGTGAATGTTAATAGAATTTTATTGATATACATTAGAAAAAAAGTACACCTATTTCTATTAAACAAAACTAAGCTTGTTGCATTGGTCAATTCTTACTGTATGCTCTATATGCAGTACGGTTACTCACGCCCGGACCTAGGGGGCGGGGGCTGGAGCTCCCTACCCTCCTTGGACATATGCAAATGTGCCCCTGTGACCCTGAGGCATAATTTAAACAGCCAGGCATAAATGAGGATAGACTGTAATTTACTGACTATCCCCATGTCAAATATGTATCTACAGGGAAATGCACAATTCACTCACCACAAAAAGTTCTCGAACTCTCTTAGGGTTATAAAGTATGATAAACCGAACGAGAAATCTGAACATTGCTCTCCGAGGAAGTTTTATTGCAGATTAAATGACTTGTTTTCACCTGTAAATAATATAAAAAGCAACACAAATTATTACGAAATATTGAGAGTCACTTCGCAACCATTCTGAGATGACACGAGCCATAGTGTTCATTCTGAGATCTGTTATGCCCAGCTGTTCGAGAATTTTTTATGACGAGTGTATACAGTATGTGTGGCAGGGTAGGGGAGGGGGAGACGGTTGAGGCCTTACGTCCACTCCACTTCACATGTATACTAAATCTTGTTGTAGTTAAGACAAGTCAACTTCAACACATGCGGAATTTGATATGTATTCTGACATGTGTACATCTTTTTCAAGTATACATTATTCATCCAAGTGCCAGCAACTGTTTGAAGACAACAGTCAATATGTGCCCTTAGATTTCCAGGCTATAGTTTATTAATGTAAAACTCGTTAGGTTGCTCGACATGATACTTTAGAGGTATATGGTGAACTTTATACAGTATAGCTGTTGTCAAAACAATGCCAAATATTTCTGAGGACAGAAAGTCATGGAGTCAATTTCTAATGAAAAATCACTGTTCCTTGCAATTACGTAATTTGAATTTTTGATGTCATTTACTGTCTGTCGCAATGCACGTCATTACATAAAACCTCTCGGTGTAAGTTTTCAAGAACACGTTAATGACATCTTCACCCTTATGTCAGAGATAAACAATATTATTTGTGCTATCAAATAGTGTCGCGGTGATATTTGAGAAGTTGGTGACACTTGGGACACAAAAGCGGTCGCCTTAAATGAATCAGTCGCTGCCCCTAGACCATCAGTACTTCGTATTAACAGAAAGCAAATATTACATCTAACATGCAAGTCGTTTCCCCCAAGGAATATTTCCATCGCATCATCACAATTCCTGTTGTGGACCATTTGCTCTGTGAACTCAAAACTCGTTTCTCGCCAGCTCACTAACATACTCTTCTGGAGCTCTCTCTAATTTCCTTTTTATTGATCAATGACTCATAGTGGAGAAAAAGAGTACTGGCAGCAGAAATGGAAGAGTCTGACCTTCCCAACTCCCCGACAGCTTCACTCCGACAAACCTTCCCCTTATTTATTCCAAACAAATATATTATGGTCCAACTCATGCAACTGAGAACATTCCTTTAGTCGACAGAAAATTCTTAAAAGTTACCTGAGCTCTACAGTGAAACAAGACATTAAATGGTCTTGCATTGTTGAATGTTTATTGAAACGTAAACAATGGACATAATTAAAGTGATCACTCGCTGTGATCGCGGTCATCCAGGCGAATGGAATTAGTAGATATTTTGGATGATAAAACAGCGTCAGTCAGTGTATGATTTTTTTTCATATTAGCCACGTAAAGTAATCCTGAATACAGAGAATTGTATTCCTTTTATTTTGTGTTAAATTTGGTAACTAGCTTCATTTATTGTTTTAACTTTTTGTGATTTGGGGTACTGTATTATAATGAGTGTGCAATATTTAGAGTTGATAAACTTTTCTTTGAAAATAATGTCTTGTACATATTCTTTTATTATTAGTTAAAGACCAGCACGCTGTTTTCTATATCAAAGTGTTATCCTATCTTATTAAACATAATTTTTTATTACTTATAGTTAAAATTTTATGTACACGATATGCACACTACGGGTTCGATTCCCGGGCCGGTGGAAGGTGTTTGGACTTACTTCCTAGCCCCCATTAGTCCCTGTTCATCTAGCAGTAAAGTAGGTACCTGTTGTAAGTCGAAAGTTGCGAATTCGTATTCAGGGAGTTGTCGGAGCTTCCAATAACTTGATATCATAAACCACTGACTCTTCAGGCTTCTACGCCCTTAACTCTTCAGGCTTCTACGCCCTTGACTCTTCAGGCTTCTACGCCCTTGACTCTTCAGGCTTCTACGCCCTTGACTCTTCAGGCTTCTACGCCCTTGACTCTTCAGGCTTCTACGCCCTTAACTCGTGAGACATAAAGGCATGCATGAACTTAGCATGCTTCTCTGTTGGGCGCTGTAAACGCTTCTTCTGCCCAATAAAAAAAAAAAAAGAAGATATGCACACTTGCTGGTTCAACTGTGCCCCCCTGTCTGTGTTCAGCCCTGCTTTCATATAAGAACATAAAAATGGAGGAAACTGCAGTGGGACTATTGGCGCATACTGGGCAGTCCAGTTTACATCCAACCCCTATCTCTCATACAGTATATCCATCCAACCGGTTTGAAGCTACCCAGCGTATCCGTGTTAATGATGATGTTTAGTAACTTGTTCCACTCGTCCACTCTATTTCCAAACCAGTGTTTAGCTATCTCGCGCCTAAATCTAAATTTGTCTAATTTAAAACCATCGGTACGAGTTTAGCCCGACTTCCATTTATACATCTTGATCATATCGCCCCTCACTCTACGTCTGTATATCATTTGTACAGTCTTCAAAGGTGCCCTTTTTGATAATGACCCCACTACCCAGAAAAAAAAAATAGAAGAAATGTCCTGGCGGGAGTTCTCAATCTTTACGAGATACCAATATCCAATGTAAGAATGTTAATAACATACCTATTTTGCATTCCTTTGTATTTTCTAGGTATATTGAATAACCTTGCGCATCCTATTGTGTTGGGGTGGTTAAACTTAAGGTGGGTTAAGCTAGGAGCCAATCTTTAGGTGAGTACTGAGGTCCACCGTCACCTAAAGATTTACCAGGGGCGGATGTTCAAGTAAACACAGGTGGGGAATCTTGTTATTGAAGATTATTTACGAATACCATTCAGGAAATTCACTAGCCTCGACAACGTCGTCAATAACGACGACTTCAATACCTGATCTACAGGCTAGTTAAAACCAGTTTCTCTCTTTCAATTTGACGGCGATATTTTCACGGTTCTGGTTAATTTGAAGAGTGAAAATGGGTTGCACAGGTATGACTGTCCGTTAATGCCAATGTGGAAAAACACATTGTATAATATGCTTCCGATATTCTTGGGTGCAACATGGTTCACCTGCATTCCTATCAGAAATATTGTTTTGAAAAAAATCTTCAAAATATCTTTGATTTAAATATAAGAATTGTGTTTACAGGAGTTGTCCACAAATAGATGGAGACACCCACAGGCAGACAAAAATACACCCATCGACGCCAGGTCATTCTCGTCTCCTACTGTAATTAATCAACGCAGTGTTGTGCATGCACATTCGCCAAATTTGACCAAACCTCTCCAACTAGTTTACTGTTGCTATGATCCAGAGTTATGAAAGATATTTTCTTTGTGTGTTAGCTATATGTACTGTAGGTCCATATATCGTTTTACAACATACGATGACCATTTACATGATTAGTAAAGTCCGTTTTTAAATGTACGTCAATAAGGACAAACTACCGGACGAGGATCCAAGTACCATTTACTGGTTAGCCGTTTTGCTCGAGCCAGCCACTCGCCAGACGGCCACCACACTCCACAGGCTGGAGCACGAAGCAGAAGCAGCAGCAGCCAGAGCCTCAGTGCCGCTCAGTGAGCCGTACGGAGAAGAGCTACGCTCGCTCACCGTCCCTGGGATTATAACACGCTGACTGTGGATTATTTGTGTCTTTTAATTAGAGGTGTTTTAATTAACGTTTGGAAAATTCGTGATGATGTAACATTTTGTGGCACTTGAGTGTGAAGCTATTTGGCTGTGCATGCTTGTATCGATATGCAGATAACAAAGTGACTGATACCAAGATTTTGCTAATCCTTGAGTGCTACATTTGAATTCCATCGTTACTTTATTGTGTCCATGCTTATAGCAAACATAATAATATATATTTAAGTGTCTGCTAAAATTTAGAACAGAATAATCTTGTAATTAACTGAGGTTTGAACATAATTAGAGTGTAGCACTGCGTGGATCACTAGTGTCTTGAGTCCCACCACCAGGGAGCGAAATACCTGTGTTGTTGGTGTAGTGTGACGGTCAGCTGTGACCTGGGATTTTGATCAGTGAGCTTCAAGTCTACTAACAAAGTCACTTGTAAAAGGTCAATAGTGTCTCTTTCGTTAAGTTTAGTTGTGTTAGTGTCGTACAGCTATTTGGTGGCGATATTCACCTGGGGTTACGTGATCAGTGTGTCTTTCTGAGCGATAACCAAGTGTTCACACTCTGAAGTCCAGAATTTCCTTAAGTGTTGTGAGAAGTGTTTACGGAATAGAAAAAAGAGGATAAGTATGTAAGGAAGGAAGCACCAGCTCTCTCATACCTTTCCGCCACACCTGGGCTTCAGTGCTTCAACTTCACCTGTTTATGTTCGAGAGGACAACCTTCACCATGAAGACGTGTGTGGTACTTCTCACCCTCATCTTCTTAAACCAAGGTCAGTGACAATGTTTGTCTAAGGAAATTGAAATCATGCTTTTTAGAGGCAGTCGTAAAATTATTATCGTTCTATTGTAACATGACTCGGTTTTGTGCAGGTTTGAACGATATTATACTGAAGGAATGATACAAAACGATTTTTTAAAGGATAAATATTGATAACTAAATCAGGTGAAATTAAAATTGCGATTAAAAATCGCGAAAAATCCAGTCAATAGCCTCTTCAAAATGCTTACACTGGTTAAATATTTGTTTTACTTCTGGTAATTTTTCGATGATGATTTTGCTTCTCTCTCAATTCCAAAAATACGTAAGAGTAATAAATTTGGCTTATATTTTTAGACGTACTGATAAAAGTCACGTAATAGCAATCAACAAATCGCACGATACTGTTAATGTGACATTAACCCAACAAACAATTTGTACCTGAAAATATATATTTTTAAATATAACTTTACGGTAGGGACCCCACTAAACTAACGGGTTTTCGGGATTTTGTTCCGAGGGTATTTGTTATTTAAAGGTATTTGTAGTCAACAAATCCGGTGTCGAAACTGCATGATGTGAACCGCTTTCACCAAACTTGAAAACTTCAGTTACTTAGCAATGTTCGGTTTTAGTAAGGACGCCCACTGAAGAGATAAGAGTATATTTATAGTCGTCTTTTTTCGCCATTCTGGTATCGGATCCGTTAATTATAATTACATTAAAATAAAATGTTTTCTATGAACAAAATCTACGACATCGATAACTTTGTGGTGCACCTGTTGTATAACATTTAAATAAATATCAAGTAAATTGCATGGGGAGGCCTTACAACCTCGACAATTTTTTTTAATCACCGCAGGTTTAAATTTAGAATTAATACCTTCTGTGTCAATTGACATGTTGTTCTCTGTTTTCAAGCTTTAATCTATTATAATTTCCACTTGAAATTGTTTTCCCATTTTATTAATGTGTTTTAATACCATACGTATTATTGCAGTTTCAACCAACATGGCTCTCGAGTTGAGCAATGTGTTTTCCGATGGTTTAGACAATTATAAAGACACTTTACTTCTATAACGTATCCCTCGCAAATGACTTAAATACACCTGGGGATCTAGGAGGTTGAGTTGGGTATATTTAGGCCATTGCGACGGAAACGTCGTAGAAGAAAGGGGTCCTAAGATTGTTTAAGTCACCGGGAAAACATATTGCTAAGCTTGAGAGCCATTACTCTAGTAATCGTTGTTGAAATTAATAGTTCAGTTGCCACGCATAGAAAAGACTTATTGTAGAGTCCCATGTCTAACCAGTCGTATAGACTAAATAATCACACCTAGCCCAAATATCGTAATTTTGTCCGAGATACTGTAAATGGAATCATAATATTTACTTGTAGCCAAATGAAAAATTTCAGTATCATGGGATTCATTTATAATCGAGAAAGTGATACCAATATAGTGCTTCATGGAGCATTTTTTGGCATGTAATAAAACGGGAAAAGGAAAGGTGAATATTAATCGAAGTGTATTCCTTGGAAGATAGGTCCATATCGCAGGTGTTCATGATATGAATAAATTGTTAGTATGCACTATAAAGGTTCCGCAGCGAAAGCATGTTCACTCCCAGAGGCCTTCTGATAGATCGTATGCATAAGCAGTGGTGGAAATATAGTCCAAAGCCAATTAGATGTGTTTAATTTTGTAAAGTGAGTGTCTTATAAAGATTACAAAGATTATTCGTTACATAACACTTTACGCAGCGCACCTCGTACCCTTTGGTAAATCGTTCCAGGTGTACCGCATTTTACCAAAGAAAACGGGAGTTTTTTTTAGGGAAAGGTGGGGAAAGGATGGAAGGCATGATGGGACTCAAGGCACAGCCAGACATGAGGGATGGAGAAGTCACGACATACAGTCGCGGGGGGAAAGGTTGGAAAAGAAGTTTAATGAGTCAAACAGAGGGGGACGACACCCCCTGTTTTACATAATTATTACAGTGTTTGTTGGCTAACTAAGCTAACCTAGGTTTTAGGATGAGGGTGCGCAATGGCTACTTTGGTTGACAATGACTAGTTTGATTTTACAAGTACATGTTTATTTAAATTTTATTACTGTATTACGTTATGGACTCACTAGATTGTTACTTGTTAAATGTGATCTTATATCATCTAAGTTTTAATTTAAGGTGGATCTTTGTGGTGGACATAGGCGGGTTGGGTTGTTGTAGTGCGGGCAGACTCGGGGCCACCAGGCGTGGGGTCTGGGCTGTGAGGTTTGTCCAGGAGCTTGCCCCAAACCTTCTTCCCTGGCGATGGAACCTGACGTTGAGGGCCTCCGTTTTAATTCCCAGGTGGATGGTTTCCACTGTCTCCTGGTAGGGTGGCGTTTGTTCTGGAAGCTCTGTAGTTGTTGTAGTCTGGTCTTCCTGAGTGGGACGAGTGGTATATGTGGGTACTCCAACACGGGCCCCACCAGCGCCCTGTACAGGTGGACTTGTATCTTCTCAGGCATCGGTTTAAAACTTTTTAATTTGACTGCGGCGACTTTGGCTTTCTTTAGTCTGTCCTTCACGTGGGAAATGATGCCCGTCCGAGAGATGATGAGGCCGAGCAACCTGCCTTGTTTAGAGTACTCAATCTCTTTGTTGTCGATCATCAATGGCGCCGGCTTGAATTTGGCTATGGGTATGACCTCAAATTTCGTTTGTTTGTTTTTGTTTTTCGTTTATTTTTGTACTCGAGATACCCTCTATTGCCCGAGCAGTGAGTCGCGCCAACCTTGCCGTGGACCTTCCTGGGCAGGTGACGATTTGTGTCACAGCGTCGGCATACTGGACGTACTTGCTGCTGACGATTGGGGAAGGCAGATCAGCATTCTCTTATGAACCATATAATTCCTCACATTCATACTTAGTTTTCTGGCTACCATTCTGAGGGACAATACAGCTTGGAGGATTCTGATATCGTTTCAAACCCCAGCCCAAAACACACACTGTACTATGTCATGATGTAACCTATTTTGTCAAATAATGTAAAAGGTGATTGAGTAAATTGTTTCGTGAATTTAACAAAACAATGACATCCTAACCTAGTACTAATTGAGAAATGGAAGTATCGGAGCTCGATTGTTGAACTGCGAGGGTGCTTGTTTGTGTGTGTTTGCAGGGAGGGAGGCGATGGCTGGACGGCCCGTCGTCCAGTAAGGGTGGGCGGACTTTACACCACCCACCTTGATTGTAGAGAGAACTTTTGTCCGGGACTGTACATCGTGTATGTGATAACAGGTCCCTGATGGTCTCAACCTGTACTCCTATAACTGAATCCTCGAAGTCTAGCAACTCTCTTTGACTCAACCGTGACCTGATGGCCACAGCGACACCGTCGTTCAGCTCACCCGTCATGTTCCTCTGGTATACAGTGTAGCTAAAAAAAATCTGTTTACTTTCGTCCTTTATGCCAGTACTGTTTAACAGAATAAAGCCTGGGTCTAATTTATAGTAAAAGTTAGACAGTTCTTTATTCTATTAAGGGACCAGTGTAGGGCCTTATGTTGGACGATTTTCATCCTGCGTCGCTTGTTTTTTTTTATGGTGTTTAGCCCACCCGGGCACAGGTCACTGACCCACATCAGGGTCTGGGGGGCGAAAATTTAAGAATAATTCATATTAAATAAAAGTTAAAATAAAAATACAAAAATTTAAAATAAAATATTAATTCATTGTAAATAAAATGTATAATACAAAATTAAAAATAAAATAATCGTGATAACAATAATAACAACACTAATAACAATAAAGAAATGAAAAAATGAAAAAATCAGTAGTGAGAAACAATATATGTATGTTGTGTTGTCAAAGTAAGAGAAACGGTTGAGACCCTGCAATTATGTGTAAATGGCTTCTGCCATTTCTATGAGGCCGGAACTTCTTAGCAGGACCTTCAAACATCTGCTTGTCAGCTAATGAAGGCCCCTCGAACTTCACGTCATCCGTGTACGGGAAGACGTTCAGGTCCCGGGTCTGTGTGTCGAAGTCATCTACTGACGCTGCAGCTGGAGGGTCTTGTTCCTCCGTGGAGTAAGTCGCCATCACCTGGTCGCAACCATTGACTGTAGTTGCAGCCCGATGGTGGTTGTTGTCGTCGCTGGGAGTACATGTCTTAGGGTCACGGAGATTTACGATGTTGCTGGAGAGTTGTGATCCCAGGGCGGTTTGACTGGCTACGTCGGGGCTACGGTTTTGCTGACTTTGGCCTAGTCAGGGAGGTCATGGTCCATTTCTGGCGAGGGTTGAGGTCGTCGGTAAGTCGTTGAGTGGGTTATTGCCTTCAGGATTTCTTTTGAAGGGACGTCGTCGCTTAATTCAACAAGTGCGATGTTGTTCCTGGTTAGTGTCTCGTTGAGGTGTTCTGAGAATGAGCCTGGATGAACTATGTTCGTGTGATGGGCCTGCAGGTAAGACAAGCATATAGTGGTGGCTTATGATTTTTTTAAAAGGATAAGCTTGACTACTACCTGTTACTAATTTAGATAAACCATTTTTATTCATAGATTATATGTTTGGTGTTGATTTTTAAGATAATTTCCAGTCTAAACTGTTTTATGAACATGAGTCTCATTGTCTGCGGTTACGAAACTATGAGTAGTTGAAGTTAAAAAGAGATTTGCACACCTTTGACATGTTTTATTGAAATCGTGCTTAATGTATATAATGTATTTTACAATAAATGTTCTAAATGGCCGCCTTCCCCTCTGATACACATTTCATCTCTTGGTAGCATAATCTTATCAAACAATTATTTTTTTTAAGTTCATGTACAGGATGCGTGCTTAAAGACCTCAGTTTGTTCAAGCGCAGTAGTACACAATACCACCAACAAAAGAGTAAACTAATCATATTAAAACTTACTGTTTTTTAAACGACACATTATTTTACTTTGTCTTATGATTAATTTTGTAATATAAAGCGATTTACAGTAGTATAAAATACGAAGCTATGTTTAAAAAAATGAAAATGTGATGTAAGACTAAAAGGTAGATAACCTAAGTAAAAGGCAAAAGTTAATAGTAATTAAGTACTACTAAGTATTTAAGATGTGGAGGAAACTTGCATACAACAGTGTTTAAGCTAAGGAGAAATTTTGCGAGACATCTAATATACAAGTATGGAAAACATACTAATGATGGGCATTAGTTGTAAGAGAAATGCCCATATATTTTAGATACCTTACGTAGTGGCTGTGAACGGTGTTAGATAGGTATAGACTAATTAACACGGCCTTAAACAAATGAAACAGGCTACAGATGTTAGCAAAATCATGTACGTACGTTGTAAACAATTGTAGGCAAAACTCACGAACTTGTTTAGGTAAGCGGTAAATAAAAGTGAATACAGCATGTTTTTTACAAGAACATTGTATTCGAACCGTCGACAAAAGACCAGCGTGACAACTTCGTTGTATAAACTTCATAGAGCAACGCGAGACTTGTGTAGTGTGTTTGTTAACAAATTAACATCAGTTTCACGTATAAATGGGACTTCTTTCGAGAGGGGATCGTTAGAGGCAAAATAATGAGAAAGAAGTCAGTTAACACGATGCGTTTCACAGACACCATCACTGCAGAAATACAAATAAAATATAAATTGGCGAATTTTTTATTTCGTTAATGAGAGAATATGCACCTTATCAATTGCAGTGTCTAATGGAGGTACTGAGAAATTGTAGTGATCAGCCGTAATAATAATGAAGTCACTTATTTATCACTCCTTTGTACTTAATGAATTTTTTAACCAACATGAGTGTACAGGGCATGACTATCTGGAGCGTTAAATTCATATAGACCCTGTAGTGTGCAGGGTAAACTGATAGTGACGGTTTTAAATTGCATTGTAATTGTTAATTTTTATTTTTTATTGAATAAACCAATTAACAGGTAGCCCAGTATATAATTATCCGAGAGCCTTCGTGATTTTCATGTTCAACAAATTGTGTAGTTAGATTAGTACTAGTTCTCGACCCACTAAGCGCAATTACTTACTAATTTCCAATATTGTACACAACCTGCAAATGTATTAGGTTAGAATTACATTGGTCAGGAAACGTATACGTTGTCTTGTCATTCTAAATGTGCAGCGAGGCACTGGTTGAGTTAACCTTCTGACTTTCATCTTGATCTACTATAGCTGCATATGTGATGGAAAGAAGACAGCTTGTCTGTATATTATTACAGTACACGCACGATGATCCATAAGAAAAACCGTGAGATAATTGAAACTCTTAAGAAGGTATTTTACTACTTCACCCATTAATAATAACCGGTAATTTACGGTAAGGATTATAATAGCAACAGTGAGCAAATTGACGCAAGAATGAACCCAAACAAAACTCAATGCTAAAATAAAAGCTATATAAAGACATACCATGAATTGTAAGATGCCATTCAGCATAGCATGGGATCCTTTGCTGGGCTATAATACCATATTTGTTCCTGCAAATCCGAATTAAATTAATTGTATGCTCGCTCATACATCTTTTGTTCCCGGAATTTTTTTGCTGGAGGCTGATCAATAGCTGAAATTTGAAACCATACTCTACAGCAATAATTTCTTTTGTGTCAACTTCCCGACAGGGATTATGTTGAACACGAAATATTTCTCACCTTGACTTTAGACATCTTATGCTGGATGGCCGAATTCAAGCATTTACTTAATGCTCCACATTTTGAGAGCACTCTTTACTTTTAAGTTTTCTTGAAAATTTTTCTTCACCATACAGTTTTGTATTTTCTTTGTGCTTCCAAAATTAACCTGCACGTAACAATATTAATTCGTTTGGCCATTGGGTCTGATTTCGTACCGTATGGTAGACTCAAGGTGATTCGATAAAAAGTGAATGAAACTGTCTACCTGTGTGGGCTTTCTATATATCTATGTTCTTAAGATGTCTGCGTATTTGTGACTCTTAATTTATTGACGATGAATTGAAACACATTCGTTCCATTGCACAGGAACTCGGGTACCCTTCTGTGTTTGTTGATCGTTGTTTTAAAAGGGCTAAAAAATCCTTTCATTCCTCTCAAACCAGACAAGTTCCTACACTTAAGAATATTTTAACTCTGCCCTATCGTAATGAATTTGTCCCGTTAGTTCGGTCCCTCAAGCTTCTAAATATTAATGTTGTTTTCAAATATGACTCAACCATTACCAATATGTTAATAAGGAATAGCCCAAGTTTGAATGTAAATGGAAGTGTTTATTGTATTCCATGTAGCAAATGTAATTGTAATTATGTAGGACAGACAGGAAAAACTCTGCAGCTCAGAATCAAACAACATAAGTATAATATCAGAACAGCATCTGAAAGCAGTGCCTTGTTCGTTCATGTTAGGAATAATAATCACCCCATTGCTTGGGAAAAAAGGTTAGAAGTATTCAAATCATCTTGTGTCACAGAAAGACTTCTGGTTGAAGCTAGTTTGATTAAGGAATTAAAATCAATAAACCATAGTGATGGTCAGTGCAAAACTGATAATATGTTACATAAATTTATTTGTCAGTGGCCCTAGGTTAAAAATGCTTTGAAAACCTTTGATCTAGATGTATGATAATTATTTTGTGGGTCCCTTTTTTCTGACCTGACCTGGCTAGTCACGTCACCACCCTTCTCTTAAGCTCCTCTACGTGTGTGTTGGTGTGGGGTTTAGTGGATGTCATCATTATGACCTGGCCTCATGTTTTTAAGGTCACCCTGTATATTTAAGCCTCTCTCTGTCCATGTAATCCAGTTGCCTCTGAAGATGTTTTGAATAAAGACGAAAGCTAAGGTACTCCGTTGTTTCCATTTTCCCGTGTGATTTTATCAAGATATATATATATATATATATATATATATATATATATATATATATATATATATATATATATATATATATATATATATATGCAAGTAAATCACTGTAGGTGCGCGTGATCTAGGTATATGCTGATAACCACAAGGAAAGAAGAAAACACGAAGTTCCCAAGCGCTTTCGTGTAATTCACATCTTCAGGGGTGAGTACAGGCTCACCCCTGAAGATGTGAATTACACGAAAGCGCTTGGGAACTTCGTGTTTTCTTCTTTCCTTGTGGTAATTATCAGCATATATATATATATATATATATATATATATATATATATATATATATATATATATATATATATATATATATATATATATATATATCATGTAGATCCACAATGAAAACGTGGATAAGATAAATCTTGATAAAATCACACCGTTGTTTCCCTTTTCCCGTGTGATTTTATCAATATATATATATATATATATATATATATATATATATATATATATATATATATATATATATATATATATATATATATATATATATATGTGTGTGTGTGTGTGTGTGTGTGTCAGGATTTTACTCCTAGCGGGAATGAAATCGCAATCAGATTATTCCGGGGTGAGAAATATGAGTAAGAGTGGCTAACCCCTGCCCCGTAGGAGGTCGTGGCCGAGGTGTTGCCATACTAGGCATATTTGCGATTATCTGCGGGCAGTAAGGCCACTTTTTACCTGACCTACCACCTTCAACTAATTAACCAGATGACAGCCAACATAGGTGACACTGCCCGCTGTTCCACATTTCCGTGCCAGATGCAATCATGGTCGTTGTAGGGGTGGTTTAGCGTTGCTTCATCGTAATGTTGAAATAGCATGCTGCGTGTACAGTAGGGTCTCCTGCACAATACAGTAATTATGAATTGCAGATTTTTTGCTTCAGTATACAATTTCAAGGTGGTATGATTTTGCAGGCTGGCGACCCAGGGCAACATGATTTATGTTTTGGGATGAAAATAACGTAATATTAGTAACGTATGTATTGATAACCACGAGAAGTAATGTCACACAATTATGAATGTACTGTACCGTAATGTACACGGTACCGTATATTGACGATGATAAAATTGGTGTTTGTGTCAGGAATATTTATGATGACTAGAGTGAAAACATTGTGATGTAATAGGATTGCACCTACTGGTGAGATGATAGTAGGGCCAAACAAAGGTTAGTCCCGTAAGGTGAGTTACCAGTGTTGTGTAAAAGGAGGCAACTGCCACCTGGGGCTGCCCGCCGCTGCACCTGTTGATTCGCTCTTCTCACCAGGACTCTTCCCCGCCCCCTCGTCTGGCCCCCACACCACCTGCTGGCCCGCCTCTTGTCTTTTGATGTTTGCACCATAAAAGAACAACACCGCTAGCACGATCAAGCCACAGCGCCTGACGTTCACCTTCACCCAACAATGATACGGTTATGAAAGAATTCCAAATAAACCCTTGCCCGTCTTTCCTCTTTCCCGTAATAGCAAGCTTATGGAAAGTGTACCAACACGAACGTTCACCTGTTATCTACGTACAGTGTACTTAACTCGAGAGTATTAGAAAGTTGTTGCCTAGTCGAGGGTGCGTGCTGCTGACAGCTGTGTAATCACCGTTGCAGTCACATGGACCCCTGTTCTAATAGTTCTCAACCGAAATAACCTAACCTAACCATTAGGAATGGGGTTCAGTCCCAGTAGTTAAGTTAGGTTGGATCCCATTAGGAATGAGGCATATATGACCAGTCACCATACTTCATTCTCACTCATTCCCCGTGGTGGTGGTGGGTTGGGCTGGGCTGGGCTAGGTACCGATACTTATAATTTTGATACAGTCCTGTGTTTCTGTACTCAGCACCACCACCTCTTACCCCTGTTACCCAGCTCTTATCATCTGCCATTTTTATGCATTTTATCTGCTGCCATCCTATCATGCCTGTACCATAATACTATAGTCTTGTTATCCCTCCATCCCACCCTGTCATCTCTCTATTGCTTACTATCCTGGCAGCAGCGTCCCGCCTCCCTCAATACCTCGTGAGGGCCTCCATACTCGAGGCCACAATCTCGTGTTCACATCATATTTTTCCCACCGTGGCCAACACCTCCTCTATCACCATCGTCCTTTCTCTCCTCGTCGACTGTCAGCACTCAATCTTCTTTTATTATTATTATGAAGAGCTGCTATTACTTCCTCCTCTACCCTCACATCGTCATAGTTTTTTAATTTACTTCCTCCAGAATGACTTTAATGCCTTCTCATCTTCTTCTTCCACTTCCTCCTTCCGTCATATTTTACCGCACCGTTTCCTTCCGCCCCTGTTCCATATTCTCTCTCCTCCTCCTCTCTTATGGGCTGACTCTTGAATCACCCATCGTTCTTTTCCTCCAGAGTTTTCGTTTGTTTTCTTGTCTTGTGGCTCAGTGCTGGATGTTATCTTTAGTGGACGAGAGGATACGTTTTAATGTTTATATTCTGCGTTGCTTCTAAACCTTTTGGTCAGATTTTCATGAAACTTTTCACAAACGATGCAAATTGTGCTCAGTGTTTTTGCTTGTTTATGTGCCGATATACAGGTACTTCCCTCCATGGTAGCCATCTTGATTTTATTTTTTTTAAATCACAATTTTTTTCCCAGAACAACTTGTGTGATCTAGATAATATTTTACACGAGAGATCTGGCTGTGGTTCCTTATATATATATATATATATAGATATATAGTATATATATATATATATATATATATATATATATATATATATATATATATATATATATACATATACCGGATTTTGGCACTGTTCCGAGATCCATTAGTACCATCATGACGGCTTAACCGGAAGAGCGTCTCATTTTTAAGTTATTATTATTATAGCTCTTTCCTTCATTCTCCTTTCTTCCCCATCCTCCCCCTCCCTTCTTATCCTATTTTCTTCTTTTCCACCTCCGACACACCGTCCTCCTATTTGCTATTTCTCCCTCTTCCTCATAAGCATCTTCGTCTTATCCTGCCCTACTTTCCTTCCTCCCCCTGCAAGTCTTCGAGCTTGACGTTTTTCGTCATCGTTGTCGTCGTCTTGTGACGGGCTTCCCCTTCTGGAGACCCGACCACGGGGATCCTGGTGTCGTGGGAGCGCCCCGCCACCCCACCGCCTTGCACAATTTCAGCGTCCTTTGTGGTGGTGATTGGAGAGGCGGGGGACTAGATGAACCAACCCGCGTGAGGTGTTGAGGAGGTAGTGGTAGGGTTGGGGATGGTAGGGTGATGGTGAGGATGGTGACTGGTGATGTGGTGGCAGGGTTGGTAAGGTGGTGGTGGTGGTGGGGATGGTGAGGTGGTGGAGGTCGGGGGTGGAGGGGAAGTGAGGAGTTGGAGGGCTGGTGGGGAGGGGAGAAGGGGAGGTCGAGGCATGATTGTTCTGAATCCCCTTTACTTCTCACCCTCCATCCCAATCCTCTCTCTCTCCCCCTACACTACCTCCTTCCCTCCCTTTTCTACCTCCTTCCCTCCCTTTTCTACCTCCTTCCCTCCCTTTTCTACCTCCTTCCCTCCCTTTTCTACCTCCTTCCCTCCCTTTTCTACCTCTTTCCCTCCTCCCTCTCCCCCCCTTATATTCCTCCCCTCTCTCCCATCTCCTCTCTCCCATCTCCTCCCTCCTTCTCTCCCATCTCCTCCCTCCCTCCCTCCCCCTCTCCCATCTCCTCCCTCCCTCCTTCACCACCTCCTCCCCCATCCATCCCTCGACCTACACATCAACTTTTTCTTCCATCTTCCAAATCTTCTCGTCCTCCTTCCTTCCTTCCCACCTCCTTCCCTTCCTGCCTCCCTCTTCCACCTCCTCCCTCCCTTTCTTCCTCCTTCCTAACCTCCCTCCTACCCTCCTCTATATCTTCCCTCCCCCTTAAACCCCCTCGACTTACAAATCGTCAAACTCTGGCCTCCCTCTTTCCCTCCTCTCCTCCTCCCTCCTTTCATCCTCCCTCCTTCTCTTCTCCTCCCGCCTTCTCTCCTCCTCCTTCCCTTCTCTCCTCCTCCTTCCCTTCTCTCCTCCTCCTTCCCTTCTCTCCCCTCTTCCCTTCTCTTCTCCTTCCCTTCTCTCCCCCTCCTTCCCTTCTCTCCTCCCGCCTTCTCTCCTCCCTCCCCGTCCAATCTTCTCGACCTACACTTCATCAAATTTGTCCTCCATCCTCCACCTCCTCTCGTCCTCCTTCCTCCCCCCCACCTCCTCTCGTCCTCCTTCCTCCCCCCCTGCCTTCCCTCTCTCCGTCCCCCCACCTCCTCCCTCTCTCCGTCCCCCCCACCTCCTCCCTCTCCCCGTCCCCCCCACCTCCTCCCTCTCCCCGTCCCCCCCACCTCCTCCCTCTCCCCGTCCCCCCACCTCCTCCCTCTCTCCGTCCCCCCCACCTCCTCCCTCTCCCCCCCCCCACCTGCCTTCCCTCCCCTTCCAACCCCCTCGACCTACACATCATCAGTTCTGTCATCCCACTCACTCGATTCTACTTCTATCACTTTTTTTTCCCTCTTTTTTTCCCATCACTCGAAGTTGTGGATTTTCTCTCTGGGACGAAAAAGATTTTGTTGTTGTTGTCTGCTGGAAGAAGGATTGGTTGGCTGTTGGGAGTTGATTTCGTTGCCTTTTCTGAGGTGAAGGAAAGATGGTGGTAATAATGTTATTGAGAGAAGATATTATATTTGCCTTTTGAACGATTTATTATTTATATTTTGTTGCTCTCAAAAGTTCGTTGACATACAGTAGAAGGGGAGAATTTTTCTTAAGGTTGATTGATTTTCTGTCAAAACTGTTATGAATATTACGAGTATTGTTATGAACATTGATGATGGTAATGGTAGAAAAAATAATTATAACAGACATTTACTACGTGATTTGTTATATAATACAAAGGTTGAGGAGACTACACTCAGCGGTGACGTGATAGTCCGCACCGTTCACTAGTGGTATTCTGTATATAGTTTCACATTTTATCAGTGTTCATTAGATCACATCATCAGATCATTAAACTTCTTCATTACTATTCAAGGGTTTAATGACTCTTTTAATGTATCTAGATAAATCATTGGTTGTGTGTGTGTGTGTGTGTGTGTGTGTCAGGCGCCAGGATGATGGTGGTTCTGTGTCTTGTGTGGTATGGTGAGTTTTTCATAAGTGTTTCGTAATTATAGAATATATATTATATATTTTTTTTAGGTGTCTCATAAGAATATCGTCGTTCCAGTTTATATATTTATTTTATTTTAAAACGCCATGACGTATAAAAAATTGTATACGCAGTTATACTTTTATATTTGTTTATTAAATTATTTATATAACAACATGCACACCCTATAGTTTATGCGTTATTGAGTTTATAATTAAAATAAAGCGGAAACTGGAATGGATGATTATTATTCGAGTGAGTTATTTGACATTTAACGCCACATTATCCTAAATGAAACTAATGTATGTGTGAAAGTGACATAACATTTTAGTGATACGATTATGTACCGTAGGTGGATAGGTTATGATGCAGTCAGTGGCATCAATTGGCTACACTGTTCGTTCGTTCTTCCCATAACAACTACCCGCTTTATCGGTACACCCGGTGGCCCGATTGCCATCAGCCTGTGGTATATTAGTTCCGATTAATATAAAGTCACGGTTATATTAGGGTAGGGTAGGTTAGATGGGCATTGGAATAGTGGAGGTTAGGGTAGGCTACCTGGGCAGAGAGGTAGTGGAGGCAACAGTGACACCATGTTGTTGATATTGTTTTTGATGTGAGTAGATCAACGTCTGATAGTCCCCACCTACACCCCCTTCCCCTTCATCACCTCCCTCCTCTTTCTCCACCACCCCATCTTCTTTTCCTCCTCTTCCTCCTTTACCTCCTCCTTCACCACCTCCATCATCTCTTCTTTCTCTTCCACCGCCATTACACCCACACACTGTCTAATCTCCTCCTCTTCCAACAGCACATTCACACACTGCTTAATTTCTCCCCTTTTCTTCCACCACCCCCTTTCCACCGTTCCACCTCCCCCTTCTCCTCCATCTTCCTTCACCATCTTTCCCTATCTACCTCACCCCCTCTTCTCCCCCTACACTGTCCCTCAACACTAATATTTTGCTGTGTGTGCCCCCGCCGCTGGCCAGCTCACATGGCCCATTGTGTGCGGCGTCAAAGATTGTTACCACACAATGACAACCCCGTCCATTCTCCCACCCTCCAGCTCTCCCACTTCCACATTCCCCTCCTCCCTTCTCATCTTACTTTTCTCATTGGCATCCTTCTTCTTCTCTTCCATATCTATCCTTCCACCTTTTCTATTTGTCCCTCTTTCACATTCTCTGTTCGACCTCTCTCACCTTATTTCCTCCCACTCTCTCTCATATTCTCCTGTTCTTCCCTCTCCTCTTTCCTCCCTCTTGGCCTTCCTTCTTCTCTTCTGCCTTTCGTATTTTCATCCATCCATGATACAATAAGCCAGGTGGCCTGAAGTCTCTTACTTCAGGCCACCTGGCTTATTGTATCATGAACTATGTAATTACTTCATTCAATTGGGAGTGCTTGAGGACTTTCTTGCTGTTTAACCAAAATTTGCTAGCCCACACTGATTAGTTCTCGAACAGAATATGACTTCTAATGTATATGAACCTCTGTCCTGCGTGGCGGTGAACAGTGATATCACCCACATGACTCTGACCGATATATACTGTTAATGAATATGATCTAATTTCTTTGTGTATGAACCTCTGTCCTGCGTGGCAGTGAGAAGTTATAGCACCCTCAGTGTCAAGACCTGACTTAAGAATAGGCAAAGTGTACTCCAAGCTCTGCCAATAAATTTGTTAACCGTTAAAATATTCATCCCGTCGATCTCTCCATTCTTCTCGCTTACTCCTTTTCCTTTCTCATATTTTCTCTTCCCCTTTCGTTCTCTTAAGCTGTTCCCGTATTAGCTTTTGCCTTCTTCACTTTTGCCTTCTCTTCCACTCTGACTTTCTTCCCCACTCTTACCTTCTCTTCCTCATCATCATGAATGTCTCTAACCTCTTCCTTCGCCTCTCTTACCTCCTCCCCTCTTCCTCCTTTTCCTTGTCTCCTTTGCCCTCTCTGCCTCCCCAGGTTTTACCCTTCCTTGTGCCCATCAGTTTAGATGAGAGAAGATAGGGAAGGCTAATCCTCCCTCTGGGCCTCTGGCCCATCACCCTACCCATTCCCTCTCCCACTCCCCTCCCTTTCTTTTCTATCCCTTCTTCCGTCTCCTCTTCTGTTTCCTGTCCCTTCTATCTACATAACCACCGCCTCCCTCCTTCGCCTCCCAGTTTCTACCCTGGGCTAATTCACACCTCTCTTTACTTTCCTCTCTCCTCCGCTTCTCGGTGTGTAAACTTTGTAATAAACCGTTAAAGAATACTCCTGAACATAATGTGTCACTATTAGTAGCTTCACTTCACCTTGTTTATTATATCATGAACTATATAATTATGTAACTATTGCATTGAATCAGGAGTCCTTGACGATACTCTGGCAGTTTCTCCTAAATTTGCGATACTGATTAGTCTTCAATTATGATATAACACTAATGAATATAACCTACTCTTATTATCTCATACTGTATATGAACCTCTGTTCACCGTGGCAATGGCAGTGGTAGCTTCATCAGTGTCAAGACCTGACTGAACTATTCAGATTAGGCCAAATTGTACTTTAATCTTACCAACGAAGATGGTAAATTAAAAGCAATTCCTTTACAACTCTTTTTTCCCTACTTTTTCATGTTTCCTTAACCTTGTTTCTCTACTTCCCTTACTCCCCTAACCTATCATACCCTTCAAGCTCCTCATTCCCTCCCTCACTCCCTCCCTCCTTACCACCTCACTCCCCTCCCACATGGTGTCTGTGAACCTCCTCCTCTGCCTCTATGATCTTCCAATAGGTCCTTAATTATGGTGGCACGCAAGCCTTCGTGTCGACCCAATTTCATCATAACGCTTTTCCATTTACACAGCCAAATGAACTTTATTATGTAAAGCCTAAATGGGAGGGTTGTAGTGCCTCTTATAACATAGTCCCTGTGTATGTGTGTAAAATAGTTCCTATAGCTATATATATCGTAGTCCCAGTGTATAATACGAGTATATTATATAATATACCGGGTAGACTAGGAGGGACAGACTACGAGAACATCGCTACACGGAGAAAATAGTTACAAGTTTATTTCACTCACGTCAAAGTTAAACTTAATCTTTTAGAGAATGAAATAAATGTTCTGTTTCCACCAGCACCAAATGTACTTCCTCTTGATATTTGTTTTTAATTACTTTGCTTTCTTATCTGTTTGTTGACTATCTTACCCCACCTACACGACCCCACCTACATGACCCCACCTACACGACCCCACCTACACGACCCCACCTGCACGACCCCACCTACATGACCCCACCTACATGACCCCACCTACACGACTCCACCTACACGACCCCACCTACACGACCCCACCTACACGACCCCACCTACACGACCCCACCTACACGACCCCACCTACACGACCCCACCTACACGACCCCACCTACACGACCCCACCTACTGTATACGACCCCACCTACACGACCCCACCTACTGTATACGACCCCTTCCCCCACACGACCCCCACCTACACGACCCCACGTACATAACTCCACCTACACGACTCCACCTACACGATTCCACCTACACGACTCCACCTACACGACCACACCTACACGACCCCACCTACATGACTCCACCTACACGACCCCACCTACTGTATACGACCCCTTCCCCCACACAACCCCCACCTACACGACCCCACTCCCTTTATCCCACCCACACGATCCCCCAGCTACCGCCATAACCCACCCTCTACTCTCCACCCACCCTACCAACCCACCTTCATTACCCACACCCTCCAGCCAGCCCACCTTGCCAGGGCGTCGCCTCACTTCTGGTTGTATTATCAAATTGTATCCTGTGATCATATTTACCCACAGTGGCTATAGGGAGATAATACCCCCCCCCCCCCTCGCTCTCTCCCTCTCTATTCTCCCCTTCCCCCAGTTCTTCCCCCCCTCTTTTCTTCCTTCTCCTCTTCCCTTCCATTCTCATTTTCTCTTTCTCCTTCTCTTCCATCCTCTCTCTCCCCCTCCCTCTTCTCCCCTTCCATCCACTCTCCCCTCTCTGTTTACCTTCCATCCTCCGCCTCTCTCTCCTCCCTTCCATCCTCTTGCCCTCCCATCGTCCCACTTCTTCTTCTTTCCATTTCTTGTTTTCCTACCCACTTCGTCTCTTCATTCATTCCTCCCTCCCATCTCTCTCTCTCTCTCTCTTCTCTCTAGCCTCCCTCCCTCCCTCCCTCGTCTACTAGTTTAATTTGGCCAAGGAGAGGAGGCTATTAGTCCTTGTCTTGCACCCTCTTTCTCTCCCACTCCCCTCTCTCTCCTCCCATCTCCCTCCTCCCATCTCCCTCCTCGCTTCTCCCTCCCATTTCCCACTCCCCCGCTCTCTCCTCCCCTCTCTCTTCCCCTCTCCCTATTCACCACCCCCTCCTTTTTCCTATTGTCCCTCACTCCCTCTCTCTCCCACTCCCAACCCCCTTTCTCTCCCACTTTCAACCCCCCCTCTTACTTAACCCCCCTTTACTTCCATCGTCTCCTGCTCTCTCTTCCTTTCTTTCCCTTTCCCTCTTTCCATTTGTCTTCACCCCATTTTCTCACTTCTTCTTCTTCCGTTCTCATTATTTTCCCTCTCTTCCCCCCATTCCTCCAAGTCTCGTTTTTCCTCTCCCCTCCCACTGTCGCACTTCCTTTCTGTTCCCTTTCTCTTCCCGCTCTCTCACATCCCCTCTCTCCTTCCCTCCCCCTCTTCCTTTGTTCCATTACGTCAACTAGATTATTGGCCAGATGATAGGAACCCATTGGCCCCTCCCACCCCCCCCCCCCTCCCTCCCTCCCTCCCTCCTCTTTTATCTCGGCCTTCTCTATACATACATTTATTCATCAATTTTAAGATACTTCCTCCCACCACCCCCCCCCCCCCCCCCCCCCATCTTTTTTAAATTTGCTTGGCATGTATTTTTTTTTTCCTCAAAGATTTCGTTTTTGGGGGGGGGATTCCACCGATTTTTTTTAGTTTGCCTTTTTTTAAAATATTTTTTCGATCGTTTTTATGTCCAGTTTTAGAATTCTATTAATGTAAAATTTAATGAATAATTTCCTTTCTTTATTAGATTTTTCATTTATTTTGGCTTTTTTTCTTTTATATTGATTGGTTAGTTATAATTTTTTCCGAATGTTTTTATTTAAAATTTCAAGACGTTTTAGTGTTTTTTTTTTCAATGCATTATTAATGACTTTTATTTACATTTTCTCTTAATAAATGTTCTCTTTGTGCAGCCACCGATTTTTTATATTAATATTCATTTGACGTTTAATTACTCCTGATGATATAACCTGACTACCATATATATAACTTTTTATGTTTTCTTTTATTTTTGTCATGTCTCCAATATTCTTCTTTCTCCTCCTTCACTTTTAATATTCCCGTCAGAGCTCTCTTCTCTTCTCTTCTTCTTATTCACATGACTTCTCCTTCCATATTTGCATCTCACCTCGTTTATCTATCCATATTTTTCACTTAAATTATTGTACGTTATACTTATTCTATCGTGCCATTATTACTCTTTTCTCTTACTGTTCCTCTTCAGCTCATTATTCTTCTTCTCATATTTCTTCTCTTTACCCCGTATATATTACTCTTCTCTTACTTACCCTTCTTCACCCCATTATTACTCTCTTCTTCCGGTCTCCTCTTCATCATTGCTCATCTCTTTCTTCCCCACTTCATTATCCCTCCTCCCTCCCCACCTCCCATTTTCTGTTAACACATGTTCAGTCCCACATTTACCCATAGAGGCGGGGTAGTAAGCCTATGGTGCCAGAGACCATTTTCTCTCGTGATTTAGGTACTATTTTTCTGTTCGATATTTGTAGTGTTATACCCTTGTTGTTGTTAGTGGTTAGTATTATTATTAGCCTATTATTTTTATTAATCTTATATTAGTGTTGTTTTTACTATTATTATTGTTGTTGTCATTATTGTTATTTTTGTTGTTTTGTTGCTGTTTTGCAGTTGTTGGTGTTTCGTTGTTGTCTTCACTCACTCTACACCAACGTGGTTGATAATTGTATTCTTGTTTTCTCGTTCATGCAAATGTGAGTTGGGATATTGTTTACATTGATATTTTTCCCCCTATCCCTCCCTTGTTCCCGTAACATCTTCCTCCCTAAACCATGTTCCCTTAACATCTTCCTCCTTACCCCTTATCCCCTAAACATCTCCCCCCCCCCTTAATCTTTGTTTACTCTGATGCCTTCTTCCTCTTCTCCCCCTGACGTCCCCCTCACGTCTACCTTCCTCTCTCCCTCACGTCTACTTCCCCCCGACGCCCCACCTTCCTCTCTCCCTCACGTCTACCTCCCCCCCGACGACCCCACCTTCCTCCTCTCCCTCACGTCTACCTCCCCCCCGACGGCCCCACCTTCCTCCTCTCCCTCACTTCTACCTCCCCCCCGACGACCCCACCTTCCTCCTCTCCCTCACGTCTACCTCCCCCCCGACGGCCCCACCTTCCTCCTCCCTCACGTCTACCTCCCCCCCGACGGCCCCACCTTCCTCCTCTCCCTCACGTCTACCTCCCCCCCGACGGCCCCACCTTCCTCCTCTCCCTCACGTCTACCTCCCCCCCCCCCCCGACGCTCCACCTTCCTCCCCCTTCCTCTCCCCCTGACCAGCGAATACCATAACAAAAGATGGCCGGTTAACGAAGTCGTGATTACGTTGGCGGATTAGGGTTTACGCTAGATTAAATCCCATGTGCTCAGTGATTACATGGCGATTGTGGAGTGGGGTAATCCGGCCGAGGTGTGGATTGACCATTGTTGTGGCCGATTGTCGAACAAAGCGGGACCTGGACCAACGAACCACAGACAGGCAGGGGTGTGACTGCTGGAGTGAGAATGATCATGAACCAGAGGTGAACCCTGAGGTCTTGTGCGTGTGTAAACCATGAGACTGTTACAATACTACCACGGCCTGTTTATATCTGGTGTTGTTTTATTATTATTAGTTTTATTGTTGTTGCTACTAGGTATTATTGTTGTCATTATTGTTATTGTTAATGTTGTTCTTGTTGTTGGTAGTACTGGCTGTTATCATATTACGGTGTTTTTGTTATCGTTCTTACTATTGACTATTATTATCATATTACGGGATTATTATTATTATTATTATTATTATTATTATTATTATTATTATTGATCGTTAATCAGTAAACCGTCATAAGAAATGAGAATTATATTTTTTGTAAGCGCCTGAAGTTTAATTAGTTGGGCTTCCATGATTAGGACATTTAGTAGGTGGTGTTGAAGACCTCGCTATACACATAGGAGGGGCTCGAGGAAGGTCTTAGCCATTGTTACGTGATGACCAGGTCGTTAAGTAAATGACGGTGTTAACGAGGCGCCTGCGGTAGTAGCTTCCTCGCTCATGTGTCCTGTCTTATGCCTTGTAGGGTTAGAGGTAAATACATACATTATGTTCTGGTTCATGTTTGTTGTGTAGCCTCTCCTGCTGAAGTGGAGGTAGGGATTGAGAGACACGAACACCAATTACCGTCAAACAACACAATAAACTTTCTTAATTACTTTAGAAACCTATATAGAATTATAATAAGGTGTAATAATAATAATGATAAAGTTGAGTAACGTCCCGTGTATATTTACTATCCCGTTAAAAAATGAGAACAATTATATACAGTTGGCTACAGACGTTAAATCCTGCTGTGAGTCAAACCTTAAGATACCAAGGGAGTCCACAGTTAACAAAAAGAAGTTGATCCGTAAGTAATATGATGATTATGATGAACAAGCTATTTCAGTGACGCTATAATCACTCTATCACCATCATCTTCCAACTCTGGCGGGTGGTGGAGGGCCGTACATGTGAACCAGGAGCAGCAGTGTACACTTCTTGGTCCCCGACACCACGACAATGGTCCAGGAATGAGTTGTCACGTGGGAGAGAGAGAGAGAGAGAGAGAGAGAGATGCCAGGGAAGCCCGGGAGGGAGACCAATGTGGACCCTGTGGCAGACCTGGAGAAATTTGAGGACCTTCGGTGGTCTGAGGTCCTTGGGAGACATTAGAGGTACTGGAGGGGTATTTGGGGGAGATATCGAAGACCTTAGGAAAAATCAGACCTTGTCGTTCCTTTGGAGACCTAGGAGAGCCTGGATGTCTCTCTTGGACCTGGAGACGAGACCTAGGATACCCAGGTTATGGGGAACTTGAAGTAGATATAGTCCTGGCTGGATAACACAGTGATCCCGACACCACGAGCAATGGCCCAGGGTTGACGTGTCTCCTGGTTTCAAGGAAGAACTGGAGGAGACCCAGAGAGACGTAGGAGAAACCTGATGACCTTGGAGATCTTGTAGGATATAGGGAGATATTTTGTTACCTACCTAGAGAAACCTGCGGGTAACGTGGGGGATTTAGGGAAGATCTGTTGGACCTGGGCACATGACCTGCTGAAGGGCTAGGGTGACCTGAGGGACACAACGGATTGACTACTGCTGGGAGGGACAAGATAGTGAGATGGCGGGAAGGAATGGATGAAGGAGAAAGGGAAAGGCAATGGAGGCAGTGTAATTATCAGTCGAGAAGAGAAGAAAACGTACAGCAAGAATAATAGGAACACCATTGTGGACATTAGGACACCTTGTATATTCTTGAATCAGATGTCCATGGAAGAAAAGTCTTGCTCATCACCAGTCTAGCGTTTACAGAGGTCAATTTCCCTACATCCCTTACCTACACCCCTCTCCCCCTACACCCCCTCTCCCCCTACACCCCCTCCCTCTACACCCCCTCCCTCTACACCCCCTCCCCCCTACACCCCCCCCTCCGTTACTCCACTACTCTCTCCACAATCCCACCCCACACCCCCGCCCATACTCCACTGCTCTCCCCACATCCCTTCCCTTACTCTCCCCACCCTTACTCTCTCATCATCCCCACACCCCCTTCCCTTACTCTCCCACCCTCCCCATGACCCCCTCCTCCTTATACTCACTTCTATCATATCTCACTTAAAACACCACTTTATATAGTTTGTCACTTGTGTAAATTACTTGACCTTTACTCAATACCAAAACTTGCACGTCTCTATATTATATACGCTGAAATTACACCTAAATCCCCCCTCGGTAAAGTTCCCTGTAGTGTAGAGAATAAATGAAACGTCTGCCCGCGCCCACCTGATGCATTTTTGATGTTACCTAATAATGTTGGGTGTTCGTACGCGTGTGCATAGTGCTATCAGGTTGAGATCTCTTCACTTACCTTTAATTATTTTCATACTGTACCACCATTGTAGTTTGTGTGTATCAGTGTGTACTAGTGAAAAGTTATCTGTCCCTGTACTCCTGCTGCTAACCATCCCTGAGTTTTTAACTGTACCTGTACTTCTAAATTTCTCTTTACTTTGTCGCGATAACCTGTCACTACTTGTAACTGTACCTTAACTTGTACTTTTAAATGGTCGTAGCTGTACATTTAACTTTTGGCGTTTTGACATTTTTGCCGTACTTGTTCTCACTCTTGTTGTGTTGTTTCTGAACTATTTCAATTTAAAAGAATGAAGTGTAATATTTCTCTCTCTCTCTCTCTCTCCACCGTTAGATCTATATCTTCTCATGACTAGAGAACGTCATAAATTTGGGAAAAAGTTGTTGCGATATGAAATTCAATTCGCGGGGCGATTTTTCCTGGCAAAACTATACTCAAAAGTTTTCCCTCTTTTTACCGCATGTTTTCCTCTCCTTTGTTGTGGTCGATGAGTTACTTCTGATGGTTCGTGTTGTCGATTTTTGTTTTCTTTTTAATTTCCTATACAATCAAATATAAATCTTTTTTCAAGGTTTTCCTAAAAAATTTAGCATTGGATCTCGGTTTCCTTGCATCAACTTTTGACAAAAATAAACTACATAAGTTTGTTTTTTATTTACCCGGAGATAAGTGATAGTTTGATGTAATTGTTTTGTTATCGTAGCTCATTCTTTTAATTAATTATTTACCAGAAAAAATAAATGTTTTTTTTTTTACGTAAACCCGTCCGTGTGTTTGTCGTTGCCTGCGTGTATGGGTCCCTACGTGCTTCTGGACGACTGGGTGTTATGAACAAGAGAGATAGAACAAATAAATAAGAAGGTGTATAGAAGGAAGCGGAAGGAAGAGGAGATCAGGAAGGAGGGAAAGGTAGAGAAGGCAAGGACAGACGAGAAGGAAGGGGAGGTAAGGAGAGAAGGGAGGGGAGTCAACGTGTAGGGGTGTATATGGTAATGATGAGAGGTCTGACCTGAGGGCACAGTGAACGGTGGCCAGGCGGAAGGAAGGGGAAAACAGGGGAGGGTAGGGAGTAACGTTGGGGTGTGTTGTGGGGAGGGTGGTGGAGTAAGGGAGCGGGGTGTGGGGAGGGTGGTGGAGTAAGGGACGGAGTGTGGGGAGGGTGGTGGAGTAAGGGACGGAGTGTGGGGAGGGTGGTGGAGTAAGGGACGGAGTGTGGGGAGGGTGGTGGAGTAAGGGAGGGAGTGTGGGGAGGGTGGTGGAGTAAGGGACGGAGTGTGGGGAGGGTGGTGGAGTAAGGGAGCGGGGTGTGGGGAGGGTGGTGGAGTAAGGGAGCGGGGTGTGGGGAGGGTGGTGGAGTATGGGAGGGGGTGTGGGGAGGGTGGTGGAGTAAGGGACGGAGTGTGGGGAGGGTGATGGAGTAAGGGACGGAGTGTGGGGAGGGTGGTGGAGTAAGGGACGGAGTGTGGGGAGGGTGGTGGAGTAAGGGACGGAGTGTGGGGAGGGTGGTGGAGTAAGGGACGGAGTGTGGGGAGGGTGGTGGAGTAAGGGACGGAGTGTGGGGAGGGTGATGGAGTAAGGGACGGAGTGTGGGGAGGGTGGTGGAGTAAGGGACGGAGTGTGGGGAGGGTGGTGGAGTAAGGGACGGAGTGTGGGGAGGGTGGTGGAGTAAGGGACGGAGTGTGGGGAGGGTGGTGGAGTAAGGGAGGGGGTGTGGGGAGGGTGGTGGAGTAAGGGACGGAGTGTGGGGAGGGTGATGGAGTAAGGGACGGAGTGTGGGGAGGGTGGTGGAGTAAGGGACGGAGTGTGGGGAGGGTGATGGAGTAAGGGACGGAGTGTGGGGAGGGTGGTGGAGTAAGGGACGGAGTGTGGGGAGGGTGATGGAGTAAGGGACGGAGTGTGGGGAGGGTGGTGGAGTAAGGGAGGGTGGTGGAGTAAGGGACGGAGTGTGGGGAGGGTGGTGGAGTAAGGGACGGAGTGTGGGGAGGGTGGTGGAGTAAGGGACGGAGTGTGGGGAGGGTGATGGAGTAAGGGACGGAGTGTGGGGAGGGTGGTGGAGTAAGGGACGGAGTGTGGGGAGGGTGGTGGAGTAAGGGAGGGGGTGTGGGGAGGGTGGTGGAGTAAGGGACGGAGTGTGGGGAGGGTGATGGAGTAAGGGACGGAGTGTGGGGAGGGTGGTGGAGTAAGGGACGGAGTGTGGGGAGGGTGATGGAGTAAGGGACGGAGTGTGGGGAGGGTGGTGGAGTAAGGGACGGAGTGTGGGGAGGGTGGTGGAGTAAGGGAGGGTGGTGGAGTAAGGGACGGAGTGTGGGGAGGGTGGTGGAGTAAGGGACGGAGTGTGGGGAGGGTGGTGGAGTAAGGGACGGAGTGTGGGGAGGGTGATGGAGTAAGGGAGGAGGTGTTGGGAGGGTGGTGGAGTATGGGTGGGGGTGGGTGGTGGAGTATGGGAGGGGGTGTAGGGAGGGTGGTGGAGTATGGGAAGGGGTGTGGGGTGGGTGGTGGAGTATGGGAGGGTGGTGAAGTAAGGGAGGGGGTGTGGGGTGGGTGGTGGAGTATGGGTGGGGGTGGGTGGTGGAGTATGGGAGGGGGTGTAGGGAGGGTGGTGGAGTATGGGAAGGGGTGTGGGGTGGGTGGTGGAGTATGGGAGGGGGTGGGTGGTGGAGTATGGGAGGGGGTGTAGGGAGGGTGGTGGAGTATGGGAAGGGGTGTGGGGTGGGTGGTGGAGTATGGGAGGGTGGTGAAGTAAGGGAGGGGGTGTGGGGTGGGTGGTGGAGTATGGGTGGGGGTGGGTGGTGGAGTATGGGAGGGGGTGTGGGAGGGTGGTGAAGTAAGGGAGGAATTGAATTTTGAATTTTGCCGCAGACAGCAGCTAGTTTATTGTGCACCCCATACTCTCCTATGAGCGGTTGCGCAAAAAAGGATTACAGGTAGAGGCCACAAAAGGTGTTTATCGGACCCCAGTGATTTTGATATTATGGCAGCGAATTTTACAGAGTATTTCTAGCACATTGTTTAAGTCGGTACATACAATTTTGATCAGGTACCAGATGCGAAGTGTGGATCCAACCTAAATGTATCAGCTATCTTGTCATCAGAGATAAAGTGCTGTGCCTTTGCAAACACAGTGTGCTTGAATATATCCCTATAAGGTTCTGTTTTTTTTTTTCACAGTCTAAGACGTTGTGTTGGAGTGTGTGGCCATATGTCTGGCCGCATATTTTTCATTTAGTTTTGTTCACATCTGCCTGAGGGGCATACTACCAGAGGTACTTGCATCCTAACCTTATCTCCAGCGGTTACAGCATCTAGTGATCTTGTTACTTGCTCTATATACATATTTTACTTGATACATCATGGTAAACAATGGGCTGACTAGTGCCTGCCTGCCTGCACTTTTCTGCCGGCTTCAAATTCATCAGCAAGTTCTTTTCTGATTACAGTTTAAGGTTCGGTTTGACAGTCCTTGATTGTAGGGTGTGGGGAGGTGTGTGTGGGAAGGGTAGTGGGGTAAGGGAGAGGGTGATGGGAGGGTGTTGGAGTAAGTGAGGAGATGAAGGGAGAGTGTGGAGTGGGGAAAGGGGTGGAGTAAAGGAAGGGGTGTAGGGAGGATGGTGGAGTAAAGGAGGTGGTGGAGTAAGGAAGGGTGTTGGAGTAAGGAAGGGGTTGCAGGAAGGATGTTGGTGTAAGGGAGGAGTTGTGGGGAGTAAGAGGATGGTGTGGGAAGGGCGTTGGAGTAAGGGAGATTATATTGATGGTGAGGATTTGGAGGAAGATGTGGGGAGGAGAGGAGGTGAATAGAGAGTGAGCATGATAAGGGGGACGGTAGGAACGAAAAAGAGGGAGCTAAATAGGAGAGGGGAAGGAAAGAGGGAGGGAAGAGGTTGTGTTATTCTCTTTTGTAATGAAGCGAAACAGGAGGAGGAGTGATGGGGTAGGAGAGAGGAGTCGGGAGAGACTAAGCAGAGAACGGGAGACAGGAAGGAAAAAGGAAGGAAGGATGGAAGGGGGGAGAGGGATGTTATTCCCCCTCCGTAATGCCCTCTACACCACGACTATTACATTGTTATAGTGTCTGTGTGACGAGTGTTACGACCCTCCAAATTGTTCGTTAATGTCGACCTTCTTGGCCTCATTACACCCCGCCAGAAGTGGTCCTGGTAGACGTTTTCGATGGCTGATAAAATATTCCTGCAGCTTCGTCTCCTATTGTACAAAAAACGAATCGCTTATTTTTTTTTTCTAGGGGATTTTTTTAATGGAGAAATATGTGTGGTGACAGTGGATTTTTTTTTCTATTGTATTTGTATTATTTTTTACTTGTAGATTTTCCACAATGATTTTCACTTCTAAGAGTTCTCCAGGATCTTCGTGATAAAAGTGATCAGACCAGAAGCTTGTGTGGGCGGGTGTGATGAAAGACAATGTCAGCTCAAAGATTATTTTTTTTCTGGGAACTTGACAAGGAAAACAAAAAAAGAAGCCAGATCACAGTACTGGTTTTGGGATTAATAAGAAATAAATCTCAGATCAGCAGTATGTTTAAGCGATTGGTAATGAATATTGCTATCACCAAAACTATTAGTCAAATATATACTGTTACAAATTTGTGTTTTAACGATTCTTTAAGTGTTTTTGTTTTACTTTTTGTTCACTGGTAATTCCATAACTTAGTTTAATGATGTTTTAGTTAGAGTAAGTCAGGGTCTATACTCTTCTATAGACCTGGAGGTAATTTACACCACCATCCGCCCTCGTACGCCACCACCATTTACCACAATCCGTCCTCACGTCACGCGCTAGAACCCTTCACCACAAACCACCATTCATAGTCTCACACCTGCATCATCTATCACCATCCGTCGTTACGTTGCACGCTTCCACCACCTACCAGTATCTATCATGGTACACCTCCACCACCTACCACTGTCTATCATGGTACACCACCTCCTACCACTGTCTTATCATGGTACACTTCCACCTCCTACCACTATCTATCATGGTACACTTCCACCTCCTACCACTATCTATCATGGTACACTTCCACCTCCTAGCACTGTCTATCATGGTACACCACCTTCTACCACTGTCTATCATGATACACCCCACCTCATACCACTATCTATCATGGTACACCCCACCTCATACCACTATCTATCATGGTACACCCCACCTCATACCACTATCTATCATGGTACACCTCCACCTCCTAGCACTGTCTATCATGGTACACCACCTTCTACCACTGTCTATCATGATACACCCCACCTCATACCACTATCTATCATGGTACACCTTCACCACCTACCACCATCCATAACCGCACGCCTCCACCACTTACCACCATCCATAGTCGCACGCCTCCACCACTTACCACCATCCATGGTCGCACGCCTCCACCACTTACCACCATCCATAGCCGCACGCCTCCACCACTTACCATCATACACACGCCTCCACCACTTACCACCATCCATAGCCTCACGCCTCTACCACCTACCACCATCCATAGCCGCACGCCTCCACCACTTACCACCATCCATAGTCGCACGCCTCCACCACTTACCACCAACCATAGCCTCACGCCTCCACCACTTACCACCATCCATAGCCGCACGCCTCCACCACTTACCATCATACACACGCCTCCACCACTTACCACCAACCATAGCCTCACGCCTCTACCACTTACCACCATCCATAGCCGCACGCCTCCACCACTTACCACCATCCATAGCCGCACGCCTCCACCACTTACCACCATCCATAGTCGCACGCCTCCACCACTTACCACCAACCATAGCCTCACGCCTCCACCACTTACCACCATCCATAGCCGCACGCCTCCACCACTTACCACCATCCATAGTCGCACGCCTCCACCACTTACCACCAACCATAGCCTCACGCCTCCACCACTTACCACCATCCATAGCCGCACGCCTCCACCACTTACCACCATCCATAGCCGCACGCCCCCACCACCTACCGCCATCCATAGCCGCACGCCTCCACCACTTACCATCATACACACGCCTCCACCACTTACCACCATCCATAGCCTCACGCCTCTACCACCTACCACCATCCATAGCCTCACGCCTCTACCACCTACCACCATCCATAGCCGCACGCCTCCACCACTTACCACCATCCATAGCCGCACGCCTCCACCACTTACCACCATCCATAGTCGCACGCCTCCACCACTTACCACCAACCATAGCCTCACGCCTCCACCACTTACCACTATCCATAGCCGCACGGCTCCACCACTTACCACCATCCATAGCCGCACGGCTCCACCACTTACCACCATCCATAGCCGCACGCCTCCACCACTTACCACCATCCATAGCCGCACGCCTCCACCACTTACCACCAACCATATTCGCACGCCTCCACCACTTACCACCATCCATAGCCGCACGCCTCCACCACTTACCACCATCCATAGCCGCACGCCTCCACCACTTTCCACCATCCATAGCCGCACGCCTCCACCACTTACCACCATCCATAGCCGCACGCCTCCACCACTTACCACCAACCATATTCGCACGCCTCCACCACTTACCACCATCCATAGCCGCACGCCTCCACCACTTACCACCATCCATAGCCGCACGCCCCCCACCATCTACCACCATCCATAGCCGCACGCTTCCACCACTTACCACCATCCATAGCCGCACGCCTCCACCACTTACCACCATCCATAGCCGCACGCCTCCACCACTTACCACCATCCATAGCCGCACGCCTCCACCACTTACCACCACACACACGCCTCCACCACATACCACCATCCATAGCCGCACGCCTCCACCACTTACCACCATCCATAGCCGCATGCCTCCACCACTTACCACCATCCATAGCCGCACGCCTCCACCACATACCAACACCCATAGCCGCACGCTTCCACCACTTACCACCACACACATGCCTCCACCACATACCAACACCCATAGTCGCACGCCTCCACCACTTACCACCATCCATAGCCTCACGCCTCCACCACTTACCACCACACACATGCCTCCACCACATACCAACACCCATAGTCGCACGCCTCCAACACATACCAACACCCATAGTCGCACGCCTCCACCACTTACCACCACACACATGCCTCCACCACATACCAACACCCATAGTCGCACGCCTCCACCACATACCAACACCCATAGCCTCACGCCTCCACCACTTATCGCCATCCATAGCCGCACGCCTCCACCACTTTCCACCACACACACGCCTCCACCACTTGCCAACACCCATAGCCTCACGCCTCCACCACTTACCACCATCCATAGCCTCACGCCTCCACCACTTACCACCATCCATAGCCGCACGCCTCCACCACATACCAACACTCATAGTCGCACGCTTCCACCACTTACCACCATCCATAGCCTCATGCCTCCACCACTTATCACCCTCCATAGTCGCACGCCTCCACCACCTACCATCACCCATAGCCGCACGCCTCCACCACCTACCACCATCCATAGCCGCACGCCTCTACCACCTACCACCATCCATAGCGGCACGCCTCCACCACCTACCACCATCCATAGCCTCACGCCTCCATCACTTACCACCATCCATAGCCGCACGCCTCTACCACCATCCATAGTCGCACGTCTCCACCACTTACCACCATCCATAGCCGCACGCCTCCATCACTTACCACCATCCATAGCCGCACGCCTCCACCACCTACCACCAACCATAGCCGAACGCCTCCACCACCTACCACCATCCATAGCTGCACGCCTCCACCACCTACCACCATCCGTCGTCACCACCACCAACCACCATCCGTCGTCACCACTACCACCAACCAAAGCTGCACGCCTCCACCACGTACCACCATCCGTCGTCACCACCACCATTACCACTATCTCCCCGGTGCTCACATATTACACCAACACGTTATAGGCTACACTTGGCATCACTCAGCATGGGTGAGGTGGGCTGGCTATGGGCGGTGGCGGGGATGTAATGGGTGATTTGGCGAGAGGGCTGAGCAAGGTGGATTGTTTACAAATGGTAGCTACCTAGTCGATAAGCCTACTGTATAGTGTTGTTGTTGTTGTTTTTATATTATTTTGATTACATTATTTTTATTATTATTATTATTATTATTATTATTATTATTATTATTATTTTTATTTAGGGCTTAAAGGTTTCTATAACAATGGCAGGTTGACTTTACTTTACTTAATTAAAATCGTCAGTGAAGACCTAAATAATCTTTTATATCAGTTATTAAATGTTGAATAGAATATTGGAATCCAGTATAGGCCATTAACTAAGTACTCAGGATTATTGTATCTTGTGCTGCTGTTCATACTATTGTAATACCTTGACACGTCCTTGTACCTGTAACCTCGGTTCACTGTATCCTGGTGTTCATAGTACAGTAATAACCTGCCCCGCCCTCGCAGTCTAGCATGGGGTCATGTAAGAGATATGGAAGCCAGATTAGTTAACATGATCAGTTTAATGAGGTGTTCTTTCGTTGCGTGACGTAATGTATGTATGTGGTACAGGTAGAACAGGTAATTGGATTTAAAGGTGTTTTCTAATTAGTCGAAATATTGATGAAGAGAGACAGTAATATGTTGTATGTTTAACGTAAGGTAATAAATGTGGTGCTGTTTGTGAGTGGTATACATGGAATGAAAATGTTTATACATGGTCTCTCATAACTTACATTCACCACCGTGTAATGAATTCATAGACCTGTTTGTTGTCAGGTAATGTGAATGACGTATATGGTAAGTAAATTAGACATCAAACACGATTCACTTTTTGCATAGTGTTTGTTTTTAACCTTGTCGGCCTCTTACTGTGGAGGTCGCTTCTGATATTAGGTCAAGGCGAGGATAAAGTACACTATTGCCTTTTATTGTCATTGCCACAACATGATAGTTCAAGATTTCAACGTAGAGTTTGAGCCAGTAACACACTAAGTTTAACTACGGTACCTTCTCTGTTTATAAATTTTTAAAGCCAGACTGAAAATTTTGCAAGAGTAATGGTGGACACATCTTTTCAGTATCGTTTTTCTCTTTCATCGTATTTTTATCTTCTCTATCGTCTCTCTCCTTCTTCAAGCCGTGTCGTCTTATTGTGCATTTGAAATTGGTTACCTTCCTCCTGTTCCGGACAGACTTCCAGGACACAGTAAGTTATGAAGCTTTATTATTACACCACTAGAATTAATTATGGATTATTTATCATTATATCCATTATAGTCTATGGGCAATGAAAATAAATCTTCCATGATGATGAAAAAAATAAACGCCCAAAAAATAAGTTCAGATGGCGTAACAGAGGGAGGGGGGGGGGGGGGGGGTGGGGGCTGCGGGGTGGGGATCGTGAATACTGCATAGGGTGAGACACTGATGGTGAGGTTCGATTCCCGGCGTCAGAGTTCGAGTGGCAGGGTTGGTTACCAGCTGAGCAGTGTTGTCATACGCTACATTGAGTGACCAGTTATACTTCGCGAGGGGTTCTGCGTTAGCATATTTCTCGGAGACTTGCTAATCCCCGGTATCTAAACCTAACCAAATCTAACTTAATATAACCTAACCCATGCCTAATGATTCTTGTATCCCTAACCTGACGTATCCCTAACCTAACGAACTTCATTCTTAACCTAAAGCCACTTTAACGTAACCAAACGTAACTATATCCAGGTTGGGTTTTGTTATGTATATATACGGGTCCGGCTTCCTGGATGAGTATAACCTTACTTATTGATAGATATTGCATATCAGTCAAACACGTGTAAATATCTCGGAACTCCAAAAGTCAGAAAGGTCATTTATGTGTGTGTTAAGTATTGGGGGTATGAGACGTTGTAGTGTTGGGGAGGTGAGGGAGTAGGAGTGTTGGGGGAGAAGGGTGAGGCATTCTCTGTAGGTATGGAGGGTGAGAGGACTTGTAGAGTTAGGGATTTGGGAGTTGCAGAATTAGCTGTAAGGAAGTGTTGGGGAGGGAGGCACAGTGTTTGGCCAAGTGGTAGTCTTGGGGCGTGAGGTGGAGTCCTGGTAGATCCACAGTGATAAGGGAAGTAAGGATAGTAGTGGATATTGGGGAAGTTATAGTGTTTGGGTTGTGGAGGTGAGTGAGGCACGGTGTTGTTAGGGGGAGGTCAGGCAGCACATGGTGATGGCCAGCAGCATGTGGACAAAAGTGGTATTCGCCGGGTGTAAGCGGGTCGTTGGCACCACGCAATAGCACCATAACATTCCTGAAAATATCCTAAAATTTCCAGTGAGTTGTGTGTGGCGTATGTGGAGTTGATATCCCTGGCTGTAGGTGTGTTATATTGTACCTTCCTGCACCCGCCAGGTTATGCAAACATCTTTGGGGAGGAATTCGTTTAAACCTTGATTGTTTGTATTAGTAAACTGTTACTTTGGTGTGCAATATTTCTTCAGTGTTTTGGTATGAAGATGGCTCAAGGAGATTGAAGGGAGAACAGCAAACTAGGAAGGGATTTTTAGAAATTTATATTTGATTATTTCTCACTCCAATAAGGTCTCCTGAGTAGGGCGGTGAGTATTGCTTGGATTTATATATGTAATAATATAGCGAGCCGTGTATATACGTATATATGTAGCCTATGTATGTTTGTATGTTGGTTCCATAACCCAAGAATGGAAGGAGCCACGCTAATAACAATAATAATAATTACTGTATTATCATTATTATTATTCAGTAAAATTTTCATACAGGTTTACAAATGGATATCCATGTTTTATAAACAATGCAATTATACAGTTCAGCATCAACTTAGACAATGTAGGTATACGGTTCACACTGGCCGTGGGAGTAGAGAAATACAGTACCGTTCCCAGTGTGCCGAAACAGTTGCATGTAAACAGTAAGGCCACTTGGCCAAGGATAGCTGACAAAGCTGTCAGAGATGCTAATTTACAGGAGGGTCCTTTGATGTTTATATATATTAAGTATATCCTTTAAGACGACCTCAAGAACTTCTAAGTTTTGAGGCTTTGGGTCATAACAAACGTGCTCAATAAACTAGCCTCCACGTAAGCGTTGGTTAAACCTGAAACCGGAACACGTCGCCCGAGTTGTTACCTCGCCTCAGTGGAGTTACGTTATCATTATTATTGATCTGCATCATATATAACATACATTTTGTATAATTAATTCACTTAAATCAAAAGTTTAATGTTGTCCAACCACACGTAAGTTTATTTTCCGTTTTTTCCCACCATTTCGATCTGTCCAAATTTATCTCATGTAAGGTCTTTTCCCACAGTCATAAATCTCTCTTAGTCACACAATCTTCGCTCGTAATTTATTTCCGCCTACTTCAACAACCCTAAAAAGCGTTGTAGGTATTTTGTAGAGTGGAGTTTATGACAGGTTGACATGCCACTCCATGACCATAGTGAAGTTGTCATTTGTCACCCTTGCCATGATGGCAGATCCTTTTGTTGATCTAGGTGGTGTCATGTGTCACTGTGGACGAGCGAAATACAGTTATTGTTTCCTCCTTGTACTTTCTGTATCATAGAGTATTATGTATTTCCATGCCTGGGGTGTGAAAGGAAAATAATATTATATAGGTAGGTAGCTACTGAGAGGGCTTATTACATCTTGGGTCACAGAACACTATACAGATATAAGTATTAATATAATCCTCGGAGTCAGAGAGAACGTAGGTCTTATACATGTAGGAACAAATGGTCGCATAAACCTTGTATCTGAGAGGGAAAGGTTAGTAGAAAATGGTCTGTAGTCATTGGCTAGTAACTACTGTGTATACCAGCAAAGTAACGGTTGTATGGCAAACAATATATCGTGTGTGTGTGTGTGTTAACCATTAGTGCGCTTCAGTGCAGTCACTATTCTTTTCTTGGACGGGTCACGAGTACCAGCATATTCCTACCCACAAGACCCCGTGTGTTATGTAAACACCACCATCACATGACACTGAATGACGGAATGTACCCTGATCGTCACGTCATCTCCACATACAGACAAGTACAGCCACAGCCACTCAGAGACAAATACATAGACATATACATCAACAGTTATATACAAACACAGATACGCAGATATAATAATAGTAATAATAGTAATAATAATAATAATATATTAATATTAATAATTGTCCCTCGTGTTCGAGACTGACTGGCCTATAGTCCTTCTTGGCGTAAAATTTCATTAAGGTGTTGAAGCTGTAGCCAATAAAACAACCACACCCTGAGTATGACTGTGTCAAGGAGTAACCCAGGAAGGCCGGGCAAATCGTCAACTGCACTTGCAAACTATTACCCAGGAACACGATCCGCTAATCGGTTAACATCCGGGTTTCCAATTACTATGAGGTAGACAGAGACAACTTGTCCATAGTGTCACCGTGTTCGGTGATCGAGCCCGGGAACAGTCGCAGGCGGGGCGAGGTATGTATGCTGACCACTTCACCACAAGTCGCCACACATGAGCATATACAAGCTAAACAGACATACAGTCACAAATAATCACATACACGCCCCGAAAATCACATAGACAGACACCTCTGAACTTTAGCGAGCACCTCAATAAAACTTGGTCGAAAATAACTGGGCATCATGAAACACGACCGACTAGCTGCATGGTGATGCTTGAGTGAGTGTTGGTAAGAGTCTGGGTGGAAGGTCCCTGTTCGCTCGCTATCACTTCCACTCCCCGTGTGTTTGTCGAGGAGAAATCAAATCAAGATGCGAGAGAAAAAATAAACAATTTTATCACCGTTTCCCCAGGAGTGAAGAACACCCGGGGGTGTATTTTTAGATTCATATTTTGTCCGGGAAATTGAAAACGCCACAGTGCTGGACAGGTTCCGTGGTGGGAGTCTCAGAGGGTCGTAGGATGAGTTTTTCCTCGTAACTGGTGAGGTAAGGTCGCTCCAGAATGTCTGCTTGGCCTTAGCTGAACTGGAAATGTATGAAAGAATCTGACTGAGTGACTGACTGACTTCCTCTATCTTGGAATTGTAAAGAGCCTAACTAACTGACGTAAGCTAAACGAGATGGGAGTTATAAGAGGGGGCCAGACTGACTGACGGATTGACTGACTGACTGACTTAATATATCCTGGAGGTGTAAGGAGCCAAACTGAGTGACGTAGTAGCATGATTGACACATAAAAGCTAAACTGGAGGGATAAAAACTCAATTGACAGACTGATTTTAAGCCAAAACAAAAATACCTTTCAAAATAGCATCAAAATAACCCCGAGACCTCGAACTAGATTGCCTACGTTCTCTTATCATTTGTATTTATTTTTTTGTTAATAAGACGATAACGGACCTGATGGAAGAATGGTTTTAAAGATGCCGAAGAGGGAGTATCGTGTGTGTATTTTGTGTGTCGTGTTAAGTTGTATTGCTTTCACTGTTAAATTGTATATACTGTATATTCTATTGTCACCCCGTCGTGCTAACATGTAACATGAATATAACATTTAAGAGTCCTTGTTATTATTACGTGTCCATATGTTTTACTCCCCCCTGAAGCCAGACAATACACAATCATCACCTCCCTCGCGTCACTAAATACCGGAACAGTCATTATTATCCAAGCCAGTCGTAACCCATTCTTATCCTAGAGGCCTTCAACCCCCCCCTCCCCCCTCTCCTCTCACCGCCTTCTATATCTCTCAACCCCTCTCACCCCCTCTTCCACCTCACCCCCTCTTTCCCCACTCTCACCACTCTCAACCCCTCTTTCTCCACACTCAACTCCTCTTACCTCCCCTTTCTCTCTCACCCCTTGTATTTCTCGGTAGATGATACACTGGAACCTGGTCATTACTGCCCTCGCCCCTCTCATCCCTCCTTCCTCCCTCTCACTCATTTACCACTCCCCTCCCCTCCCCCCCCTTTCGTTTGCTTCTTACATTCTAGCTTCACCGTTGCTTTCGTCCTTGTCACTTACACCTTTCATTTGTACTTCGTTCTAATCTATTTGTCGTCCCTCTTCTCGTCTATCTTGCTATCCCCTTTCGCCATCATCGCCTTTTCCTTCTTCTTGTTCTACTTCCTTGCTATTCTCATTCTCCCCCTCTTCCCTTTCTTTCTGTCTTTCTCCTTCTCTTTTTACTCAAGTCTAGTCAGTCAATCCTTTCGCCTTCCTCCCTCTCTCTCCCTCCCTCATCACCACATCTCTCTCTCTCTCTCTCTCTCTCTCTCTCTCTCTCTCTCTCTCTCTCTCTCTCTCTCCCTCCCCCTTATTGCTCCCTCTCTCTCGCCCATTACCCCCTCCCTCCTCACCCCACTCTCCCTCCTTCATCACCCCACTCTCCCTCCCTCCTCACCCCTTACAGGCTACTGTATACTACCTCGATCCTTCCCTTTATTGACGACCTCAGACACCCCATCCCCCCATTCATGAGCCCCTCGACACCTCCCCATTCATAGCCTTCCATCTCCCCTATCCCCTCATTTATAAACCCATACAACCCATACATGGCCTCCTCACTTCTCCCCCTCCTTCCCCATACCCCCATCGATGAACTCACACACTCCAATGGACACTTATGCTCGATTTCGCACGCATAAAGAGTCAACCCGGGCCACTGTCCCTTTGCGTTCAGGTAAGCGCCAGCGACTCGCGTTCCCCCAAGGGCGATTATCTAGTCTCCTGTGGGTTGATCGATCGGCCTTAATGATCGCGGCCCCGTGGCACTGTCTTGCCGCCGAGCCATCAAAAGTGCATTTCGTTGTCTACAGGCAGCGGCGCCCTCCCCGTAATCGCGTTTCACGGGTGCTAGCGTTTAATAGCCCCTGCTTCTTTTTTTTTTTCGTGTTCTCAGTTTTTGTGTGTTTATAAAGGTTTGGCGTATTTTACTTTTTAAGGGGGTGAGTTTATGTTTTTTGGGGGGATGTCGTGATTTTTATGGGGTGTTTGTGTTTTTGGCGTTTCTTTTCGTTTGGAACATGTGTTATTTTAATGGGGTTTATGTTATTTTAATGGGGTTTGTGTTATTTTAATGGGGTTTATGTTATTTTAATGGGGTTTGTGTTATTTTTTTTCGTTTGGGTAAAAAAGTCTCTCTTGTTGACGAATTAGATTTTTTTTTTAAAGAAAATTAACGTAGCATAGCGTATACCACAGGCTGGTCTTAGCTTTTGTGAATAAATCTGACGGGAAATATTATGTAGTTTTTAACTTTCCTCTGTCCCAGTTAAAAAAAAAAATCCAGTTCTTTACATTTATCAGTTATTATTTATCTTTCCTGCATGTGGTCGTGTCATTCGTAACATTCTTCTTCTTCAGGTTATCGTCATCATCATTCTTCCCTGGTATGGTTATCATCTTCTAATCTACTTTTCGTGATTGCCCTCCTCAACCACCCCGATATTTACGTTGATGTTTCATGATGTTATTTTCAATCTCTGTTTTGGGGATTTTCTTGTGTTTTTGTCTCATTATTCTTCTGTGTCTGTTTGGGGTAATTTTTCATTATTATTATTATTATTAACTTCGTTCTTCGTGTGGTGGTTTGAATTTTTTGATTTATTTTTTGTATTCTCTTTCTTTTATTATAAATTTGTGGTGGACTTGGACATATTTTCTGAAGATTATGATTATCTTTATTCTTCCCAATGTTATCTTATTCTCTTCTCTCTTATTTTTCTTTTTCTTTCTTTCCATCACAGTGTGTCGGTATGGATATTTTCCTGAGCATGTTCTTTCTTTCTTGTTTCTTTTTTTTCTTTTTTCTTTCTTTCTTTTTTCTTTCTTTCTTTTTTCTTCTTACTTCTCCTTACTTCTTTCTTCTGCTTACTACTTTTTACTTCGTCTTACTACTTTCTTTTTCTTCTTCTTTCTTCTTCTTTCTTACTTCTCTCTTCTTTCTCACTCTTTCTTCTTCTTACTCCAAACGTGTATAATTAGTTACATAGTCAGGAGGTATGCGGGTAGAGTTACAAAACATTATTGACCATCATGGACTGGTAATCGCGTCCCGTCCCGACAACACTGGTAGACTTGGAGAGCTCTGTGATTATCAATTCTGAAGTAACGTTACCCCTCACGCAACGATCTCTCTCTCTCTCTCTCTCTCTCTCTCTCTCTCTCTCTCTCTCTCTCTCTCTCTCTCTCTCTTCCGTGCGAATTAATTTTTTGTTTATGGTTAATTTTGAGTAATTTGTTATGGTTGCAGTTTCTGGTAAATAGAATGAACTCACCTAACCTAACATGACCTGACGTAACATAACATAACCTGACCTAACCTAACCTCTAACCTAACATAACCTAAAACCTAACCTAACCTAATATAATCCAACTTAACTTAACCTAACTTAGTTCATAATGTAAGGTGAGGTTAAGTTGTGTTTTTTTTGTCTGCTTTCCTTAATGGTGTAGCGACCTAGACATTAACCTCCTTGTCTTTAGGTATTTAGGTACATTTTTATATGTTATTTGCAACACCACCTTAAGGATTCTGACACAACCTAGGAAATTAGTACATCGGTTCATGTACTTTATATCTTTGAGTACTTGTGTGTTGATATCTGTAAATGAGCTCTCTGGTCCCTTTAAGGTATACTCTTATTTCTATCGGGTTTGTGGCACCACCTTCATGATACCAACACCCGGTGGGAGTTTCTTTACCGACGTATGTACTATTTACCTGTTATATACTGTATATGTAAATACAGGGTATGTGTACAGTTGTGGATTAAATTCCCTGGACACTTGGCATTATCTGATATGTGATTACTTGAGGAGCATTAGGTGAAGGGGAATGGGATTTTCACCTATTTTCTTAGAATTTTCTTTGTGGTTTATTAAGGGCTATTTTTTTAGTCCATTTTGTGGTTCCGGCAAAACATCTGATAAAAGGAAAGTGTTATTACATATAAATCAATCATAAACCGGGACAGTATTTATATGGTCATGATGTAGATGCCAGATATTGCCAAATGTTGGATCTGAAGAAACACCTTGATATATTATTTACGACGCCATCTATGTTATAATTTTTTATTTTTATTTTTATTATTATTATTATTAAGCAGTCGTTTCCTATTGGCTGTATACTACACCTACGTAGTTTGTGTCGTGTAGCCTGCCTCACCTTCAAGGGTGTTGCTCGTGACGGCCTCAGACCCTGTAGTTCAGTATTGTGTTTCAAAACTCATCTAACTCCCTGGGAAAAAAATCCAATTAAGGCGATGTACCCAAACGTTGGTGGGGAGTAGTAGTCCCTCATTCCTCACTCACGAGCTGCCTCAACTAGTGCGCCGAGGAAAAAGTTTTAATTTAATTAATTAGGGTACAGGTGGTAAACCGGGGTGGACCGCGTCTTGGTGTGTGTCAGGTGAAACTGTTCAGTCATGGAGGCTTTATTTTGATCCTGTTAATGTTTTACTAGATACGTTTATTTTGTTCGGTTTGATATCTTCATCCCCCGAGTGAAGTAGTAGTGTGTTTAAGGGAATAAGTCATCATTTTCATGAGTTAAGTCATTGTACTCAAGGGGTTAACAGCCAGGTAACAAGGGCACTAATTCACTACTCTTGAGTTGGCATCGTGCCGAAGGGGTTGATTTCTTGATATGTTACATTAATTATTATACAAATATTTGGGAAATACCTTGAGGGTAAAATTACATATTTTGTAATTGACAATTTATAACTTATAAGTTAATTTATTATTATTATTATTATTAATGGCTGGCTATCTTTCTTAAAAATTAATAATAATAATAATAATAATATTAATGATGATAATAATGATATAATAATAAATGTACGCGTAGGAATGTATGTCCGGAACCGACTTCACCTCTCGTATATATATTCCTGGACTCTAGAACAACAGCACTTAACGTCCAGGTTGAGGTACGAGGTGCTATACTGTCCTGGATATGCCCATTTGTCCACACAAGTGGCCAGGATTTAGCGGTCACCTGGCTGACTGAAGACTAGTTGAGGGACCTAACTTGCTCCTGGAACCTAACTAATCGGAAACTAGCAAGCCCTATTTTACGCATAATATCTTAACCTAACTTACCGTAACTAACCCAATCAAAGACGCTGGGTCCGCTGTGGGAATGAGTTGGGTTGGCCGCTGGTGGTGTGTGGGTTCTTCCGGCTCACTCGCTGTTCAGACGCGCCATATACGTCTCTCTATCTTTCTGTCTATCTGGGGTTGTGTTGCTCGCTCTCCTTATTTTGTCTACCCGTATTTTTTTTTAGTTTGTCGATAGTGATACTCTTGGCTATCTACCACACCTAGGTCACCCATTTTGTGCTCTCTCTCTCTCTCTCTCTCTCTCTCTCTCTCTCTCTCTCTCTCTCTCTCTCTCTCTCTCTCCACACACACACCAATTCAATTTATATACAGTACTATTCATCCATCCATGTTTGGTGAGTGATGCCTGGGAAATCCTGTAAGTTGAGTCTCTCACTGCACTGACACACACCATCTCTCCTAGCTGTCAGTCCATATCTCTGTCTTTCTTCGTAATATCTCCCTTTCTCTCTGGCCTCACTTCTCATTGTATCCCTATCCATCCATTTATCTATTTTGGGACGATGCTCAGTATATTCTCATCCACGTTGGCCCACCCATTGTTCACACACGTTATCTCTATCTTACCTGCTCGTGTGTTGTGTTGTGTGTTGTGTTAAATGTGTTGTGTTGTGTGTTGTGTTAAATGTGTTGTGCTGTTATGTGTGTTGCGTGTGTATGTGTTGTGTGCATGTGTGTTAACCATTGTTGCTGTTGCGTGTGTATGTGTGCGTATGTGTTGTGAGTGCGCGTGTGTGTGTATGTATGTATTTGTGTACGTTAGTCTGGTCTGTCTCCACTTCGTTTCTTTAATCCTCGGGTTTTTTTTTTCACCTGTCAGTGCAAACACCGTACAGATTCTGGTATAAATTACAGGTGCAGTAATTCTCGTGTGGTGACGGTATCATAAATTTGGTCAGATGTACCTGGCGTTTACCTTGAGTTAGCCTGAGGTGGGGGTAAGAGTGTCTTTTTCTCTCCCACCTCCCTCCCTCCCTCCCAGCTCAGCCCTCAAGCAGGTAATTTTTGTTGTCATTGGTTGTTGGAATTTTCAAGGCGTGAACTTTCGTATCCAGAACAGTGTCGCTGGTCTGACAAACTTGGAAAGTGTTTATGAACGACTTGTATTAAGGTATGACTTATTTATTATTTAACATGGATGAAATAAACGGTGTGGTGTCGTGTATTTAAGTCAATCTGTGTTTTGTATTTTTTACGATAAATTCTTAACAGTTGTTGTATTTGCTTTTAAACATGAGTGACCAGAAAAACCCCCCTTCATGTTGTAATAAAAGACAGAGCTAGGGTGAGGTGAGGCTGGATGATGAGCAGAGTAACGCAACTCGACAATAAAATAATCCCGCTTTTTGACTTCGTTTGGCATTATGTGATTGACAGGTTACACACAGCATAGGGCGGAGGATTTTGCTCTTTGATGGATGATCACTGGAGCTTCTTTTAAACTATGCCAGAGTTTCATACTGGGCAATTATACTGATTGTTATAGACCAATTGTGTGTGTGTGTGACAGTATAGTGAACGTTAATATCACGTAGATAAATTTTACTGATATTATCAAGCGTTAACTCCACTCAACAGAGACCCGGGCAACAACGTTCATGTGACGGAGGTTACTGACAGTCTCCCTTACCTCCTCCTGTGACGGAGTTTACTGACAGTCTCCCTTACCTCCTCCTGTGACGGAGGTTACTGACACCCTTACCTCCTCCTGTGACGGAGTTTACTGACAGTCTCCCTTACCTCCTCCTGTGACGGAGGTTACTGACAGTCTCCCTTACCTCTTCCTGTGACGGAGGTTACTGACAGTCTCCCTTACCTCCTCCTGTGACGGAGGTTACTGACAGTCTCCCTTACCTCCTCCAGTGACGGAGGTTACTGACAGTCTCCCTTACCACCTCCTGTGACGGAGGTTACTGACAGTCTCCCTTACCTCCTCCTGTGACGGAGGTTACTGACAGTCTCCCTTACCACCTCCTGTGCCGGAGGTTACTGTCTCCCTTACCTCCTCCTGTGATGGAGGTTACTGACAGTCTCCCTTACCTCCTCCTGTGACGGAGGTTACTGACAGTCTCCCTTACCACCTCCTGTGACGGAGGTTACTGACAGTCTCCCTTACCACCTCCTGTGACGGAGGTTACTGACAGTCTCCCTTACCAACTCCTCCTGTGACGGAGGTTACTGACAGTCTCCCTTACCTCCTCCTGTGACGGAGGTTACTGACACCCTTACCTCCTCCTGTGACGGAGTTTACTGACAGTCTCCCTTACCTCCTCCTGTGACGGAGGTTACTGACAGTCTCCCTTACCTCTTCCTGTGACGGAGGTTACTGACAGTCTCCCTTACCTCCTCCAGTGACGGAGGTTACTGACAGTCTCCCTTACCACCTCCTGTGACGGAGGTTACTGACAGTCTCCCTTACCTCCTCATGTGACGGAGGTTACTGACAGTCTCCGTTACCTCCTCCTGTGCCGGAGGTTACTGACAGTCTCCCTTACCTCCTCCTGTGCCGGAGGTTACTGACAGTCTCCCTTACCTCCTCCAGTGACGGAGGTTACTGACAGTCTCCCTTACCTCCTCCTGTGCCGGAGGTTACTGACAGTCTCCCTTACCTCCTCATGTGACGGAGGTTACTGACAGTCTCCCTTACCTCCTCCTGTGACGGAGGTTACTGACAGTCTCCGTTACCTCCCCATGTGACGTAGGTTACTGACAGTCTCCCTTACCACCTCCTGTGACGGAGGTTACTGACAGTCTCCCTTACCTCCTCATGTGACGGAGGTTACTGACAGTCTCCCTTACCTCCTCCTGTGCCGGAGGTTACTGACAGTCTCCCTTACCTCCTCCTGTGCCGGAGGTTACTGACAGTCTCCCTTACCTCCTCATGTGACGGAGGTTACTGACAGTCTCCCTTACCTCCTCCTGTGACGGAGGTTACTGACAGTCTCCCTTACCTCCTCCTGTGACGGAGGTTACTGACAGTTCTCTTACCTCCTCCTGTGACGGAGGTTACTGACAGTCTCCCTTACCTCCTCCTGTGCCGGAGGTTACTGACAGTCTCCCTTACCTCCTCCTGTGACGGAGGTTACTGACAGTCTCCCTTACCTCCTCATGTGACGGAGGTTACTGACAGTCTCCCTTACCTCCTCCTGTGCCGGAGGTTACTGACAGTCTCCCTTACCTCCTCCTGTGCCGGAGGTTACTGACAGTCTCCCTTATCTCCTCCTGTGCCGGAGGTTACTGACAGTCTCCCTTATCTCCTCCTGTGCCGGAGGTTACTGACAGTCTCCCTTACCTCCTCCTGTGACGGAGGTTACTGACAGTCTCCCTTACCTCCTCCTGTGCCGGAGGTTACTGACAGTCTCCCTTACCTCCTCCTGTGCCGGAGGTTAATGACAGTCTCCCTTACCTCCTCCTGTGACGGAGGTTACTGACAGTCTTCCTTACCTCATATGACGGAGGTTACTGACAGTCTCCCTTACCTCCTCCTGTGCCGGAGGTTAATGACAGTCTCCCTTACCTCCTCCTGTGACGGAGCTTACTGACAGTCTCCCTTACCTCATGTGACGGAGGTTACTGACAGTCTCCCTTACCTCCTCCTGTGACGGAGGTTACTGACAGTCTCCCTTACCTCCTCCTGTGACGGAGGTTACTGACAGTCTCCCTTACCTCCTCCTGTGACGGAGGTTACTGACAGTCTCCCTTACCACCTCCTGTGACGGAGGTTACTGACAGTCTCCCTTACCTCCTCCTGTGCCGGAGGTTACTGACAGTCTCCCTTATCTCCTCCTGTGCCGGAGGTTACTGACAGTCTCCCTTACCTCCTCCTGTGACGGAGGTTACTGACAGTTCTCTTACCTCCTCCTGTGCCGGAGGTTACTGACAGTCTCCCTTACCTCCTCCTGTGACGGAGGTTACTGACAGTCTCCCTTACCTCCTCCTGTGACGGAGTTTACTGACAGTCTCCCTTACCTCCTCCTGTGACGGAGGTTACTGACAGTCTCCCTTACTTCCTCCTGTGCCGGAGGTTACTGACAGTCTCCCTTATCTCCTCCTGTGCCGGAGGTTACTGACAGTCTCCCTTACCTCCTCCTGTGACGGAGGTTACTGACAGTCTCCCTTACCTCCTCCTGTGACGGAGGTTTCTGACAGTCTCCCTTACCTCCTGTGCCGGAGGTTACTGACAGTCTCCCTTACGACCTCCTGTGACGGAGGTTACTGACAGTCTCCCTTACCACCACCTCCTTCGAATCATGCTGTATCATAGGGCAGGAGGTGAGTAAGGTAGATATTACACAAGGAAGGGGTGGAGGAAGTAGAAGGGTGTGTGTGTGTGTGTGTGTGTGTGTTGAGGAATAGCTTTGTTGGGGGGGGGGGGGGAGCGTCATGTGGGTCCTTGATGGTGAACAGAGGGAGTTTCGCCAGGTGTGTATGTGTGTGTGGTTGAAAGTGGTTAGGCCGGGGGGGTAATCTGTGACACGCATGCCACAGTGAGCGAGCACGCGAGACTGCGGTGTAGTGGTGGCACGCATCCAGGCCCAAGTCCCTCTGTTGTTGATGTCTACCACTGCTGCTACTGCCACTGTTCGCTAGCTGACTGGCTCGCTCACGACACTGTCACGTGAGGTGGCGGTATCGATGGCCTGCTGGGTGGCTGACTGGCTGGCCACTCGATGTCTGCACCATCATACTCGGAAAACCTTCTAACTTACCTGGAATTTTTTTGCAATTTCGAATTATTCATGGTACGAGTGATGGATAGATTAGAGAGAGTGAGAGGTTGAGGTGGGTGGTGGTATGTGTGCATGTTGTGGGTGATGAGGGTACACACAGTCTCGTGACGTGATGGCTCTCCTGGGATAGCTTGCACTAATTTGTTATTCTATTTTATAAAAGTTTGATAACGGTAAGACAGCTTTGAATGGGCTTCCTGGTGGAGTTCTGCCCAGGCTACAACTAGAGGAATTGATTAGTAATTGTGTATTATACTGGGAGCGCGGTGGCATAGTGGATACAGCCCTCACATCCTGATCCAGAGGCCGGTGGTTCGTTTTCTGGGCGTCCCCAGCTCACCAAGCTGTAAATGGGAACCTGAGTTTATAACTTGGAAGTGAATGCGGTTGAGTGCAGTCCCGGCAATACAGCCTTCTTATGTACCGAAGGCTTAGTATACAGTGTGTTGTATCCACACTGTCCCTAACGGGCCGTCGTGCCTTATCATGTATGAGACCCACTTTCACTTTCCAACTATTGAGTGACTGCAAGAATGGCAAATAAGTATTGTATTGTTGTTGTGGGTCAGGGAGAATGTCTAGACTGTGAGGTCAAGACGTCAGAGGACAAAGCTTGATTGTTGTTAAGCAGTGTCACAGCCCGATCAAATGTCCTAACACGTGGTTCACGGCGGCGCCAGATACACACAAAGCTTTTACTGTACCCAAAAACTGGTCGAACCTTCATTATGCAAGTTCATCTTAGAACTAAATATTTTGTTATTTGTTATCCCTCGTCAGTTGAAATACTTAAGAGACAGTCTTATCCGTGTGAGTCATAAAGAAGCGACGCACAGGTTCTGACCACCATGTTTGTTTACCATAAAAAGTCGCTGGTGAAGTTTGCGTCTTATCACGTCTCTGTCCGCCTCGCGTTCCTGGATATCAGCTGTCAACCCTTCAGGAGTTGCAAAATGTATCTATTTAAATAACTGTTAAGATATTTTACACTGCTGAATGGATTGTCCGAAATTCACTTTGTTTCTGTTAATATAAGTTAATTTTTAAGTATTTTTTATATTAACAAAGGATCCATTGCTTATTTGCAAATTGATTTCGAAGAATTAAAGCCGTAGTACCTTTAATCACTTGGCCTGTAATTGAGGAGTAATTGATCACAGTGAGATCCATTATCTCTCGTAGTGAGCCGAATTTAATTTCAATGGAATGAGAGTCATTTAATGAAGATATAAGACAGGTTGGTGCTGAAGGCGTGGACCAGATGAGGCTGAACCTGATTGAATTATCTCCTCCTTGGATCAGGTCTTAGAACCAAAAATAACCTAACTTAACGTAACCTATTCTGACTGACTTCTCTAAACCTCAGATCCGGACCTGGAACATAATATAACGAAACGTAACGTAACCTGGCTTAACCGAACTTTTTCTTATATAAGCTAACATTGGCTAACCTGACCTATCCATAACATCAACTACTTACCCCTAACAGCAGCTAACGTACCCTTAACAGCTAACGTACCCTTAACAGCTAATGTACCCTTAACACCCAACCCAACCTAACCTAACCTACCTTAATCTAACCTAACCAAACCTCGCCAAAGGTAACGTAATCATCCTGTGCCACCTGACCTGACCTAACCTGACCTATTATGAGGTTTGAATCTAAAAGTTGTCGACACAAACACACACACAATTCCTCTCGCACTCAAGGCTGATACACACACACACACACTTTTTTTTTACACGTTGTGCCCGAAAGTGAGAAAAGGCGGAGACAGTGGAAGCATAAGGGGCAGTTGAGTCCAGAAATATTAGACACTGTGGGCGGGAGTGGTCAGCACCAGCTATACACAGAATTTTAAGCTGGGTGGTAATGGCGTTGGACCTCCTGCTGGCTTTTAGCGAGTGTTGAAGTGTGTCGGTGTGAGGGTATGGCCTTTGTGAGGCTGCTGGGAATACTAACACGAAAACACACACACACACTTTTTATTTGTGTATTGCATTATGGAGGACGGGTGCTTGGCTGTTCAAATGTTAGTGTGCGTAAACGACTATAATTTCTTTTTCTCTCTCTTCCTCTCTCTGTGTCTCTGTCAATCTGTCTGTCTGTCTGTATCTCTCTCTCTCTCTCTCTCTCTCTCTCTCTCTCTCTCTCTCTGTATATATTATTTAGAGTATTTATTTAGCAGTATATAATCTCTGTCATTAAAGGCCACTCACTTAAATGTGAAATTGTGAATATAATATATGTTGAAAGACAAAAACCACGAGGTACAGTAGAAGGTTGTAGCAAAAGGATTGGGTCATCGTGATTAAGGCTGAATGAAACTTAATGGAAATTAGATTATGGGATAAAAGAGGAAAGCCAATTGGGCAGTTTAGGTGAAGAATAGAAGGCTGGGAGGAGAACTATACAAGCGGCGTGTAACAGTGTGGGTTTAAAGTAGAGTGAAGAGGATTGATATTGTAAGTTCGTGGTTACTTAGTGATTTAAAAGTAAGTTTAAATCATACTTATTTTTAATGTCCTTTAACTCTTTTGCATGATGCCTTTAGCGTTGATTAGTCTCATATTAGTCCCAAAAATATTAATCTTGTTTTATTTGTCTTCATAACTTTCACTACCAGATTCATATTTCAGCTTCAACTATGTTTCCTATTTGAGATATTTAGGAAATAAAACGTGATATAGTATAGAAATAGGTATATAAAAAAGTAGGGTGTAGTGAAGTATATACAGTATAGTTAAAGGGAATTTATATAAGAGAAATATTCCATTCGGTAAAGGCAGATGAAGAGATTAGTCAATGAAGTGAACGGTGAGGGGGGAGGTGTAATGGTGGCAGGGGAATTTTAGTATTATTGGGTCCTGTATGGGGAATATATAGCTCTTTTGACGTTGATGTATATGTTACGAGTAAAAAAAATGCTATGTATTTTTTCTCGTAGACTGTGATACTTTAAACGTTGCAAGTTGAATGTGAAAGTAGTTTAGGGGGTCAAGTATCAACAAGTTACTCGAGCAACTGCTATGATCAGCATAATAACATCAACAGTTCACGGGGAAGAAACTCAAATCAATAACAAGATAACAATGAGGAAATTAAACAATAGAATATGAATGGATATAAATAACAGCTACTCACTTGTACAAACAACGTCAAACTTTTGGACCTTAGGTGGGAGGAATGCGAAGAACGTATCAGGCTTAATTATAACACGTGATCTTATCTTGGCTGACAAGTAAGCAGTCGTCGAGTCTTGGTGTCAGATGATGGGACCTGGAAGATAATTATTCAGTCTGAACGCCAGGCCATTGATGCTAATACTCTTCAAAAACAATTAACCTTATCTAGACCGGTGTATTTAACTAATGTATACTCCAAGACAATTCCAGACTGAGGTGGTAGACATTGGCTGAAGGACGAACAAGACATATGTTTATAATGTATAATGAATTTAACCCCGTGAGTATGTTAAGAATCCCCCCCCCCCCCCAGAGTACAGTGAATTACGTCAATGAATAATGCATCTCAATTTCTTGCGTTTAATAGTCCAGTCCCTTGAGTACCACGATTTAATCGTTTTGAGTACCATAGCTCTATCCCTTGAGGACAATGACTGAATATGATGCTTTATTCCTTTGAGTACGATGCCACTGTGGATGCCCTATGATAACCTGTTCTCTTGAGTACGATGACAGCACTAGGGGTTAGGTCATCGTACTCAGTTAAGTGATTTCAAGGGACTGGGAATGTTGTGTGTTGACGGAGGAATTGATGACGACGTTGCAATCACTGTGAGAGTGTTTGAGGAAGGAGGAGGTGGCAAGGATGATAGCTCTCTCTCTCTCTCTCTGTCTCGTGGTATGACCTCAAGAAACCAGGTGCAGAGAAACTCCAGGAGCGCACGCACGCACACCACCTTTGTATAAATAGACAATAAACGTCACTGTTATCAACATTAAACCGTGCTTCTGCTTCCCGGGTACTGGTAGTCGGGGGAGAGGTGTAAATGAACTGCCACGGCCACAAATCAAGGCTGTTGTTGAATGAGGGAATGTCCACGATTGTCTTGATCCTCTGAATTATTACTCTGTTAGAGCCTGGATTGCATGTTTAGTTTGTTTTAGAGTCTGGGTTACCTGTTTAGTTTGTTATAAGCTGGATGTGTGTTGGTGTGGTTGGGACCCTGGGTGTGTATTGGTATGGTTGGGGGCCCTGGATTTGGTGAGGGTCCCGAATGTATGTTGATGATAATGGCCTGTTATTGCACCTTACTATGGTGGGGAGAGGGTGTGGACTACTAACCTTACAGGGTATCCATATATTACCGGCTTAGTGAGGAGGGAGACCTACCAGGCCCAGCTCCCACACAGTCTGCCTCTAGGTAGACAAATCGTCAACTCTCAACCACGTAAGCAAATTTCTCAGTTGAACAGCACAGTGGGGACCGTTCAGAATATTAAGTAGTGCACTCGAAGGTAATTCTGTAGACAAATGAGCCATTAGGACGACCCAAATCCCCCCCGTGGCCATTTAGGTTACGGTCCCCGTACACGAGGCGACATTTTTAAATATTTATTGATCTCACTGTAATGTGTACTAACTGCGGCACGAATCGTATATGGGGTCGTGTGTGTTTCTCAGCCCGGGTCTCTAATATAACAGGATTTTTTTTTATATACAGGGATTAGCCCACCCGGGCACAGGTCACTGACCCACATCGGGGCCTGGGGGGCGAAAATGGAATAATAATAATAATAATAATAATAATTGGTTCATAGTAAATCAAATTTATAATACAAAATACAAAATTAAAAATAAAATAATAATAACAATAATAATAACAACAACAATACTGATGATAATAATAATAATAATAATAATAATATTAATGAACCATAAAGAAATAAAAAAATGAAAAACAGATCATCAAAGAGAAATAATATATGTATGTTGTGTTGTCAAAGTAAGAGAAACGCTTGAAACCCTGCAATTGTGTGTAAATGAGGCAGAAAGTCAGATCAGCGACCTGGAACTTGGTCACAATTTTTGTGATGCCATATGGCAGCAGGGTCTACCAGTAGACAACACATTATGCTTCCAATATATTCCCAGACGGTAGTACTTCCCTGTTTGATAACTGTCTACTATTTACCTCATGTACTCAATTGCGTTGTACTCAAATCTGCATAAACATACAAAACCTATAAATATATGTATATGATAAGATGTGCCCATATTTGAATTAGAGTTGATAGTAATGCCATATACGAGTATACTGTGTATAGAGTTTGTCTTGTACTGTATTATTTCCGGGTTGGCTGCCTGAGCGTGCAAGAAAAATAATTGTCACTCGCGGTCCACCACCACCATTACTACTACTACCTGCTTAATAAAAGACTGATGCACCGTGAAACTTGAACCACTAATCTTGGTAAATTGTCACGTCTGACCTTGAGTCACTGAAAATTGGTAAAACTCAAATTCCGGAAGACTATCCGCTAACATCAGCACAAGTAGAGGCTAAAGGAGGGTTAGATACAGGTGCAGTTGGTTTGTCTGCGGTAACAGTACCGTATGGCAAGCAGGAGCACCGCAAACGTTTACAAACACGACGTTGATGATGAAGCTGACGCTAAATTTATTACAATAGCTTTTAGTTTCGAAAACAGACTAGCTCGATCACCCAGCAACACACCCAAGACCTGACCGGCTCGAGCTGATCACGGGCGCACTTGTTTTTGGTGGTCGACAAGTGATATTGTCTGATTTCTTACCCTAGAGACGTCTCATCCCGGCGCTGACTCCTCCACTGTCACCTCTCTGGGGTTTTTTCACCATTTAATTGGAGATTCACATTAGTGAGAGATTGATCACGCCATTTGGGAGGTGTAGGACCTATCTCGTGAGCCCCGACTACTAGCCTGACCTCTCTTGTCTCTGGTCCATCATGGCAAACAACACTAAAGGTATACTATTGGTGTTGTCATCATCGGCACCACCATTAACAGGAGTGTTAAGTATAAGTAACAGCAAATACCAACAGTACCAGTAATTACAGCAACAGTAACAGGAACACCAACAGCACCAGCAGTGAGAGCAATACCACCAACAGCACCAGCAGTAACAGCAATACCAACAACAGTACCAGCAATAATCAGCAGCAGTAACAGCAACAGCACCAGAAGAACCACTTACAGCACCAATAGCACCAGCAGTAACAGCAATACCACCAACAGCAGTAACAGCAATACCACCAACAGCACCAGCAGTAACAGCAATACCACCAACAGCACCAGCAGTAACAGCAATACCACCAACAGCACCAGCAGTAACAGCAATACCACCAACAGCACCAGCAGTAACAGCAATACCACCAACAGCAGTAACAGCAATACCACCAACAGCAGTAACAGCAATACCACCAACAGCAGTAACAGCAATACCACCAACAGCAGTAACAGCAATACCACCAACAGCAGTAACAGCAATACCACCAACAGCAGTAACAGCAATACCACCAACAGCACCAGCAGTAACAGCAATACCACCAACAGCACCAGCAGTAACAGCAATACCACCAACAGCACCAGCAGTAACAGCACCAGCAGTAACAGCAATACCACCAACAACAACTAAACCATCTACAGCAACAACAACAGCAAGACCATCTACAATAACAACAGAACTGTAGGTTATGTATCTCTGCTACTGTGCCGAGTAGCAACCTTGTAAATAAGCTACTGTGCCGAGTAGCATTTATATATGTAATTACGTGGCAACACTGCACGTGTTATGTGGCAAAATTGCCCCGAGGCTGCCATATGGCAAGGCAGTCTCAGTCTAACTCCGTGCCTGGCACAACAACAACAAAACCATCTACAACAATAACAACAGAACCATGTACAACAACAACAAAACCATCTACAACAACAACAGACCATCTACAACAGCAGCAACAACAGAACCATCTACAACAACAACAGAACCATCTACAACAGTGGTTCTCAACCTTGTTTGCCCCATGCACCCCTTTCACCATATGTCAGAATGTCATTCCCCCCTCCTTTCCAAGATTGTCTGCCTCAAAAAGTGCATTCCAAATAATATGCATATAATACTGAAAATCCTTTATTTTTTCCATATTAGTATCAGCTCCCCCCCCCCCCCCCCCCGGTTGAGAACCCCTGATCTACAACAACAACAACAACAGAACCATCTACAGCAAAACAACAGAACCATCTACAACAAAAAACAACAACAACAACAGAACCATCTTCAACAACAACAACAGAACCATCTACAACAAAAAGAACCATCTACAACAAAAAACAACAACAACAACAGAACCATCTACAACAAAAAAGCAACAACAAAACCATCTACAACAACAACAGAACTATCTTCAACAACAACAACCACCATCTACAACAACAACAACAGAACCATCTACAGCAGCAACAGAACCATTTACAACACCAGCAGCAACAACAATAGAACCATCTACAACAACAACAACAGAACCATCAACAACAACAACAACAGAACCATCTACAACAACGGAACCATCTGCATCAACAGCAACAACAAGAGCAACAGCAACAACTACAGAACCATCTACGACAACAGAACCATCTACAACAGCAGCAACAACAACAGAACCATGTACAACAACAACAGAGCCATCTGCATCAACAACAACAGAACCATCTCCAACAGCAACAACAGAACCATCTACAACAACAGCAACAACAACAGAACCATCTACAACAGCAACAACAGAACCATCTACAACAAACAACACAACAACAACAGCAACAACAACAGAACCATCTACAACAGCAACAACAACAGAACCATCTACAACAACAACAGAACCATCTACAACAACAACAACAGAACCATCTACAACAACAACAACAGAACCATCTACAACAACAACAACAACAGAACCATGTACAACAACAACAACAGAACCATCTCACAACAACAGAACCATTACAACAACAACAACAACAGAACCATCTACAACAACAAAACCATCTACAACAACAGCAACAACAGAACCATCTACAACAACAACAACCATCTACAACAGAAACAACAACAACAACAACTACAGCAACAACAACAGAACCATCTACAACAACAGCAACAACAACAGAACCATGTACAACAACAGAACCATCTACAACAGCAACAACAGAACCATTTACAACAACACCAGCAACAACAACAGAACCATCTACAACAACAACAACAACAAACCATTACAACAGCAACAACAGAACCATCTGCACAACAGCAAGAACAACAACAACAGAGCAACAACAACAACAACAGAACCATCTACAACAACAACAGAACCATCTACAACAACAACAGAACCATCTACAACAGCAACAAAAGAACCATATACAACAACAACAACAACAATAGACCATCTACAACAACGGCAACATAGAACCATGTACAATAACAGCAACAACAACAACAATAATAGAACATCTACAACAACAACAGGACCATCTACAACAACAACAGAGCCATCTACAACAACAACAGCAACAACAACAGGACCATCTACAACAACAACAGAACCATCTACAACAACAACAAACAACAACAGAACCATCTACAACAACAGCAACAACAACAGAACCATCTACAACAACAACAGAACCATCTACAACAACAACAGCAACAACAACAGAACCATCTACAACAACAACAACCTTCTACAACTACAACAGAACCATCTACAACAGCAACAACAACAGAACCATCTACAACAACAATAGAACCTTCTACAACAACAACAACAACCATCTACAACAACAACAACAGAACCATCTACAACAACAGCAACAATAACAACAACAGAACCATCTACAACAGCAACAACAACAACAGAACCATCGACAACAACAACAACAACCATCTACAACAACAACAGAACCATCTACAACAGCAACAACAGCAGAACTATCTACAACAACAACAGAACCATCTGCAAAAACAACAGAACCATGTACAACAACAACAGAACCATGTACAACAACAACAACGACAGAGCCATCTGCATCAACAACAACAACAACGTAACCATCTCCAACAGCAACAACAGAACCATCTACAACAACGGCAACAACAACAGAACCATCTACAACAACAGCAACAACAACAGAACCATGTACAACAACAGCAACAACAACAGAACCATGTACAACAACAGAACCATGTACAACAACAGAGCCATCTACAACAGCAACAACAGAACCATTTACAACAACAGCAACAACAACAATAGAAACATCTACAACACCAGCAACAACAACAGAACCATCTACAACAACAACAACAGAACCATCTACAACACCAACAACAAAACCATCTACAACAACAGCAACAACAACGACAGCAACAACAACAGAACCATCTACAACAGCAACAAGAACAACAACAAAACCACCTACAACAACAACAGAACCATGTACAACAACAACAACAACCATCTACAACAACAACAGAACCATCTACAACAGCAACAACAGAACCATCTACAAGAACAGCAACTACAACAACAGAACCATCTACAACAACAACAACAACAACACAACCATCTACAACAACAACAACAGAACCATGTACAACAACAACAGAGCCATCTGCATCAACAACAACAACAGCAACAACAGAACCATCTACAACAACGGCAACAGCAACAACAACAGAACCATCTACAACAGCAACAACAGAACCATCTGCATCAACAGCAACAACAACAAGAGCAGCAGCAACAATAACAGAACCATCTACAACAACAGCAACAACAACAGAACCATCTACAACAGCAACAACAGAACCATCTACAACAACAGAACCATGTACAACAACAACAGAACCATCTACAACAGCAACAACAGAACCATCTACAACAGCAACAACAGAACCATCTACAACAGCAACAACAGAACCATCTACAACAGCAACAACAGAACCATCTACATCAACAGCAACAACAACAGAACCATCTACAATAAAGGCAACAACAACAAAACCATTACAACATCAACACAGAACCATCTGCATCAACAACAACAAGAGCAACAGCAACAACAACAGAACCATCTACAACAACAACAGCAACAACAACAAAACCATCTACAACAACAACAAAACCATCTACAACAACAACAATAACAACAACAGAACCATATACAGCAACAACAACCTTCTACAACTACAACAGAACCATCTACAACAGCAACAACAACAGAACCATCTACAACAACAATAACAACCATCTACAACAACAACAGAACCATCTACAACAGCAACAACAGAACCATCTACAAGAACAGCAACTACAACAACACAACCATCTACAACAACAACAACAACACAACCATCTACAACAACAACAACAGAACCATGTACAACAACAACAGAGCCATCTGCATCAACAACAACAACAGCAACAGCAGAACCATCTACAACAACGGCAACAGAACCATCTGCATCAACAGCAACAGCAACAAGAGCAACAGCAACAATAAAAGAACCATCTACAACAACAGCAACAACAACAGAACCATGTACAACAACAACAGAACCATCTACAACAGCAATAACAGAACCATCTACAACAACAGAACCATCTACAACAGCAACAACAGAACCATCTACAACGGCAACAACAGAACCATCTACAACGGCAACAACAGAACCATCTACAACAGCAACAACAGAACCATCTGCATCAACAGCAACAACAACAACAACAAGAGCAACAGCAACAACAACAGAACCATCTACAACAGCAACAACAGAACCATCTGCATCAACAGCAACAACAACAACAACAAGAGCAACAGCAACAACAACAGAACCATCTACAACAACAGCAACAACAACAGAACCATCTACAACAACAACAGAACCATCTACAACAACAACAGGACCATCTACAACAGCAAAAACAGAACCATTTACAACAACAGCAACAACAATAGAACCATCTACAACAACGGCAACAATAGAACCATGTACAATAACAGCAACAACAACAACAACAATAATAGAAACATCTACAACAACAACAACCATCTTCAACAACAACAAAACCATTTACAACAACAATAACAACAACAGAACCATCTACAACAACAACAAAACCATTTACAACAACAACAACAACAGAACCATCTACAACAACAACAAAACCATCTACAACAACAACAATAACAACAACAACAACAGCAACAACAGCAACAACAACAAAACCATCTACAACAACAACAGCAACAACAACAAAACCATCTACAACAATAACAACAACAAAACCATCTACAACAACAACAATAACAACAACAGAACCATCTACAACAACAACAACCTTCTACAACTACAACAGAACCATCTACAACAGCAACAACAACAGAACCATCTACAACAACAATAGAACCTTCTACAACAACAACAACAGAACCATCTACAACAACAGCAACAATAACAACAACAGAACCATCTACAACAACAACAGCAACAACAACAACAACAACAGAACCATCTACAACAGCAACAACAACAGAACCATCTACAACAACAGCAACTACAACAACAGAACCATCTACAAGAACAGCAACTACAACAACAGAACCATCTACAACAACAACAACAATACAACCATCTACAACAACAACAACAGAACCATGTACAACAACAACAGAGCCATCTGCATCAACAGCAACAACAGAACCATGTACAACAACAACAGAGCCATCTGCATCAACAGCAACAACAGAACCATCTACAACAACGGCAACAGCAACAACAACAGAACAATCTACAACAGCAACAACAGAACCATCTGCATCAACAGCAACAACAACAGCAACAATAACAGAACCATCTACAACAACAACAACAACATCAAGAACCATCTACAACAACAGAACCATCTACAACAGCAACAACAGAACCGTCTACAACAGCAACAACAGAACCGTCTACAACAGCAACTTCAACAACAGACCCATCTACAACAGTAACAACAGAACCGTCTACAACAACAGCAACAACAGAAGAACCAACTATAACAACAACAGAACCAACTATAACAACAACAGAACCATGTACAACAACAACAACAGAGCCATCTACAACAACACCAACAACAACAGAACCATGTACAACAACAACAGAGCCATCTACAACAACACCAACAACAACAGAACCATCTACAACACCAACACCAGACCCATCTACAACAACAGCAACAACAACAAGAGAACCATCTACAACAGCAACAACAGAACCATGTACAACAACAGCAACTACAACAACAGCAACTACAACAACAGAACCATCTACAACAACATCAGAACCATCTACAACAACAGAACCATCTACAACAGCAACAACAGAACCGTCTACAACAGCAACTTCAACAACAGACCCATCTACAACAGTAACAACAGAACCGTCTACAACAACAGCAACTACAACAACAGAACCATCTACAACAACAACAACAGAACCAACTATAACAACAACAGAACCATATACAACAACAGCAACTAGAACAGAACCTACAACAATAGCAACAACAGAACCATCTACAACAACAGAACCATCAACAACAATAGCAACAACAACAACAGATCCATCAACATCATTAACAAGAGCCACACACCGCCACCAACGACCTCACTGATGTTGTCATCGCTGTTCCTGTGGCCCACCTTTGTCAACTCCGCCTTTGTCACCTGAATGACTACTGCGACAACAACAACAACTACCACCACTTGGTTCCTTGCGTCACCCCCTGGCGGCGGTGACTCAGCAGGAGCGGGCGGCGGCGAGGCAGCAGGAGACCAAATGTGAGGCACTTGTTGCTCCCACCAGGAGGCCGCCGCGCGCCCCCGTCACCAGCCAGACGACCATTTCTTGTCCCCCTCGCACCTCCTGTCACACGTGTTAATGCCACCCATCCACTGTTGATGTAGTACTCCCTCCCTGCTGGGCGGTATTGACAAGTAAACTCTATAGGGAGGTGTGTACCAACCAACCAACAACTGTATTATATATAAACCGAACAGTAAGAAACAGATGACTCTTTGGTAAGGCGATTATTATCCAACTGGTATAATGATATTTGCGAACTAAATTATAAACGAAAACGCAGTAATCAAATAAAGCGAGAGAGAGAACTCCTTATTCAGCTGTAATCTAATATTTTAAAGAAACATCCCATTGGCCGAGCAGCATGACGTCCCGGTCTTGATGGTCAGCTGTAACGAGTAATGTAAGTTTCATGTAACATGTTCCTGTGGGATGAACTGGTGTGAATCACCTTAAGCCAACGCCTCGCCCCATTTTATACAGGTCATTACGGCATTTCCGCCCGCCTACCATCTGCTACCTGCAAATTGTACTCAACAACTTTATGGAAACATCTACGATACTTAGCCATTATTTGTTCTTTTTCTTTTAAGACTCACGATTTTTAGCCTATTCTAGTGCACTGATAAAGTCTAATGGATATCCGGACCTTAACTATATTGATCCGGTTTCTAATTATGAATTACTCTTGGTGTCTTCATCCTTCTAGTGCATTTGTGAGCATTTTGGACGCATCTTCAGTAACATAACCTTAGTTCCTAAACATATGGTATGTGCTCCTAAATACCCTCGCTCCCCTCTGGAAATTATTCCACTTGTATGTTAATGACTCCCGTGCCACCATTTCAGTCCCCGCCTCCGGTACTCCTTTTACAGGTCTCTCAACCCACTTAACTGGTCATGAATAGAGAGATAATGACTAACATGATCTTGTTATTCATTAGTACAGTACTTGGAACTCGTTTGGTCTGTCAAAGAAGAATATGTATTGTGTGGAGAAAATGGTGCGTGACGATAGTAAGTACCGTATGGGGTGTTGTTGGCCCAGCTGTTGACGAGTCTTGACACCTTACTTGAATCAGCTCTTGTGACCTGAGTGACAGTATAAAAGGATGTGAACAATGAGACAAGTTCATGAGTTGTGTCCAGCGGAGTTATAAGGAAGGGAAACACACCCGGATATTTAGTGGCATTTATTACCCTCCATGATTCGCTATCAACCAAATATTATGAACCTGGACACTGACGTACTAACTGTTTATTTACTCATGTAAAGTAGGTCATTGTGACGATCGTTACATGGTGTGTATCATAAACTGTGATAAGAAAGGTTCTTATTATCCTGGCCTGTTAAACGCACTAAGTATATTAAATCGTAAAGCCATAAGGCCTTGCATGAGCGGTCTGTGACGTCATCAACAAAACGCCGTACCTGCGCTTCTACCTGAGTGATGACGTTGAACTTTAGTGTATTAGTCTTGTGTTGGGGGGGAGGGGAGACTTAAGAGCCCCTCAGAGCGTGGAAGGGTGAGTTTATCGTTCATTACCACGGGAGAGTGAGTGATGGTGGCCGTGTGGGTTGTGCCGTTGTGTCTGCCGTTCACTAAGTAGTGCCACGCCCCCTTATCTGATGCCCACACCAATTGTGTATTCATATTGTTTTTTTATTACTTGTCCAATTAATGCATTATTTAAGTGGTTCATTTTGGTTTATTGTTTAGGTGTTGAGTTTTTTTAATTTGCATGAGTTGAATTATTTTTTGCGGTGTCTATTCTATTATATATAATTATATACTGAATGTATTTATAAGTACGAGTATACTACGTGTGTGATTATTTTTGTTATATATATTATATAGAATAACTTTAAAATATAACAGTAAAAAATAGTGGCAGATAATTTATTGGGAACACAGACGGCACACATCACACTCGTACTACCGTGGGTAGTATATATATATATATATATATATATATATATATATATATATATATATATATATATATATTATAAACATGATCGCCTCCTCCGGGACGCACCAATATTTTGGGAGCAGGTCATAAACGTGTCGTAAAATATTTATCACAGACGAACGACACACCAGTCCCAGAGTTTTCCCCTCCACGGGTTGAATAGAGACTAAGTAAGCTTCATTCAGGGGAGCGGTGAGCTTCATTCAGGGGGCGACAGTGCTCCCCCTGGTGGTTAGAGGCCGCCGCCGTGACTACCACGACTGATGTTACTCCTACTTGCCGTCCACCGCCAATACCCTTTTGCCCCCCCCCCCCCCCCTCCTCCTCCATCCTCCCTCGGGGCTCTATGATGTACCGACGATACCGCCACAGGGGTCCAACTTACCTACCCCACCACTATTGACGACTACTGGCGATTTCTCTTCCTTCTACTCCTCCCATTTATTCCCGATTCATCTTCCCTCTCCCCATTTCCCGATCATGTAAAGATTCACTCTCCCCTCACCAGCTTATTCCAAATGAAGGTTAACCACCCTGACGCTAACTTAACCCCTCCCTCCCCACCCCCATCCCCCCCCCCCAAGTAGTTGATCTTTAGGTGGAATTAGCGGGGGGGGGGGGGGCAATCTTCAGGTGACCTCATTTTCCTTCTCATCATTCTCCATTCTTCCCCCTCCTCCTTTTCTCCTCTCATTTTTCTTAGCCTCCTCTCCATCCTCCTCTTCGCCGCCTCCTCTCCACCGCCTCCTCTCCTGTCTCCTCCCGTCCTTCAACCTCCTACTTTTCGTCCTTCCTTTCTTCCTTCTCTGTTCTCCTTCTCCTCCTCCCTCTTTTCTCCTTCACCACCTCTGTTCATGGTAACTAATAATACTCCACAGCATACAATTGAACTTAATATTTTGAAATTAATGCGAGATCCATCCCGTCCCTGGCCCCTGTACGTGTAAAATTGATTGGAGTCAGATGGCGGTGTCGGGCTGCCGCGAGAATAGCCAGTCATGTGTGTTCGGGTAGGCTGGTAGCTGTAGGTTCGGCTGTGTTGCTGTCTTATGTAAACCAGTTAATATACGTTCTCCTACCTCCAGTTAAAGCCAGAATGTTACGTACGAATAATTTGAGAATTCGTGGCATGATTCTGGAATTTCTTGGATTCGTGAAATGATTTTTTTTCCTTCGTGAACTATGGTAGAGGAATGCATGTAGTGTTACGGTAGAATTAAAGTTAAATTTGAACATCTATGTGTCGTTGTTTCAAGCTGAGGGACCAGTTAACTAAGCTTTCACGTAACTGTGTGTGTGTGTGTGTGTGTGTGTGTATGTATGTATGTATGTGTGATAGGCCGCTGGTTCATAAAGGATGGTGCCGTTGCGTGATCCCTTGCATCTAACACTTTAATGTGTCCGGCCGACGAGTAGTATCATGCCTCGTTTGTATCAGTTAGCGGATGTGTTGGATCCCTCGCCAGGTTCCTCTTGTTGTAGGTAATCAGGAGGCGACATTAATCTTCGGTAAATCTCCGTTTCATTTCGACACCAGGTTTAGTTTTGGCATCTACTACGAGTTTGTTGGCGTCGAGTACGTGTTTGTTGGCGTCGAGTACTTGTTTGTTATGGCTTCGAATATGTGTTTGTAATGGCATCGAGTACGTGTTTGTAATGGCGTTGAGTACGTGTTTGTTATGGCGTCGAGTACGTGTTTGTTATGGCATTGAGTACGTGTTTATCGACTTCGACTACGTGGTTGATTTAGCTTCGAATATGTTTTTGTTTTGGCTTCGACTACGCGTTTGTTTTGGCTTCGACTACGTGTTTGTTTTATCTTCGACTATGTGTTTGTTTTAACTTCATCTACGTGTTTGTTTTAACCTCGACTACGTGTTTGTTTTATCTTCAACTACGTGTTTGTTTTCAGTTTGTATTTAGTTCAAGTTTTGGTTTTGTTTGCTACGTTGTCTGGTTTCTTTGGATTCGTTTCGTATTCCCATTTTCTTCAATTCAACCTAGATTTTGTCTTGGCTCGATTTTCGATGAATTTAATATGGCTGACACGGGGTTAGTTTGCCTGGCAGAAGAGGAATTCTCTTCTTATAATAATCCTTCTTTATACGTTGAATCCATGGAAGATCTTTGCTCTCCATCTCGGATTATTTATTTATGAACAATACTGTACTTAGATAGCTAGCATTTTACGCATGATTTTACATTTATTTCATTACATTTACAACCTAAAATTTAACAGTACTGGGTAGGCTGTATGGTTTGATTGTATTAATTCTCTTCATATCAAATGCTGCTGTTGCTTACTGCTGTTTACGACTACTACTATTATTACTACTACTAATAGTAATACAGTAATAATGATGATAATAATAATAATAATAAGTCCAGCAGTGACAGTCGTTTTCAAATAGATTATTCTGAATGTGAGTTAGAATTTGGGTTTAACCTGGATGGTAATATTGATGAGGGGGGGGGGGGGGTAGTGAGCGCCCCACCCTCAGTAATGTACCCTCTTACCTCCACAATATCCTTATTAATGGTGTTTCACAAGCCTCAACACACACACTTTGTTCAGGTGCTTGGTTCCTCCTGTACACTTTGTTCGGGTCGATATAATATACGCTGCCTCCTGTATTTTATGTTGGGAGATCCTCTTGAGAATATATTTTCGTCTGGTCGTATAAATTTTAGTAACTCTTTATAAAGTGTTTAGGAATCCTCAGCACATTTTCTTTTACAAATAAATGTTTTTGTTGGAGCTTTAATAAATCGACTCAAAATCCTCGGCTCATCCACTTCGTTTTCTTCCCCCCGGGACGGCTGACCTGCCTTGGGGGGAGGGGGGGGTTGCTTTCTGTCTGTTTGCGTTTCTATACATCGTTCCGGGAACTTTTCAACAGGGTAACTAGGATATTTAACGTTATGTTTTAACCAAATGCGGCAAGTGGATATATAACAATTAGTTTATCAGAAGAATTCGTCATCAATCAACATTTGGTATTGTTACCGTTCATTTGCGGGGCCCCGGTTGTGTGTGTGTGGGGGGGGGGGGGGCTTACCTACCTTTAGTGGCAACGTTGTTTATGTTGTTAATACTCGACTACTGCAACTTTTTGTTCCTCTTGATGGGACTGATAGTTGCAGACAAATGCAGTAAACCCGCACCGATTGGCTAACCCCCTCATTATATTACTGAGACTGTAAGACATTAGTGTCTGCTTATATGAGGAACACAACTGCAATTATATTATTGATTATGCGAGCCCTGAGCATGTGTCTGTGTGTGCATATACAGAGAAGATATATTCTGTGTATAACTCTGAAAGCAACCCACCGCTGCGTATATACAAGGAAGATATCTACACTTACATAAATCTGAATGCAAGTATAGTGGATAATACATGTGTGTGTATATATACATGTTAAGGTGTGCTAGAATTGCATTCATATACAAGGATGATTTATTTGATGATATATTGATAACTTGAACTGTCATTGAATGCACATGTTTATACGAGACAGGTCCTCATACAATTGATAGCGTGAATTATCATTATATATATACAAGGAATATATTCTTCCTTATGAAACTGATAACATAGCTTTTCACTGCCTGTATATACGAGGAGGATATATGCACGGATAATTTATAACACAAGTCTTCTGTCGTGGTGTAAATACAAAGAAGAAACTCTCCTTTAAACAAACCATCAGTGTGTGTGTGTATACGAGGAAGATATAGGTAGAGACGAGACCATGTATTACCTTATCGTGTGACAGTGAGTGTGGGAGTGGTCGGAATAATACATGTGATTCATTAAGATAGCTTCAGGAGCATTGATTACCGGTCCAGTGGGAGGAAGGGTGTCCTGCCGCCCTGGTATCACCGTGTTGGACATGTCTGTGTGTGTGTCTGTGCGTCCTGTTATCTCCTATTAGCGCGTGTCTGTGTGTACTTCACCGGCGGGCCACAGCACCATCCTCTATATTTGGTAAAGAAAAGGAACTTATCTCTCTCTCTCGCACACACACAGTTGGGCTAGTGTACGATGCATTTATTTTTTTATTTCGTGGTATATGTTTTAGGTAATGCACAAACATGTCGGCCGTCCTGCTTCGTTAATCATTAAAACTAGCTCGTGACGCATGACCCCCAGCACCGCCCCTCTGTCTATCTTTCTTTAGCCAGAAGAAATACTAGAAACATGTGATACTAGACTAATCTACAATAAGAAGATGGAAGAGCCCTCTGTCCTTTTATCTGTCCATGGGTTACATCACTTGTGCCTCTCTGTCTCTTAATATATAAACTTGTTATTGTCACATAAATCTGTTGTCTCATTTCCACTGCCCTTATGTCGTGATATCCTGCTAGCTCTTACAACGCCCGCCAGCCTTAATAGACGTAAACACATGCATTTACACGCACACATAAACACTTTTGTGTGGAAATATTATATATATATATATATATATATATATATATATATATATATATATATATATATATATATATATATATATACACAAACGGTAATGTGATGGGATGGAGGTTGAAATGTGTTATTGTGGGGTTATGAAGCAGTGTGTCATTAGCGTCATATCATGTTATACAGGGCCTTCTCTTTTCTCCATCACGCCTCTGCTATCTCACTCCTGCCACACCTTTCTAACCAATCTCCACTAAACTGTCTACCTCTACCATGCCTCTACATCTCTTCTATCTCCATTTTACCTCTTCTCTGATTTTCTTCCCCCTCTCCTCCACTAATCTTAACTCGACCATCATACCAGCCTGTCAACCGTATGTTTTTTCTTTTATTATCACGTCCTTTATCTGGCCTCATAAACCGTAAACTATACATTACACTCAGCATCACCCAGCACGTGTTGGTCCCCGCATCTTCATTTAAACAGCTCCAGCAAAATTGACTCTTTCATCCAACGTCTAGTCTGTTTCACTTTGTTGGCTGAACAAACTCTTTATGTATCTGACAAACGAAGAATCATCACTTGTTTTTTTCCAATAATTACTAGACACAGTCTGTCCATTTACTTACCGATATTAACAATAGTAGTTTGTTTTGGGTTTGTCTATTACCTGTTTGTTTGTTGTGTAACAATATACTGGTACAGGTATGCTCATCAACCCCGTCAGTAAAGTTCCTTCTGCCTTTATTTCGAAATATTTGCGGAAATCCTGAACTTTATTACTTGTAGCACGTCTTATAACCAAAATTAGTTTTACCAGTAAGTAAGAGAAAACACCGCCCAAGGAATGGTCGGAGGATTTCTTGGGGGACAAAAACAAATTTCTTAAGTAAATACACGATCAAACAGGCCATCATGAACACACTAACCTTCGGATTAGGAGCAGCAACATCCTGGTTGATCTGGTCATCGCCTCAGGAGCCTGATCTCCGGCCAAGTTCCGGGTGCAGGAGGTGCCACCGGAATCCAAGCTCGGTAAACACCAGGGAGAAGACTACCTTATATTTCCACGTCTTCTCTTTATGTGACTGGAGCTTATCAGTAGTGTTGTTCGTGTTTACTGTGTGACTGCTGCTGAAATAGTTTTTATTTATTCAGAATTTATTTATTTTTTAATGAATAATGTAAAAATATAAGACAATTTTAGTTTTTTCACCGCGTTGTTCCCTTGTCATTGATGAGAATATACAGGAGTTGGTTTAAACAAAGGGATTTAGGTGTGTTATATCCTGTTCATTTAAAGCACCACTGCACTACCCTGTCAGCCATGCCGTAGCTGTACACAACAATTTGACTTTTTGCTTTCACCTAGAGAGAGAGAGAGAGAGAGAGAGAGAGAGAGAGAGAGAGAGAGAGAGAGAGAGTTTTCTGTTGGCGTTTTGAGGTTACTGAGTTAAATGATAATTTTCTCCTGTTTAATTCTAGATGAAGGAGTTTTGAGTTGTAAATCCAGACGTTCATCCACTTACGTGTTAGGTTGGGTTAGGAGTTGTGTAGCCATCGGTGAATATAGGGTCTAGTTTTATAATATTTCCATGATATAGATAACACTGTATAAGTCTTCTCTTCTCGTACATATCTGACTCTGTACCTAAACCATACCTGACTCTGTACCTAAACCAGTCTCGGGTTGCAATTGAGGTTTTAATGTTGTTTTTTTAAATTTAAATGAGTTTTTATTTGGGTGGGGAGGTGGGAAAATATAGAGGGGTAGGGCAGGGCAGAGTAGTGTACGGTAGTGGGCGGGGTGGGGTAGGTAAGGCAAGGAGCTCACATTGTACTTTACCTCAACATTCAGGAGATGTTTATGAATTCGCTAATAAAGATTTTAAATAAAGTATTATTCTACGATAACTATAACGAATATAGTTAAACCAGTACACTTACTTAATGTTATTGAATTAAGACTATTATTTAATTTGGGTGGGGGGGGCAGGTAACGGAGAGAAGTGGGGGGCAGGGAGGGAAGTGAGGGTGGGGGGAGGGAAGTGGGGGGCAGGGAGGGAGAGAAGTGGGAGGCAGGGAGGGAAGTGAGGGTGGGGGGGGGGAGGTAAGGGAGAGAAGTGGGGGGGCAGGGAGGGAAGTGAGGGTGGGGGGGTAAGGGAGAGAAGTGGTGGGCAGGGAGGGAAGTGAGGGTGGGGGGGGGAGGTAAGGGAGAGAAGTGGGGGGCAGGGGGGTAAGTGAGGGTGGGGGGAGAAGTGGGGGGGCAGGGAGGGAAGTGAGGGTGGGCAGACAAGGAGGGAAAAGTCAGGGTAGGGGGCAGAGAGGGGAGGGAAGATAGGCAGGTACAATAGACGGGGGAGGTAAGGAACGAGGCAACGAGTAGATTGTAGCGTCAGTCAACAAGCTCCATGTCACTCCCGCTGCCTTGAGTGTCATCACCGCCCTCTCACATCCCCCTCTCACCGCCCTCTCACATCCCCCTCTCACTCTTCCTCTTATTTGGTTTTCTTTTGGCCGTCTTGATTATTTAACCTCTCGCTGCCTTCCTGTAGTCCACCGTCTAATTTTTGGGGTATTAATGTTATATTATGTTATGATGAACGGCCTGTGGCGGCGGCGGCCTCTCTCTCTCTCTCTCTCTCTCTCTCTCTCCTGCGTTTAATTATAAAGTACAGGTAGCCTACAGTAGTTTCCTTTCTCGGCCTTTTTCCACCCATTCTCTCTTCCCCTCTCCTCATTACCCTTAATTCCTCCCCTCATTACCCTTCCCCTCCCTTCCTCCCCCCCCCCCTCATTGCCTGTTCCTCCCCCTTTTCTCATTTTTTTGGTTTCTTATCTTTTCTTCCCTCCTCCGCCTTCTCTCTCATTATTGTTACTTCCCCTCATCTTCTCATTTCCTCTTCCGTCCCCTTCCCATCTCCCCTGCCTTCTCTCTTACCCCTCCCCTTTCCCTTTACTCTCCATTCGTCCGCTTTTTCTCTTACCCCTTCCCCCTTCTCTACTGTCTCCCTTCCCTCCCTTCTATCTCCTCCCTTCATATCACCCCACGCTTGCTCCACTTCTCTTATCTCTCTTTCCTTTTACCTCTCTAGAATCCTTTCCTTTTCTCTCCCTCCTTCCCATACCTTCCCCTCTCTTCCTGTTCCATCCCATACCTTTCCCTCTCTTCTCGTTCCCTTCCATCCATAAATCTCACTTTCATCTTCCTCCCTCACCTCTCCCCTTTTCTCATCCTCCCTTACATCTACCCCCCCTTCTCTTTTTCCCTCCCATAATTCTTCCTTCTCTTCCACCTCCTTCCCATAACTTCCCCTTTCATTTTCTCCCTCACCTCTCACTTCTTCACCCCCTTCCCTCTTCCTTTTCCTCATCACTCCTACCACACTCTTCTCTTTCTTCATCCACCTCCTTCCTTCACTCCTCCTCCCTCCCATCACACTCCCTTCTCCCTCCCATTACGCATTTTCCCTTCCATAATTCCCCCTTTTCCTTCCCCTCCTCCCCCACCTCTCCCTCTACACCTCTGGACAGTGACCTTTATCCCCAGGGGCTCCTCCCACACCCCAGTAAATCAGGACCCCTATTTTACTCCTCCCATTCTACACAATTTGTTTGCCTATTGTTAGAAATGTTGGCTGACTGGTCTTGTTTACCTGTCTCGAATTGTTTGGGAAGGGGGGGGGGGAGGCAGATGGTAGCTACTTGTTTTAATTTTCTCATAACTTGTTTAACTCTCTGGTAGTAGCGTGGTAGAGAGGTTTGTTTGCGTCCTCGTGGTTCTGTCGTAGTTTGTTAGGGGTGTTTTAAACTGGTAGATAAAGACCAAGTGTTCCGAGTTTTCAGATAACCGTGAGTCGGCTTCCTTTCCCTTTCTCCTAATCTTCCACCCTCTCTTTTCCCTCCCCTTCCCCTCCTTTTCCCTTTCCTCCTCCCCTTCCCTTTCCCCTCCCCTTCCCTTTCCCCTCTCCTTCCCTCCCCATTTCTCTCCCCTCTCCTTCCCTCCCCATTTCTCTCCCCTCTCCTTCCTTCCCCTTTTCTCTCCCCTCATCCCTTCCCTCATCCACCCACTCTCCTGCTTCCTTTCCTCATTCCCCTCCCTTCCCCATCAATCAGGGATGAGAGAACGCATCCATTTTACGGTAGTGTCAGTGTAGTTCCGATAACATTTTGACCGCTGTCTTTTGTGATGTGGTTTAAGTGGGCTTGTTAACCGTGTTCTTCCATCTCCAGCTGAGGGTAGAGGGGAATTCTCTCGAGTAAGCTCCCAGGTGGGTGTTGTATCAGTACCTTACTGTTCATCTACTTCACAAGAACCTGCCCAAGGAGGTAAAACACACAAACACACACACACACACATATATATATATACACACACACACACACCTTGCAAGCACACTTTTTCTGTCAATCTCATTTATTTACCCCTCATCCTAGGCGGGGCATACAGTAATCGGCTTGACTGTCGGTCTGTCTGTAATCATGAGTTGTATCATGAAAAATTGCCTATCATGTTTATTTTTTTATAATGAGAACGTACTACTAAAAATAAATTATCTATAATCATGACTAATTTGTAAACGTGAGTTGCCTATAATCACAAATTATTAGTATGCGATCATGAGGTAGTGATATCAACACGTCCAAAAAATTCCCAACGTAACTGAGGAAAATGATGATGTAGGCGGTGTTTGAGGATGGTTGGTGTGCATGTGCCGGGGTGGTTCTGTCCTGACCCCTTGTGTAATAACCCGGATCACCTGATGATTAGGCACCCCGGTTTATTTAACATGATGATTAAAAACCCAAGCGAGAATATCCTTACCTAACCTAACTTAACCTAACGTAACCAAACTTCGATGAAGTTATAACCAAACCTAACCTAGCCTACACCAAACTAACCAAACCTCACTGTAACTATAACCTAACCTCACCCTCCAGGTAACGTTAGGGTGTTTTAATTATCTGGTAAAATACGCTGGGGTGTCCAATCTTCAGGTAATCCAATAAACCACGACTCTGGTCTTTATTTCTTGTCGCGTATCTGGATAACTGGTGGATATCTTCCTTTTATTTACTACTTTATTACAGCGGGGGATGGAAGGGGTGGGAGGGGTAAGGTGGAATGAATGGCGGAAGGTTGATGTGGGAGGTGGAAGGGACATGTGGGTGAGGAAAAGAGAATGGAAATGGGAAGTGAAGAGGAAAGGGAGAAGTGAGAAAGGAACGGGGGGGGGGGGGGGGGGTTGTGTTGCCCTCGTCGCCAGCTCCCTTTCAGTTATCACTAATGACCTCTTTACCTGAGACCTTTCTCTCCCACCTGGTCGTTGGGCAACAAGACTCACCTCTTCAGATCACCTTTGTGCTATTAACACCTTTAGTTATGGGCAGGTGAGGAACGAACCCCAGGCAGAGAAGTTTTTTTTGGATCACCTGAAGAGTCATCGCCCCAGCTTATTTCACCGAAAGTTTAAACCACCCTAAAACTATTTTGGGAGGATAAGGTTAGGTTAGGATATGTTAGGTTAGGTTAGTTAGGTTAGATTTAGGTTAGGATAGAATAGGTTTAGGTTAGGTTAAGTTAGCATTAAGGTAGTTAATCTCCAGGTGAAATAAGCTGGGGCGATGATTCTTCAGGTGATGCGTTTTTTTTCCCGAATCATAATTTTTTTTTGTGGACAAGATCATAATAAATAAGTAGCCCACAGTTGCGCTGGGGCTACTCACAGCATCAATGCCCATAATAGTAAAGCCTAGAAGTTAGATTAGGTTAGTTTGTGATACTGTAGTTTTTTCTCAGTACGGAATATCTTATTAAGGAGGAGGGAGGGTGGAGGTGAAGAAGGAAAAATGAGGATGGTGGGGGAGGTAGAGGAGATGGAGGAGGTGGTGGGGGAGGGGAGATGGAGGAGGTGGTGGGGGAGGGTGTCAGAGTGACTTAGTTCTCCTAATTGTCTGTGTATTCATTGTATTGTTTATATATTATTTTACGCGTATTGTGTATTGAAAAATATTCTCAACATGACTGTTTGTGTATGTACTGTATTTTAATTCTATTATCTCATGTTTAATGACGTCTTGAACTATTAATGAGGTATGGAAGTGTATTAACTCATGACTTTGCTTTGTATATGTGATTTGATAATTTGTTTTATTATTTCAGGTGTGTTGACGAGACGAGCAGGTAAAACGGTATGTTTGAGTAGTGTAACTAGCTATTATAGGTGTTACTGCCTAGTTTCTCGTGTTTCTCTGTATTGGTTCAAACATCTGGGTTTTAGACGATTTATTCCATTAAGGTAACATTGTTCTACCAGAGTTGTTGTAATTTTTGGTAGTTAGGAAATTATTAAAATGTGATAAGCAATCTGTATTACCCAGCATGCACAGTGACGGAGGAAAGGCGGTGTGCTGAGGTTTAGGGCGGCTGAGGGTCCCGTGGTGGAGTGTCTCAGTAGGTCCCACAGTTAAGGGGTGAAGAGTGTTACTTTTTCTTAGGGGGGGTTTGTCCGGATTGGCTGAGGTAACTTTATTTGGATTGTTTGCTGTGACTTCACTGTACACAACCTGCACTTCTTAAAAGATAAAAACAACGTGAATCTCTCTCCTGGCAAACACTAGATGACCGTAAGAACTGGGGTGGAGTAGAGTAGGGGAGAGGAAAATGGAAGTGGAGATGAAGGAGGGAATAGTGGAAGTGGAGGTGACTTATACAGTCAACAAACAAATTTTCTGCGTCTTTATGGTGTTATACAATATGACGCACCGACCAAGAATTCTGAACAACACTCACTTATGCGGGTGATTCCTGTTAATTTCTCTGTATTAACTATATGTGATATAAAAAATACACCATACTGGTTATACAATGCATCACACAACCAGAAATACCAACCTTACCAAATTAACATGGCCTCAGTCAGTGATCGTTGCAGAGGCCTTCAGACCAAGGGGTGCGGAACATTTTTTTTTTGCTGACTGTACATATATAGTTAAGATTATTACAAGTGTTATCACCACAATAGATGAATATTTCAAACAAACGTCAAAATGCATTCCTATAATTCTTGAGCGTAGAGTAAGCTTATTAACAACGCTTAAGATAAAAGCTAACTTTGTGTATCAGTTTATGGTTACCTATAAAACATAAATATCTTGGAAACTTTTAGACTTATTCAATCGATTGGATACAATTTCGTTTAAGTTGGCCCAAGTTTAAAGACACCTCGGAGGGTCAAAAATGTCCCACCCGAAAAACGTTCGTGAAGTTGTCTAATTTGTTGGCCCTGGGGAGGAGGAGGAGGAGGGGGGGGGGGTCATTTGTCGTATAGCGCCAACCATTGTGTTTTGTGGAATGTAAAAAGGAAAGTTTTGTCCTGTTTTATTATTGTTTTTGCTGCTGCTGCTGCCCGTGTGGACGTCAGTGCTCGAGGATTCTGGACGCGGGGACAGCAAGCTTTCTTCGACATCAGGATTTTTGATCCCATGGCCGCATGTCACCGTAACCTAGCTCTCGATGCTGCACGTAGGAGGAACGAGAACGACAAGAGAAGGGCATATGGGGAGAGAATTCAAAACGTTGATCAAGGCAGCTTCACTCCTCTAGTGTTCACAACCTCTGGTGGGATGGGACCAAGTGCAAGATGTTTCTACGCCAGACTCGCGGAGGTGATCTCTGAACAGAATCAGCAGCCCAGAAGTTACGTTACAGCCTGGATGAGATGTCGACTGTCTTTCCCTCTCCTTCGTTCGGCTTTGCTCTGCCTCAGGGGAACGAGAGCTTCTGCCCCAATCCCGACAACTGCTGCAGATATTGACTATGAGGCTACAGTCACTGAATGCCGCATAGATCTGCGGCTCAACTAATTCAACACAGTAGTAGTAGTAGTATTTGTATTATCATTTAAAAAATCGTTGATTATTGATTTATTTATTTATTAAATATTAAGTTATTTTAAATATCAAGTTCGTGCTCAGTAATTAATGATCTTGATGATATAAGAAGAAGTTGTGAGTTAATATTTTACCATCGCTTCTTCACAGTACTGTACTCGGTGCTTCCTACTTGACCCCGTCTGAAACACTTCCGAGAAACCTTCCTTTGATGATGTCTTAAATATACCCGAGAAGACGTTAAGCTCTTTGTCGGACTCAAAACTGCGTCCATAAACTTTTTTTAGTCGGAAACAAAAAAATTGCTGGGAGTTGAGTCATGTTAGCACGGTTGGTTGATGGCCCATCATTTCATTGCAATATTAATCAACAGCGTCTTGGAAGCGTTGCCTTGGTACAGGGTCCGTCTGCTGTTAGTAATCTCAGAGTCTCTATCGCTGTTCGTACTTCAACAAATGCGAATAATGACTTACGGTAACAGGGCTCTACAGTTACGCAAAGGTCAAATATGATTCCTTTTTCATCGACAAGGTTTAGCTGTATCACCTTCCGGGACTGTGGTCGACTTTTCCTCCTAGGCTCTGGGTTCCCAGTGTGTGTTTTCTTTGCGAGTTTAGAGATGATGTTCCTGGGTCATACTGGCAATACCGCGATTCGTCACGGGTCACATCATGGTTCAGAACGTGTTATTCTCGATGAAGTTGAGGTTTCCATTGCTGACAAATGTGTACTCAATTTGCCTTTTGTTCATCTGATAACCTCCGTGGAATCCATTCAGCTGCAACTCCTCGGTAAGCCAATTCGTCATGAGTAATATAATTCCTGGGCCTTCAACAGTATCTCCAACTCTCCGACGGCAATCTTCATGGATTTTGGCGTCATCTTGAGCACTCTTATCGGGCATCCTTGAGGTCGAAGGTCTCCCTTCTCTCCACTATCTTAAGTCCCTCGTGACTATAAGATTTTTTTTACCATCTAACATCTCTTACTCGAGACGCAGCTTGATCTCGGTGTGCTTGTTGCAGTACAGTACCACCGTCGGGCACTGTACCGAGATTAATAATTGAATGCAAGAATAGCCTAACTCACCAGTACAAGATAAAACATATTCTAATTTTCCCCTTCAAGCTCATTCTTGTCACATGAATAAGCCTTCAATTTTGGACTGACTTTCTCTCATTACTTATTATATATCCCCCAAGATATTTATTTAACTTGTCTCTTGTTTTTCTTCTCGTTTAGGGGAGGGTACAGGCTTGCTTCTAGAGTGTGATAACGCGGGTTCTAATTTTAGGAGAGCCAGTCAGTATACATCAGGCCTCAGGCACGCTGGGCGGAGGTACTGCTGCTGGCTTAGGAGAGAGTGAGAATGTGAGTGAGATCGAGAGGCAGTGAGATTGGAAGTGTAAGAGGGCTGTTTGGGGGTGAGAGCACGAGTGAAGATGAACTTTGAGTGGAAGAATGAGAGTTACTGGGGGGATGGGAAGAGTGATTATGTGGGAGACGGAAACACAAACACTCACTCACGTACACATGAATGTATGCTCTTTCTCCGCCGAGTAGAGGGGGAATGAATTAAGGGGTGGTGGAAAAGGAAAATGGAGTGTAGAGTTAAGGGAGAGGAGTTAGAGATAGAGGATGAGGGGAGAAGAGAGGGAAGTAGAGAACTGGGAGGGGGTGGGAAGATAAGGAGGGAGGAGGGGAAGATGATGGAAGAGAGGGAAGTCGGAGAGAAGGAACGGGAATGGAAGAGGAAAGAAGGAGTGAATAGAGGGTAGGGAAGGAGGGAGGATAGGCAAGGGGGGATGGAGTGGGGAAGGAAGAAGGAAAGAGAGGTTAGGCAAGGGGAAATGGATTGGGGAAGGAGGAAGGAGAGAGAGGATAGGTAGGGGGAAGGAGGGAGGAATGGAGGAAAAGGGGTTGGGAGAGATGGAGGCAAGAATGGAAGAGAAATGATAGGGAGAGGTGAGGGAAGAATGGAGGAGATAGGGTAGGGAAGGAGGGAGAAATGTAGAGGGAGGGGAGTGGGTAGGGAGGAATGGAGAAAGGAAGTAGAGAGAGAGGAATGGAGAAGGTTAGGAGGGAGAGATGGGAGGAATGTAAAGGGACGGAAGAGGGTAGGGAGGGAGGGAAGAGGGGGGGTGATAGTTAATGGTATGTTGGGGGTGAGAGAGGACCGCTAATGGACGGTGTAGAAGGCTCGTCGCCTTTTTTATTTGTAGAGAAAGGAGGGTGAAAGAATATTAGGGGTGGGGGAAGGAAGTTATAGTTCGGAAATTGAAGAAATTTAGGAGGAGGAGGTAAGAGAGGGCGGGCTGACCGCCTAGCTAAGCTAATAGTGTGTTAGGGTTGTGTCATGGGTTGGTTATTGTCTGTCGGTACAGGCACTAGCCATCCTACCCTGTCCCATATATGGGTGTTTTAAGGGCCTTATTTCATATTCCGCCGACCCTACTGGCGGATGCTGGTCTAGGGAGGTTGTCTATTGCCTGGCCGTGTAGATCAGGGGTGGTAATGGACCTTTTGAGATTTGGTAACTTTTTGGGAACCATGTAAGGTTGTTGTCGTTATCTGGTGGGAGTCTTTGAAGGAGTTCTTGCTCTGATAATTTATTTTATTTTTTTTAAAGGGAATTAGCCCACCCAGGCACAGGTCAAACAACCCACAACGGGGCCTGGGGGACCCACGTTAGGTTTCATTATTTTCACTGCATTACGTAGCGAGTCTATTGTATCTTGTTTTTGTTTTTTGGGGGGATCTCTCAGATTCGTGGTTTGTTCACTGTGCGTCCATTTCTCATTTTTTTTAATCATCCCAACGGATTTCTTTTGGATGCAGTTTGTTAAATCGACCTGGTTTTGTTTAATGGCCTTGTGGATGGCCGCCTCGGAAATGGGGTGGTCGTACTTACATTTCATCTTGTACTCAATTACTCCTCTCGTGACTTCATCACGTGTGCAGTCCTCGTTGATGTAGTCTGGTACGTAGATGCTTAGTTTCAGGTCTTTACCTGATAGATCGCTTGGAGACTGAGAGACCGGTATCATCTCCGGTGTGGGTACTCGTGCATCTACACCAGAGCCCACTGTCGCTGCTGTTATACGTGACGGTACTGTCTCGGAAACCTCCCCTCCCCTCTGCCATCCTTCACCTCCCCCTTCCCTTCTTCCCTCCCCCCCCCCTCTCCCTCTGCCACCCTAACCTCCCCCTCCCCTTCTCCCCTCACCCCCCCTTTCTCCCCTCACCTCCCTTCTCCCCTCACACCCTCTCTCCCTCTACCACCTTCACTTCCCCCCTCCCCTTTCTCCTCCCTCCACCACCCTTTCCCCTCCTCCCCCACTTCACTACCCCTTCCCTTCCTCCCACCCTCCACCACCCCCTCTTCCCCTTTGCCCTCAACTCCCCTCCCTTTCCCATCTTTCCCTCACTTCCTCCCCTCACCTCACCCACCCAAACCTTGTCCCTCTTCCTTCACATCCACGTCACGCCACCCATCACTTCTACCTGCTTCCTACTTCCTTCCCTTCCTTCCTTCCCTCCTTCATTTCCCCTCTCTCTTCATCCATGCACCTTTCCTTCACCCCTCCTTACCCCATATTGTCCTCTCGCCCCTCACATATCCTTCCCTCACCTTCCCTTCTCACCCCATTCTTACTCTCCCCTCAACCCATACTTACTCTCCTCTCAATACCCCTATACTTAGCTACTTTCTCCTCAAGCTATACTTATTCTCCCCTCATCTCCCCTCACCTCCCCTCACCTCTCTCTGGTTCGCCTCGTACACATGGTCTGCTCAGTCTTGCTTGGTCTCTGCCTCCTCCCTGTCAGACCTTAAGTGGGAGAAGAGAGATTACACTGGGTATGGGGTCATGAGGGGGGGGGGGGGAGATATTTATGGGTGTATGGATAGGTGTTTTGGAGGTTAGAGTGGGTGGTTGAGTGCATATGGATAGATGGATGAATTTGTGAGATGGATAGAGGAGTTGATGGGTGGGTGGGTGTAGGTGTTTGTGAGATAAAAGTTTAAATATTGATGATCAGAGACACACAGAGGCACACAGACACAGAGGCACACACACAGACACACACAGACACAGAGGCACACAGACACACACAGAGGCATACACACAGAGGCACACAGACACACACAGAGGCACACAGACACACACAGAGGCACACAGACGCACACAGACGCGCACAGAGGCACACAGAGGCACACAGAGGCACACAGACACACAGAGGCACAGAGGCACACAGACTCACAGAGGCACACAGACACAGAGGCACACAGACACAAAGGCACACATACAGAGGCATACACACAGAGGCACACAGACTCACAGAGGCACACAGACACAGAGGCACACAGACACACACAGAGGCACACAGACACAGAGGTACTCAGATAGAGGCACACAGATACACAGACACACAGAGGCACACAGAGGCACATAGACACACAGAGGCACACAGAGGTACACAGAGGCACACAGACACACAGAGGCACACACAGACACACAGAGGTACACAGACACACAGAGGCACACGGACACACAGAGGCACACAGACACACAGATGCAGCACAGACACACACAGACACACACAGAAGCACACAGAGGTACACAGAGGCACACAGACACGGCACACAGACGCACAGAGGCACACAGAGGCACACAGACACACAGAGGCACACATAGGCACACAGAGGCACACATACACACAGAGGCACACAGACACACATAGGCACACAGACACACAGAAGCACACACACACACACACACCACACACACTCACCAACTTTAACATCCTCAGAGCCAAATATATTTTACACTTGCCATCCACTCTTTTACACCCAGTAGCAAACACTCACTCATTCACAATATTCCATTTCCAGTAAGAAAAAAAAGAGGAGTTTTATTCTTTTTTTATTATTTATTATTATTTTAGTGTAGAAAGTGTCAGGTGAGGAACACACACACCATAAGATATACTATAATCACATTGAGGGTAATGGTGATGTTCGTGAAAACTCAATTTAGTGGGGCCTTAGTTGTCCTTCCCTCCCCAGGCTGCCTCTTACTGTGTCAACAGAGTGCTGTCCGGCCGGGTGTGTTTGTCTGTTTGTTTCTCTGTCTGTCTGTCTGTCTTTTTCCTTTCTGCCTATAGGTCTTTCTACTTGCCTGCCTGTCTGTCTTTATAAAGTACCTACTCTCTATTCTCCTTAATAACCTAGGTATTCGCCGTCTTCGTAATTGTTTGTTTTTCGGGTAGCAATCGTTCATCTCCTGCTTAAGTGCTCCCTCTCTTGCCTCCCAGTCTACTATACGGGTTAGTCTGTTATTCCCATGTCTACACAGTCAGCATCTCGCTTTGTATTTATCCTTTCAGTTGTCTACGTTGGTCCAGTTTACTTAGCCAACTGTGACTCAAGAGCTTAATTCATCCCTGTTGGTGTGGCCCATCGCTTGATATGTTGGGTTTACCTCCAGCTACCGATGGGATGCCAGCGGTGTCCTAGTGAATCCAATAATTGTTGCCAGCCTCAAGGGTCACTGTTACACAACCAGGACACCCCCGAGGCATCTTGTTCCTGCTACACGGATGGTTACCGTATATAACTCTCTTACGGTTGGGAAAGTGAAGGTGGTCATGTTGAGTGCCTGTTGTAGTGCCCCTTTTTATGTTTTTATTTTTATTTATTATTAATCACTAACATGTTTAAATAATGAAATCACGGAAGAGTACGTACTTGTGTGAGGTAGCTTCTGTGTCTGCATGCATCTGTGCCTGCGTGCCTCTGTTACTGCATGCATCTATATCTGTGTGCTTCTGCCTACGTGCATTTGTGCCTGCTTGCAACTGCGCCTGTGTGCCTCTTCATCTGCACGCAACAGATGCCTCTGCCTGTGTGCCTCTGTGTCTCTGTGCCTGCGAGCATGCGTACCTCTGTGCCTGTATGCATCGGGGTGTCTGTGCCTCTGTGTCTGTGCGTATGTGGGCGTGTGTCTGTGTGCCTCTGTGCGCGAGTGTCTGTGTGCCTTTGTCTGCGTGCCTCTGTCTGCGTGCCTCTGTGTGTGTGTGTGTTTGCCTCTGTGCCTCTGCCTGCACGCGTGTGTCTGTGTGTCTGTGCGTCTGTACCTTTGTGCCTTCGTCCTTGTCTGTCGACATTCCTCTGTACCTGTGTGCCTCTATGCCTGCATGCTTCTGTCCCTGCCGGCTTGTATGCCTGTTTACATGTATACCTCCGTGCCTCACTGCCTTTGTGCCTTCGTGTTTCTGCGCTTCTCTGTCAACATTCCTCTGCCTCTATGCCTTCGTGCCTCTGTGCTTCTCTGTCTCCGCACCTCTGTGCCTGCGTATCACTGACTGTGCCTGCGTCCTTCTGCGCGTGTTTGTGACTGCGTGCATCTGTGTCTGTGTGTATCTGTGTCTGTGTGCCTCTGTGTCTGTGTGCCTCTGTGTCTGTGTGCCTCTGTGTGTCTGTGCCTGCGTGCATCTGTGTCTGTGTGTATCTATGTCTGTGTGCCTCTGTGTGCCTCTGTGTCTGTGTGCCTCTGTGTGCCTGTGTCTGTGTGCCTCTGTGTCTGTGTGTATCTGTGTCTGTGTGCCTCTGTGTCTGTGTGCCTCTGTGTGCCTCTGTGCCTCTGTGTGCCTCTGTGTCTGTGTGTATCTGTGTCTGTGTATCTGTGTCTGTGTGCCTCTGTGTCTGTGTGCCTCTGTGTGCCTCTGTGTCTGTGTGCCTCTGTGTCTGTGTGTATCTGTGTCTGTGTGTATCTGTGTGTCTCTGTGTGCCTCTGTGTGTGGGTGTATCTGTGTCTGTGTGCCTCTGTGTGCCTCTGTGTCTGTGTGTATCTGTGTCTGTGTGCCTCTGTGTCTGTGTGCCTCTGTGTCTGTGTGCCTCTGTGTGCCTCTGTGGCTGTGTGCCTCTGTGTCTCTGTGCCTGTGCCTGCGTGCATCTGTGTCTGTGTGTATCTATGTCTGTGTGTATCTGTGTCTGTGTGCCTCTGTGTGCCTCTGTGTCTGTGTGCCTGTGTCTGTGTGCCTCTGTGTCTGTGTGCCTCTGTGTCTGTGTGCCTCTGTGTCTGTGTGCCTGTGTGCCTCTGTGTGCCTCTGTGACTGTGTGCCTGTGTGTATCTGTGTCTGTGTGCCTCTGTGTCTGTGTGCCTCTGTGTGTCTCTGTGCCTGCGTGCATCTGTGTCTGTGTGTGTGTGTGTATCTGTGTGCCTCTGTGTGCCTCTGTGTCTGTGTGCCCCTGTGTGTCTGTGTGTATCTGTGTCTGTGTGCCTCTGTGTCTGTGTGTCTGTGTGCCTCTGTGCCTCTGTGTGTCCTGTGTGCCTGTGTGTCCTGTGTGCCTGTGTGTCCTGTGTGTCTGTGTGCCTCTGTGTGCCTCTGTGTCTGTATGTCCTGTGTGCCTCTGTGTCCTGTGTGCCTGTGTGTCCTGTGTGCCTCTGTGTGCCTGTGTGTCTGTGTGCCTCTGTGTGCCTCTGTGTGCCTGTGTGTCCTGTGTGCCTCTTTGTCTGTGTGCCTCTGTGTGCCTCTGTGTCCTGTGTGCCTCTGTGTGCCTCTGTGTCTGTGTGTCCTGTGTGTCCTGTGTGCCTCTGTGTCTGTGTGCCTCTGTGTCTGTGTGCCTCTTTGTCTGTGTGCCTCTGTGTCTGTGTGCCTGTGTGTCCTGTGTGCCTCTGTGCCTGTGTGCCTCTGTGCCTGTGTGTCCTGTGTGCCTCTGTGTCTGTGTCCTGTGTGTCCTGTGCGCCTCTGTGTGCCTCTGTGTGCCTCTGTGTCTGTGTGCCTCTGTGTGCCTCTGTGTCTGTGTGTCCTGTGTGCCTCTGTGTGTCCTGTGTGCCTGTGTGTCCTGTGTGCCTCTGTGTGCCTGTGTGCCTCTGTGTGCCTGTGTGCCTCTGTGTCTGTGTGTCCTGTGTGCCTCTGTGTGCCTGTGTGTCTGTGTGCCTCTGTGTGCCTGTGTGTCCTGTGTGCCTCTGTGTCCTGTGTGCCTCTGTGTGCCTGTGTGTCCTGTGTGCCTCTGTGTGCCTCTGTGTGCCTGTGTGTCCTGTGTGCCTGTGTGTCCTGTGTGCCTCTGTGTGCCTGTGTCCTGTGTGCCTCTGTGTCCTGTGTGCCTCTGTGTGCCTCTGTGTCTGTGTGCCTCTGTGTCCTGTGTGCCTCTGTGTCCTGTGTGCCTCTGTGTGCCTGTGTGCCTCTGTGTCCTGTGTGTGCCTCTGTGTCTGTGTGCCTCTGTGTGCCTCTGTGTGCCTGTGTGCCTCTGTGTCTGTGTGTCCTGTGTGCCTCTGTGTGCCTCTGTGTCTGTGTGTCCTGTGTGTCCTGTGTGCCTCTGTGTGCCTCTGTGTGCCTGTGTGTCTGTGTGCCTCTTTGTCTGTGTGCCTCTGTGTCTGTGTGCCTCTGTGTGCCTCTGTGTCTGTGTGCCTCTGTGTGCCTCTGTGTGTCCTGTGTGCCTCTGTGTCGTGTGCCTCTGTGTGTCCTGTGTGCCTCTGTGTCGTGTGCCTCTGTGTGTCCTGTGTGCCTCTGTGTGTCCTGTGTGCCTCTGTGTCGTGTGCCTCTGTGTGTCCTGTGTGCCTCTGTGTCGTGTGCCTCTGTGTGTCCTGTGTGCCTCTGTGTCGTGTGCCTCTGTGTGTCCTGTGTGCCTCTGTGTCGTGTGCCTCTGTGTGTCCTGTGTGCCTCTGTGTCGTGTGCCTCTGTGTGTCCTGTGTGCCTCTGTGTCGTGTGCCTCTGTGTGTCCTGTGTGCCTCTGTGTCGTGTGCCTCTGTGTGTCCTGTGTGCCTCTGTGTCGTGTGCCTCTGTGTGTCCTGTGTGCCTCTGTGTCGTGTGCCTCTGTGTGTCCTGTGTGCCTCTGTGTGTCCTGTGTGCATCTGTGTCGTGTGCCTCTGTGTGTCCTGTGTGCCTCTGTGTCGTGTGCCTCTGTTCTACCTGTGCGCCTCTGTGTCGTGTGCCTCTTTGTCGTGTACCTCTGGGCTACATGTGCCTGTGTGCCTCTGTGTCGTGTACCTCTGGGCTACATGTGCCTGTGTGCCTCTGTGTCGTGTGCCTCTGTGCTACATGTGCCTGTGTGCCTCTGTGTCGTGTGCCTCTGTGTCGTGTGCCTCTGTTCTACCTGTGCGCCTCTGTGTCGTGTGCCTCTGTGTCGTGTACCTCTGGGCTACATGTGCCTGTGTGCCTCTGTGTCGTGTACCTCTGGGCTACATGTGCCTGTGTGCCTCTGTGTCGTGTGCCTCTGTGCTACATGTGCCTGTGTGCCTCTGTGTCGTGTGCCTCTGTGCTGCTTTTACCTGTGTGCCTCTATGTCGTGTGCCTCTGTGCTACCTGTGCCTGTGTGCTTCTGTGTCGTCTGCTTGTGTCGTGTGCCTCTGTGCTACCTGTGCCTGTGTGCTTCTGTATCGTGTGCTTCTGTGTCGTGTGCCTCTATGCTACCTGTGCCTGTGTGCTTCTGTGTCGTGTTCCTTTGTGCTACATATGTGTGTGTGCGTGCCTCTGTGTCATGTGCCTCTGTCGTGTGCCTCTGTGCTACCTGTGCCTGTGTGCGTCTGTGTCGTGTGCCTCTGTGCTACACGTGTCTGTGTACCTCTGTGTCGTGTGCCTCTGTGCTACATGTGTCTGTGTCATGTACCTCTGTGCTACATGTGCCTGTGCGCCTCTGTGTCGTGTACCTCTGTGCTACATGTGCCTGTGCGCCTCTGTGTCGTGTGCCTCTGTGCTACATGTGCCTGTGCGCCTCTGTGTCGTGTGCCTCTGTGCTACCTGTGCCTGTGTGCTTCTATGTAAGAGCATGGCAGCCGGAAGGCTGAAAATATACAGTTACATAATTGGGGAATGGGTCTCTTGACTGACAAATAATATACAAGTAACATAAGTGAAACAAATATGATATATATAATAACTAGGTGGGGAGAAGGTCATACTACAGGGCATGTCAACATAGTGACAGTGTGAAAAAGGTAAGCTTGACTGAGAGAGAATACATTGCTTGATTACAAGTTATTGATAATTTTTTGCAATGGTTGGGATTGGGCTGTTCTTATATCGATCAGTATGGGCTGGATGTAGTCGTGGTGTCGAACAGCAATTCGCAGACGAGGGCTCTCGGGTAGTAGTAGAAGCCGGTGTCGAGGATGGTGCAGAAGCTTCTCACCAAATTTGTAGATGAGGTCGTGGTGATGGTCAGAGAGCCGAGAGGGCCAGTGTGTTGAGCGCTTCTTGATATGTGGAGTAGGAAGGGGAGAGAATAATCTTGCATGCCCTCTTTTGCACTTTTTCTTGGTGTTTACGTTGTGTGGCATTCAGGGAAGAAGACCAGGCAGGGGAGGCATAGATGAGCTTGGGAAGGATGAATGTTAAGTAAACACTAAGGAGCTCGGGCGAGGAACTCCGAGGGACTTGAGTCGGCGGAGGAGGTGGAGACGGAAACTGGAGGATTTGACAACTTCACTGACGTGTGTTTTCCAATTTAGTTTGCTATCTATAGTGACGCCAAGGACCTTAGTGGAGTCTACAACCAGGAGTGTGTTGGCCTAAAGTAATTGAACGGGGTGAGACAACGTCGGAGGAGAGGTTAATGTGCATAACCATGGTCTTGGTACGGTTGATGGTGACGTGGTTGTTGGTGGCCAAATTTTGGAGACTGTTCAATAAATCCTGTGTGTCTGCGTGCCTCTTTTTCTATGTTCCTCTGTGCGTCTGTGCTACCTCTGCCTGTGCTGTGTCTGTGTGCCTCTGTGCCTGTGTGACTCTGTGTCTGTGTGCCCTTGTGTCTGCGTGCCTCTGTGTCTGTGTGCCTCTGCATGTCTCTGTGCCTCTGTGCCAATGTGTGTGTCTGCATGCCTTTGTGTCTGCATGCCTCTGTGTATCTGTGCGTGTGTGTGTGCGCGCCTCTGTGCAGTCAGCTGGTATCCTCCTGTACAATATATCATAGGAGTCTGCCTGCGTATGTTTGGTGCTGTTGGCTCCTCTCGGTACTCCGTGTTGACCTGAGTTAAATATATCAAGGACAGCTGCACCGGCATAACCCGGAATAAAATTCTTTCATTATATATTGTGTATAAATATATGTGTAATAATAATAATAATAATAATAATAATAATAATAATAAACGGTTTATTAATAGAGTTGTAGCCGGTGGCCGAAAATATACACTTACATTTGATTTGGACATGATATAATATGCACTGAATACATTTACAGGGCTGTACAGTACACAAATCAGGCGTTGTTTATTATTTTAACAATAGATGGGATGGTGCTATTCTTATATCTGTCGGTGCGGGCTCTTATAGGCTGAATTTTGTTGGAGTGGCGGACTGCGCGAGGTGGGTGGGGGGCTGCCGGTGGCAGGAGGTGGCGATGACGAGGGTGGTGCAATAGTTGGCAACCAAACTTTTCCAGTGCTTGGTGGTGGAGGTCACTGAGGGATGGCATTTCCAGGGTGGAGAGAGCGTTGGTGTAGCCGGAGTAGTCAGCGCCGAGCATGATTCTGCAGGCCCTTTTCTGTACCTTCTCTAGCTGACGTTGTTGGGTGGAGTTGAGGGAAGACGACCAGGCTGGTGACGCATACGTTAGTTTGGGGAGAATAAAGGCGTTGTAGATGGTCCTCAGCTCTAGCGTGGGTGTCCCAAGTGACCTAAGTCTTCGTAGCATGTAGAGACGGCACGAGGCTGCCTTGACTGTGTTATTTACATGGGCCTTCCAGTCAAGTTTGTTGTGTATAGTTACACCCAGGAGTTTGGCAGACTGCACCAGCTGGAGAGGATGGGCACCCACTGTGACTGCTGGGGCTTGCACTGGAGTGGTGGCGGTATTGAAGTGCATGACTACGGTTTTGGTGTGGTTGATGGTGACCTTGTTCTCCGTAGTCCATGCCTGTAACCTGTCCAGGGTGCCTTGGAGTGATGAGTAGTCTGGTGCGGTGTGTGTGTGTGTGTTGTTTATCGTCGTTCACCGCTAAATGTGACCCCAACACAGCCCGTTAACGCTAATCTTCACCATTGTCTGAGTGCTGGTGATCATCAGTTTATATATTTATTTATTTTTAATCCCTTTTCATAAAGCAGAAGTGAGCGCGTAGCTTTTTTCCCGGTTACCACTGGTTGTATTGACAAGGCGTGTGTGTGTGTTATATATGTATGTAATGTATGTATGTTATGTATGTAATGTATGTATATACGTATGTTATGTATGTATGTAATGTTTCTATGTAATGTACAGGTATGTATGTAATGTATGTATGTTATGTATGTAATGTATGTAGGTAATGTATATTTGTAATGTATGTATGTAATGTATGTATGTATGTTTGTAATGTATGTATGTAATGTTTGTATGTAATGTTTGTATGTAATTGATGTATGTAATGTATGTATGTAATTGATGTATGTAATGTATGTATGTAATTGATGTATGTAATGTATGTATGTAATTGATGTATGTAATGTATGTATGTAATGTATGTATGTAATTGATGTATGTAATGTATGTAATGTTTGTATGTAATGTATGTATGTAATGTTTGTATGTAATATATGTAATGTATGTATGTTATGTATGTAATGTATGTAATGTTTGTATGTAATATATGTATGTAATATATGTAATGTTTGTATGTAATATATGTATGTAATGTATGTATGTAATGTATGTATGTAGTATATGTATGTAATGTATGTATGTATGTAATGTATGTATGTAATGTATGTATGTAATGTTTGAATGTAATTGATGTATGTAATTGATGTATGTAATGTTTGTATGTAATGTATGTATGTAATATATGTATGTAATGTATGTATGTAATGTATGTATGTATGTGTGTAATGTTTGTATGTAATGTATGTATGTAATGTTTGTATGTAATGTTTGTATGTATGTAATGTATGTATGTAATGTTTGTATGTAATGTATGTCTGTATGTATGTAATGTTGTATGTAATGTTTGTATGTAATTGATGTATGTAATGTTTGTATGTAATGTATGTATGTATGTAATGTATGTATGTATGTATGTAATGTTTGTATGTAATGTATGTCTGTATGTATGTAATGTTTGTATGTAATGTATGTAATGTATGTATGTAATGTATGTAATGTATGTATGTAATGTATATATGTATGTAATGTATGTAATAATAATAATAATAATAATAATTAACGGTTTATTGAAAGAGCATGGCAGCCAGAAGGCTGAAAATATACAATTACATAATTGGGGAATGGGTCTCTTGATTTACAAATGATGTACAAGTAACATAAGTGATGCAAATATAATATATAATAATTAGGTGTTAATGATTTTTACAAAGGTTGAGACTGCGCTGTTCTTGTAGCAGTCAGTTCGTGCTCGTATGGGCTGGATGCGGTTGGGCAGGTGTGTGGCCAAGTGGCCAGGACAGTAGTTTGGGGCAATGCAGGTGTGCTCCATCCTTCAGGTTAGGTCAGGTGAAGCCGTGAGGTCAGGTCAGATCCAGCCACAATCAGTATTGCTGTGTTTTTGTGATTTTCCTTCGAGTTGAAATTGCCACTTTTGTATATCACTTTTGGGTTAATCGTCAATCTTTGCACTGTACTGTTGGTGTGAGGATGTTGATAAATCCAGATGGGAAGGAGGAGATGGGGAGCGGAAGGCCCGACACACAGGGCTGGCACCTGTCTCCATGATCAAGAGACCACGGCCGCGTGAGCGGGCAGCGCTGAATACACACGTCCTTACCCTATGAAGGCTGAGGGAAGTGTATTGTTTGTATGTATGTAATGTGTGTATTGTTTGTATGTAATGTATGTAATGTATGTATGTAATGTATGTAATTTTGGTATGTAATGTATGTATGTAAGTAATATATGTATGTAATGGATGTATGTATTTTATGTATGTATGTAATGGATGTATGTATTATATGTATGTAATGTATGTAATGTGTGTAATGTATGTATGCAATGTATGTTTGTACTGTATGTATGTAATGTATGTATGTAATGTAATATAATGTTTGTATGTAATGTATGCAATGTATTTATGTAATGTAAGTATGTAATGTATGTATGCATTGTATGTATGTTATGTATCTATGTATTGTAATGTATGTATGTTATATATGCATGTAATGTTTGTATGTAATGTATGTACGTATGTAAGTATGTAATGTATGTATGTATGTTATGTATGTAATGTATGTATGTATAAGTAATGTATGCATGTAATGTATGTATGTACTGTATGTATGTAATGTATGTTTTTATGTTTGTAATGTATGTATGTAATGTATGTATTGTTTGTATGTATGTAATGTGTGTATTGTTTGTATGTATGTAATGTATGTTTTATGTTTGTAATGTATGTATGTAATGTAATGTATGTATGTTATGTGTTACGAGTTGGGGATTTAGAATATAGTTAAGTCTACCCAGATCCCAACAGGCAACAACAATAAAAAAACAAAGACAATCGGACTATAAAAGGGTAGACAAAGGATGCGAGTTTTTGTTGTGTATAATAAAGTACCATAAATTCCTTAACAAAATATTCAGCTTTCTATAATTTACCCTTAACCATACTTAACCTAAACATTAACAGTATATACATATTTATACAACATACAATAATTTGAAGCAAGGGGGAGGCAATACAAGATTACAAATACATAAGTGCGGAGCTGAGATGGCTGACGAGTAAGGCTGAGTATTGTAGAAGACTGTAGGTAGTCACTGTGCCGTAGGTTTCCAGGATAGGTGATCCTGTGGTCACTTCCCAGAGTGAACTGAACTCTCATCGAACTGGAGCTGACGAAGAAGACTTTGAGGAGGTGACGCAACAACCAGGATATGGAGAAGGGAAACCCCGGAGTGGTAACTAAGAGTAGTCATACTCGGGTTTCGTCCCTAGATGGCGTTGCTGGTGGTGCTGGGTAGGTAGATCTGGACAATAGATGGCGTGGTTCGTAACATATGTATGTACTCTATGTATGTAATGTATGTTTTTATGTTTGTAATGTATGTATGTAATGTATGTATGTACTGTGTGTATGTAATGTCTGTTTTTATGTTTGTAATTTATGTATGTAATGTATGTATATAATGTATGTAATGTATGTTTGTAATGTGTGTATGTAATGTATATATGTAATGTATGTTATAATAATAATAATAATAATTAACGGTTTATTGAAAGAGCTTGGCAGCCAGAAGGCTGAAAATATACAGTTACGTAATGTATGTATGTAATGTATGTTTGTAATGTATGTATGTAATGTATGTATGTAATGTACAGGTATGTATGTAATGTATGTAATGTATGTATGTATGTAATGTATGTATGTATATTATGTATGTATGTATGTAATGTATGCATGTAAGTAATCTATGTATGTATGTAATTTATGTTATGTATGTTATGTTTGTTTATGTATCTATGCATGTATGTATAATTTTCGATAATTATATACACAGTTGAATTGACATAATATAAATTAAATTATTTCTGTGATATACTAGAGGAGGTACACATGAGGGTGTGGCCAGACACTGTCACCTACACTCCCCGCTACACCCGGCCCTGGCGTCACACACCTCAGGTAGGTTGATGGATAGGATGGATATACTGTACATATACTCATATATTTACCCTTAATATATACTTATGATGTGGATTTTTGCTGTGTGTGTGTGTGTGTGTGTGTGTGAAGGGCGGGGGCTATTTTTTGTGAAAGTCCGGAGGTGGTGTTGTTATGTGGAAGATTACGTAAACATGGGATACACAATTACCTCCTCAGGGGTGATTCAATCTGGCGACTAATGGACTTGTCAGACTAGTATAGGTTGACGACTCCGCCTCCTCATATAATGTACTGTTTACCTTCGTTGTTTGTCTTATTACCGTCACGAGTCCTCCTCCTCGTCTTCCTTCAGTCAACTTTGTCTTCTGGTACACACACACACACACACAACACACACACACGTAGATCCTAAGTAACGTTATTACAACCACGACGGATATCCATAACCTAACATGTTCCTTTGACTGAAGGTGTGTGTGTGTGTGTGTGTTTTAGCAAAGGGAAGTCATCACGAAGAACATACACCAATAACCAACTGGCATGACAATAAACGCGTGTATCCAGGCTGTAAGCGATGGTAATGAAGGGACACGAATGAGTTACTGTCAATCATAAATTCATTGTCAAATTCTACCTTTTACGACCAGAAATGCATTACTCTTTTTTTTCCTCGTGTGTGTGTGTGCGCGTGTGCGCGTGCGTGTGCATGCGCGTGTGTGTGTGCGTACATGTGTGTGTGCGCGTGTGTGTGTGTGTGTGTATTGTACCGTCATAGAACACGAACCTTGTTAGTTAGTTTATTTATTACCGTCAGACCACCAGAGTGTGTCATAGGTAGGTGCTTGAACCTCAATAGATAACTCAGTGGAACTAGTGATTAAAACTAGACATTATCGACCATCGAGTAGGAGTCATAGAGTGAGAGTTTTAGATGTGAATTCTCTAATGTGTTTTCAAGTAAATTAGAGGAATTGATATTATTTATAAAGGATATATATATAATTTTCTATCTTGTCACTTTAAATGTATAATGTGTGTGTGTGTGTGTGTGTGTGTAGGAATTGTAGCATATTTTATTTTTGATCAATGTTGAATGATGATTTAATTACTCGTTTTGGATGTTAATGAACAGATACAGGTGGTTGATTCAGATGGCATGAGGTTGTTATTGTTGGTGTTATTGCCGGTAGAAAATGAGCAGCTCTTCTTTCGTTAGTTGCCCCTTTTTTTTACTCGGCTGTCAATCGCCGGCTACTGTTTGTCAATAGTCGGCTTCTATTTGATTGTCAGTTGTCATTTTATTTTATTTTTGCACTACAACAGTTATAGAAATGAGACTTTAGGGAGAGAAATTGTATGACATGAAAATTAGATACCCCAGCTTATTTTACACGAAGATTAACTACCCCATTCCTTCCTGGGGGGTTAGGTTAGGTTATGTGCGATTAGTTTAATGTAGGTTAGGTTGAATTATGTAAAGTTTGGTTAGGTTAGGTTAAATAGATTAACATTAGAGTGGATAAACTTCAAGTTAAATAAACTGTGGTTCTTAATCTTCAGGTGATCTGGAAAAAAAGAGACGAAAAGAAACGGAAAAAAAGGAAGTATAATTATTGGTAGTTACCGTGTTGGGGGGGGGGGTCACCCGGCAATCACACGTGTACTGACGACCGAGACACGCGTGTTTTTCACATCATTCATAGTGAGGTGAGGGCGTCGACATCCACATGTAATCCGTGAAATTTATTCTTACGATAATAAAAAAAAAATAGGAAAGAGAAAACCTGAAGAAATTATTTGGTTTGGCCGGTGTGTAGTGTACAGTACAGTGTGCTTAGAGGGAATAGTTTCTTGTATTTTGTTTGGTGTTATTGCCGTGTACAGAAGGTTATGTTGTACAGGAAGAATATAAAGGTACTGTATTATACTGTAGTTTGATTTGAGGAAAATTTTTAGTTTTTTTGAGGTGTACTCCTATGAAAACGGATGAGGCGGCTGAGTAGATACAGCACTTGCTTCCTGAACCAAGGGTTGATGGTTCGTGCCCAGGGTACTCCCACCTCACCACGTTTTGAATGGATACTTAACTACATAGTTGGGGAAGTGAAGGCTGTCGAGTGCAGTGCCAGCCGAACTCCTGCCTTGTGTACCAAAACCTTAGTATGCAGTGAAATTCTTTTTTTATTAAATGGTAATTCTTGAAAAATGGTTTGCATTTTTAGCGGATCACGCGTAACAAAATGAAAATAAAAATAAACATTGCCTTGTATACTGTGAGCGGAAAAGGTTTATTTAGATGTATGTAAAGGAAAAGCTGAATGAAAGCCAATGTGCAGTGAAACATAAAAATAAAACAAATATAGAATAAATTTTTTGGCGTGTATGTCGAAAAAAGGGGAAAAATAATGCTACCTCGTATATTATGTAAGAAAATATGTATATAGTTTCATTGTCGTGTTTATTGTTGTGTAAAGCTCGATGTTGTAACAGTGTTTGGTTATGTGTTGAACTCCCCAAAATATATATATGTCATTTGGCGTTGCCGCACTTTGTTGTTATATACGTGCATTGATTTTGTTGTGGCGGTATTGTATATGATAGTGGTAGGCAGGTACTGTAGTGAAGAGAGACAGAGAGGTTAAGCTTGTGTGTGGGTGTTTTTACTGCATGGATAAATTTGTCTACCTCTGGCCCAAAATAGATCACACACACACACACACACACCTACCTGCAGTAACAGAGTGAAGGCTGTTCAGGTGGTGGGAGCGGCGTTCCTCAGCCAGCACGTGCCGGTGAGTGCTGCATCGACCAGCTGAATGTGTGTAGTGTACGCACGTAGTACACGGAGGGTGGACACAGACCGCAGGATACAGGTGGATCAGCTGAGTGTGTGTGTGTTGTATATTGTAAATAGGCAGTAATTACGGGATATATTGACCAGGTGTGTGTGTGTGTTACCATCATGTGGCATTGTAGCGGTCTCTTCCAAATACACTCAAAACACATTCATATAAATCACTGTGTGGTGGGGGGGGGGGGGGGGGAGCCACACACAGTTATCCCACAATCGACGTTCAGGAAAACAAACAGTGTAGCCAGAGAAGGGGTATAAAGTTTGTTTTTTTCAACTACGACTGAATATTTCATTAATAGAATCGATGAAGATAATATATGACGAGTGCTGGGTGGTATAAAGGAGCGGTGATACGTTGGTTGAGTGGTGTATGGTTGGTTAATGTTGGGTGAGTGATGTATGGTTGGTTAATGTTGGTTGTGTGATGGATGGATGGTTGGGTGAGTGATGTATGGTTGGTTAATGTTGGTTGAGTGATGGATGGTTGGTTAATGTTGGTTGAGTGATGGATGGTTGGTTAATGTTGGTTGAGTGATGTATGGTTGGTTAATGTTGGTTGTGTGATGGATGGTTGGCTAATGTTGGTTGAGTGATGTATGGTTGGTTAATGTTGGTTGAGTGATGTATGGTTGGGTGAGTGATGTATGGTTGGTTAATGTTGGTTGAGTGATGGATGGTTGGTTAGTTAATGTTGGTTGTGTGATGGATGGTTGGTTTATGTTGGTTGAGTGATGTATGGTTGGGTGAGTGATGGATGGTTGGTTAATGTTGGTTGTGTGATGGATGGTTGGTTAATGTTGGTTGAGTGATGTATGGTTGGTTAATGTTGGTTGAGTGATGTATGGTTGGGTGAGTGATGTATGGTTGGTTAATGTTGGTTGAGTGATGGATGGTTGGTTGGTTAATGTTGGTTGTGTTTTGGATGGTTGGTTAATGTTGGTTGTGTTGTGGATGGTTGGTTAATGTTGGGTGAGTGATGTATTGTGTATTAGAGAACATCACAGTAGAACACATTAGAGAACATCACAGTAGAACACATTAGAGAACACAGTAGAACACATTAGAGAATATCACAGTAGAACACATTTTACAGCGAACTTTGTAATTACTACATTGAATCGGTGGTGCTTGAAGACATTTTTGCTGTTTATCCCAAATTTGTTAGCCCCCACTGATTGGTCTTCAATTAGAATATGACGTCCAATGTATATGAACCACTGTCTTGCATGACAGTGACCAGTGACATCACCCACAAGACTCTGACCTATATATACATAATGCTAATGAATATGATGTATTTCTTTGTGTACGAACCTCTGTCCTACATGGCAGTGAACAGTGACAACACCCACATGACTCTGACCGATACAGTATATACTGTTAATGAATATGATGTATTTCTTTGTGTATGAACCTCTGTCCTGCGTGGCAGTGAGAAGTGATACCACCCTCAGTGTTAAGACCTGAGTGAATTACTCAGAATAGACAAACTGTACTACAAGCTTTGCCAATAAATTTGTTAAACTAAAAAAAAAAAAGCCGCAGTTAAGGAATAAATGAGAGCGAGTGGGTGAGCAGTACACTAATTAGTGGATGACATGAAGATTAGGCACCCCAGCTTATTTCACCTGATGATTAACACCCCATTGATAATTAATCGAAGCTAAATTAATATGATCTGCTTTAACCTAATCTAACTAAAACTAACTTAACCTAAGTAACCTAAGTAAACCAAACTTAACCTAAGCTAACCTAACCAAACCAAAACTAACTTAACTTAACCTAACCTAACCAAAACTAACTTAACCTAACCTAACCAACCCAAACCAAAACTAACCTAACCTAAGCTAACCTAACCTAACCCTGCCCCGTTGACACTAAAAAAAAGTGTCTAGTATTGGTATAAGTAAAATCCTACTTTATAGCTCACACATACATGACACGTAATAAATTATGCAAATTTTATCACGATGGTGGCTGGCCTGTGGTAATCCCCTGAGAGCTGATTATCTCGGCCAGGCTGCAGTAAGCTTCTTAAGGTATATAGCTAATGTTCTTGTGTTACCTGGTCACTAAGAGAGTTCCTGGAGCTGCTTACAGTACTCCACTTCGATGTTGGTGGAAGATGAGGTAAATTGAAGTGAATTTATCAATGGTATGAAATATTGATAAATAAATGAGTGAATATATGTGTAACTTGATGAATGTGAAGAATTAAGAAATTACGAAATTAAAAGTTAAAAAATGCTAAAGAAAGTTGAATCTAAAAAAGGGGTAAAATTAGTAGATAACACAGATCAAATCCAAACCCAAATATATAAATCTGTAAATTAAATCCACACAAAAACGTCTAAGAGCAAACAAGTAAACGAATTTCGGTAAACGAGGCAAAGAAATAGTACCCGGATAGATGGGCTTGAGTCTATTGTAGTACCCAGATAGATTTGAATGTTCCGACGTTGAGGTATTGTGGTGTGAGGACGCGGGAACCTTATTGCTCCAGTGATGAATTTGTTATGGTAATATTGGCTGGGCGACATAATTCTTTTATCCAGACAACCTGCCACCGAGGAAGAAAGATTAACATAGTGGGATTTTACGGTGCCCCGTCGCGCAGCGGGAACTGGACCTGGAAATTGAGTTGGTAAGCCAGTTTACCCCTGGCTACGTGCGTCCCATTTGTGAATGCGGTAAGTCAAATAAATTGAAACTGATTCATGTGAAAATTGGAGTGTGGATGTAACCTAACATTACTTTATACCACGTCAGCGCTGAGTATTTTCCCTCCATATTTTGAGGAGTTGTTGCCGCTTCAAGTTGTCTCTGGGTAAGCGTATTTACTTAAATAGCTCGAACAAATTGAAATGGATTCGTATGAAATCAGGTGTGTTTATGTAATCCAGTCTTACCTCGGACCAAACCGGTAATTAGTATCTTTCCTCGATAATTGGGGGAATTGTGGCCGTGTCCAGTTGTTCAGGAGGACCAGTACTGTCGGCTGCACGAGATACCTTATTTTTCCGGTGGTGGACTTGGAGGTGTTGGCTCATAATTATTTATTTTACTTATTATTTGATTTTATTTTACCTAGTATTCAAACTTATATGCCACTTTATTTAATTTTATCCTTTATTTCCTTTAATATTATTTGCACGAGATTCCATGAAGTATATTGTCCGGCATTTCATTTAGTATTACCAGATATTTTATTTTTCCTGGTACTTGCATTTTATCTGACTCTTATTTGAGTTTCCTGGGAGGTATTCTATTTGATTATTATTTTTTCAATACGTGAGAGGGCAGAGGTTGTCGCAGGTAATGTAGATGATTAATGAACTGTACAATGGGTCGCTGAGAGTAATTTATGATTGCATTTTTTTAGAAGAGTTTTCAAAAGTCCATTTTCATAATTGCAATATTCCTGTCCTTGACTTCATAACCATAATTAATCCTGCCCTTTATAAGTGACGTGGCCGTTCGTACCCCTGAGATTTAATTTGATGCTCCCTAGGGATTTGTAGTGAGGTACAACCAGGATACATTGTGACGCGGAGGAACTGTGCAGTGCAGTTAGCCAGCCAGCTTGATTGTCCAATAATATATCAACGTTATTATCTTGACACTGAGCGGTGTCTGGCCAGTCATTGTTGGGTATGGCGTAAGTCGTTGTTAGTCATAAGTCAGTCACTCTTGGTATCATTTCAAATCAGTCGTGAGTTACTGTTATCCAGTGACTTACAGGATTGTCAGCGTCACTTGCGGTATTGTGTTTAAATTTCTCATCTATCGTGGCTGATCTTATGAAAGAACGTTTAGGTCAGTGGTTCTCAACCTTGTTTGCCCCATGCACCCCTTGCACCATATGTCAGAATGTCATTCCCCCCTCCTTTCCAAGATTGTCTGCCTCAAAAAGTGCATTCAAAATAATATGCATATAATACTGAAAATCCTTTATTTTTTCCATATTAGTACATATACATTTACAATTTTACATGGATTATTTTTATAGTGGCGTTTTACAAATTAAATGCCAATTGAAAATGTTGATGGATTTATAAAACTTGAATAAAAGAAAATAGTTTTTTATATTTATAATGAATTACTTAACAGACCAAACTAAAGCATAATGCAAAAAACAAAAAGTTCAATAGAATACCAGGATATTGTAAATTTGTAATTAATTTTATTCAGATGAAGATAACAGTCAATGAGAAACCTGTGATTGTTTTTTCTTCGCCAATTCTGGGATTCGCGGAAGAGTGTTTGAAAGGGCACAACGCAGGTCATTTTCTACCTCTAATCTACTACGTTGCTTTGTTTTAATTTGCAACTAAGTTGAAAAGCCTGACTCACAAAGATATGTCGACACAAACGGAAGCATGACACGGATAGCTCTTTCTGCCACTTTTGGGTAGGAATCGCACATCAAGGGCCAAAATTCTGTGATTGATTTCTCATCGAACATATCTCTTGCTCCCGAATCAGTTTTCCCCCCCATGAAAACCTGAATTCCCCCCCTGGGGGGAATTCCCCCTGGTTGAGAACCCCTGGTTTAGGTGGATGGTTCTCTGCCTCTGCTTCCCGCCTCGGTGTTGTGGAAACTAATAATGTCTTTCTTTACCTTCAGTCACAGTGTTGATCAGTAGTCATACGTGTTTGTGGAATGTCGGGAAAACATTTAAGTACATATAGGTTAGGTTAGATCAAGTTCGCGTTAGGGTGGTTAGTTTTTTGGGTGAAATACTGTAAGCTGGGGTGGGGGCTCTTCAGGCGATTCCACAGCTTATTGTTCCGGGCTTACACACACAACTCGAGAATTTCATGCTCAAACAGTCACCACGCACCTCCCCCCCCCCCCCCCCCCCCAAACACACACACTCTGAGTAAGTCATATTAGTCTCCTCAAGGTCGGGGTTGGCCAGCAGCAGCAGCGAGAGTCAAGATGATGTAAAGTTGTCTCTGGTTAAGTACAGTCATCCCGCTGCCAACACCGATTATAGTGAGCAGGCCATCCTTCCCTGCCATGACCCGCGGGATGTGTTCGCCCTCCACCTGCCTCTCCCACTTTCCCACCCCACTCCCATTCCCCCACTCCACTTCCTCTCCCCCATCCTACTCCCTCTCCAACGCCCTCCTACTCGTCCCCCGATCCTCCTCCTCTACACTAAGCCTTAAAGAAGCAACCAGAAGGATGTACCCCGCTCCCTCCCACTCACGTTCTTCTCCTCCTCCTCTTACTCCTCTCCTCTTCACCCTACTCCTTTTCGCCTTACTCCTCCTTCCTCTCCTCTTATTTTAAACTAAGCATACCATCCTTATCAGTCAAGAACCGCTACGAGGGATTGCCTAGGCTCATCCCCCCCCCCCCTCCTCGTCCTCCTCCTCCGCCTCCTTATCTTCCACCTTTAAACCCGACATTCCGTCCGTACCTGCCAGAGAACCACTATGACGTGCAGAATATCCCCGCCTCCTTCCCTTCCTCCTCTACACGTAGCCCCAGGAAGCGAAATGTAGGATATATCCGGCCCTCCCACTTCCTCCTTATTTTCCTATTCCTTCTGTTACCCTTCCTTGAAACTAAACATTCCATCCTTACTTGTTGAACCTCAAGAAGCGACCTGTTGGATGGGAACACTCATTACTATCCTATTTTCCTCCTCCTTTTCTTCTCACTTTTTTTTTTACTCTTCCTTACCTTCATCTTTCTTCCCCCTTCTCACACTTCCATTTCCCTCTCAAGATCCGTCTCCCTCCCTACTTCCCTCCTCTCCTCCCCTTTCGCATTATCCGTTCGATTTCGGGAGCCGGAGATTCCATCGTGATCTGTTTGAGTCTCTCTTTCTCACTCTCCCTCATCTCTTCTCCTACGTTCCCTCCCATTCTTCGTCTTCCTTCGTTTGGTTGCCTGACTTGTTGTACGCAACACTTTGGAGGCAGCTTGAATGTGACAACAGTGTAAAGTTGAGAGAGTTTACTAGGAATCTCTTTTTCTTTTGGCAAGAAAATTTAAAGGCCGTCTCAAGGAACTTTGTATTGATGTTGCTTTATGCATTATGTGCATTTGATGTTGATACATAAAAAATAAGAGGGAGCCATGACATCGTGTGGTATTGTCAGAGTCTCACCAACTGTAGCAGCACCTGGCCAGAATCATCTATTGGCCACCACTGTCATACCACCACCCTACCCCGTCCCCCTAGAGTAAGCTACACTGCAGGTGTTCCTAGTGAGTTTACTCGCTCATTATTACTCGGTTGTTACGTCTGTACTCAGGCACACTAAAACACACCTCGTGGCAATAGAGCGGAAATGACCAGCGTGCGAATACACGGGGGCATTTGTCATCGTCTAATTGTTTTCCCGGCGGGGTAAACTGGTCTGTGTGGCGGGTGAGCACTAGGGTGAGGCTCAGCCCTGTGTTAGGGGGTTGTGGTGGCATGTGTGTTGTGTGTTCATCTGGTGTCAGGGTGATAGTTACAGATTACACGCTGGCCACCAAGTGGAACAGTTCTTGTGGCAGTGTTACTCCCTCACTCATCTTGTTCTCCCGTCAACTGCAGGTGGGTAACCTAGGCCCCGGGGTTTCAGTGCAGGGTTCAGGTTCTCAAAACGTTTCTACGTTAAATTTTCCTTTAAGTAGAGACGTGCGAGCGTGTTTAACTGACTGCCTTAAGTAACGACATAGATATTTTCGCAAAACTTCGCACGTCATTTTTTGGCTTTAATTGGAGATGCGAGAACGTAGCTAACTGGCTCGCTTTAGTAACAACACAAAGTTGGGTTAGAGAGGCTCATAAGCTCAAATTTGCTCTCGTCTGAAAATATGAGAATGCATTTAAGTGACCTTCATAAGTTGTGGCACAAAGACGACGAAAATGACATTCAAAATACCACTTAAAGAGTCTACTGTTAACCAAGAGCATCCATTTTATTTTAATTATGGGAAAAATATAATGGTACAAGTGTGTGAGAATCCCATCTCAGTTGAATAGGATGTGCGGCGCGAAGACAACTTGTGCACTTGTACACTTAATTTTTATTCGTTGTTGTGAATTTTAAAGTGATGGCTGTAGTGCTTGTAATATGAAATAACAATAGTAGCCTCAGGGTACGTGAATGATTTATATTTGTGGAAATATTAAGTACATTTACGTAGTAATAACGAACTTGTTGCTGGTGTTTATATCAAGGGAATTTGTAACGAATAAATGAATAACTAAATAACTAAATAAATAAATTAGTATCTAGATAAATAAAAATAAATAAAATAGATACATATAATATTTACGCTGGTGATTGTGATTACACAGGTAGTGGTTAGGTGGTTATTAGTGTTATGTGATCTCCTGGAGGAAGACCAACACCACGAGCTACCTGGGCACCTTCTGTAATTACTGAGGCGGCGGCAGATGGTGGAGGGGAGAGTTGATGGAGGGCATCACCCTACTCCATCATGCCTTCACCTTACTGCCTCCAGTTTCATCTCTTCTCCTCCATAATTCCGAGATTTTGCAGCCTCCACAGCTGTCTCTCCCGTAGTTTATTTCCTTCCTCTTCATCTTCTTGTTTCTCTTACCCTTCTTCTTCTTCTTGTTCCTCTTCTTCCTCCTCTACCTGTTCCTCTTGTTTCTCCTTTTGTTCCACTTCTTCCCCCTGCTCTTCTTGTTTATCTTCTTCCTCCTCCTCTTCTTTTTCCTCTTCTTCCACCCCGTTCTTCCTCTTTTTCCTCCTCCACTTTTTCCTCCTCCACTTCTTCCTCTTCTTCCTCACCTTCCTTCACACATTCTTCCTCTTGTTAATCTATTCCTCATTCTTACAGTGGCCAATGTTTCCCAGCCTCCTTCCGTCTTCATCCCCCCCCCTCCCCATTAGTGTTTCTCATTCCCCTCTCTTCTTCCTCTTTCTCCCCTTCCTTCTCAAATGCTTATAATCCCCATTTTCATCCTTTCCCTTCACCCCCTTCTCCTCCTCTCCTTCCTCCTCTCCCACCACTACACACACACACACACCTCCAATAAGCTGTCATTGCCAACTTATAATTATTAATATCAGTAATTTCGCTAAAACTGGAAAGATGTTGAAAATACATTAATTGGTTTTAATTAATAATGGCTGGGAAATTATTCACCCGCGAAATACTTCCGTCATGTGTCATTTAGATGTAATGAAAAGTTATCGGATTTCTGGCTGTTTTTTTTTTCCCCGGACATAACTAGTTGGCTAGGTGCGTGTGGCCGAGACCATAGAGGTACAGTATTTGTGATGTATAAAATGTCTGTCTACTTAATTAAAGCTTTACGCCAGATTGGTCGGTTTAATTGATAGAAGTATGATGGATTGTTTATTGCTCTCTCTCTCTCTCTCTCTCTCTCTCTCTCTCTCTCTCTCTCTCTCTCTCTCTCTCTCTCATCTTTGTTTGTCTGAGTTGTGTTTGTGTTTTGTGTAGCTGTGTGGTGTGTGTGTGTGTGTGTGTTCTTTATGCTTATTGCCTGCGTGTGCGTATGTGTGTGTGTTTTTGTTTGTTTGCGTGTGTGTGTGTGTGTGTGTATTGTGTTTGGCGAATGGAATGTATGTATGTATGTATGTAATGTAATGTACGTATGTATGTAATAATAATAACAATACTAATAATAATAATTAACGGTTTATTGAAAAAGTTCTGCAGACCGAAGGCTGAAAATATACATTGAACATAAGAATGGAGGAAACTGCAGTGGGCCTATTGGCCCATACTGGGCAGTCCCGTTTACACCCAACCCCTATTGCTCATATAAGCATCCAACCTATGTTTGAAGCTATCCAGCGTATTTGAGTTAATGATGATATTTGGTAACTTGTTCCATTCATCCACTACTCTGTTTCCAAACCAGTGTTTACCTATTTCACGCCTAAATCTAAATTTGTCTAATTTAAAACCATTGTTACGAGTTCGCTCCTGGTTGGATAATTTGAGTACCTTTGTAATGTCCCCTTTGTTTAGCCCTGACTTCCACTTATACACCTCTATCAGGTCGCCCCTCGCTCTACGTCTCTCGAGGGAGTGCAAATTTAGATGCTTTGACCTGTCTCTATACTCAAGGTTCCTAATGCCCGGGATTAGTCTTGTCATTCTCCTCTGAATTCTTTCTAAGGATTCTATATACATTCTGGAATACGGTGACCAGAACTGAACTGCGTAATCCAGGTGTGGTCTCACAAGCGCAAGATACAGTTTTAGGATGACCTCGCTAGTCTTGTAACTAACACTCCTTTGTATGAACCCAAGTACTTTATTAGCCTTGTTACGAGCAAAAACACATTGTTTACTTGGCTTAATAAATGACTTATTACATACATTGGTGGTTTAAAAATGCCTTCATAAGAGAAAGGTAAAGGAACATACAGTGAACATACGTATTAAGGTAGGTGTTGAACAGCAAACACGTAGTGTAGTAACTCCCTCCCAGATGGTGTTAGGAGGGACCTCACGTGGTGTAGTAGTACCCTCACAGATGGTGTTATGAGGGACCTGACGTGGTGTAGTAATTCCCTCACAGATGGTGTTATGAGGGACCTGACGTGGTGTAGTAATTCCCTCACAGATGGTGTTATGAGGGACCTGACGTGGTGTAGTAATTCCCTCACAGATGGTGTTGAGGGGGCTGACGTGGTGTAGTAATTCCCTCACAGATGGTGTTATGTGGAACCTCACGTGGTGTAGTAATTCCCTCACAGATGTGTTATGAGGGACCTCACGTGGTGTAGTAATTCCCTCACAGATGGTGTTATATGAGTGAGGTGTGGTCCCAGGCTGTCCTATTGTAGACGGATTAACACATCGCTGGTTGTTGTTGGGTCTCACGGGCAGTTACCACTGGGTACCTGGGACCTCACTGTATGAAGTTTAACTTGGGTACGACTCGGCTGTTCTCACTGACTTAAGCACAGTTCACCACTGTTCAATACTGGTTCCATTCCTTTCCTCAATGAAATTGTAACTTCTGGCGAGAACTTGTTGATATTCCGGTGGGGAGGAGAGTTCAGGGGAGGGATTGGTATGGGCCAACTTAATAGTTGACCTGGCTGCTCCTCTCGGAGCAGCCAGGTACGTCTTGACCCTTCGGTGGTCAAGGACGTACGTGTGTGTGTGTGTGTGTGTGTGTGTGTGATAAACGGTTTATTAATAGAGTTGCAGCCGGTGGCTCAAAATATACAAACATACATGTGATTTAGACAATGATATGCGTTCAATACATTTACAGGGCTGTACAGTACATAAATTAGGAGTTGTTGGTGGTGAAGGTCACTGAGGGATGGCATTTCCAGGGTGGAGAGAGCGTTGTTGTAGCCGGAGTATTCTGCGCCGAGCATGATTCTGCAGGCCCTTTTCTTTACCTTCTCTAGTTGACGTTGTTGGGTAGAGTTGAGAGAAGACGACCAGGCTGGTGACGCATACGTTCGTTTGGGGAGAATAAAGGCGTTGTAGATAGTCCTCAGCTCTGGCGTGGGTGCCCCAAGTGACCTGAGTCGTCGTAGCATGTAGAGTCGGTACGAGGCTGCCTTGATTGTGTTGCTTACATGGGCCTTCCAGTCCAGTTTGTGGTCTATGGTAACACCCAGGAGTTTGGCAGACTGTACTAACTGGAGAGGATGGGCACCACTGTGACTGCTGGAGCTTGCACTGGAGTGATGGCGGGATTGATGTGCATGACTTCGGTTTTGGTGTGGTTGATGGTGACCTTGTTCTCCGTAGTCCATGCCTGTAACCTGTCCAGGGTGCCTTGTAGCGATGAGTAGTCCGGTGAGGTGTTGTCCACTGCAAACGCCACAGTGCAGTCATCCACGTACTTCCACCTGTGAGGAGTGTCCGATACAGGGTCGTTGATAAGGATTAGGAAGCACAGTGGTCCCATCTTGGTCCCCTGTGTGTATGTATGTATGCTATGTTATGTTATGTACCGGGGGTATGTATGTATGTATGTAAAACCTTTATTATCCACTTATAAAAACCCTCACCACGAGTAGAGTCTTTATTCCTCTCCCACGTCTGCGTCGGGTGAATCAAGGAGAGAACATAAACCTCAGAGACGAAGAGAAATAACAGGGGAGGAAAGTGGTGCAAGACAAGGGAAGTAAAGTGAGAGGGAAGGAAGTAATAAAGATATACTCGCCTGTATGTTACTCACACTAAGTCATCGTACTCGAGGGGTTGTGTCATCGTACTCGAGGGGTTGTGACATCGTCCTCAATGGGTTGTGTTGTCGTACTCGAGGGGTTGTCATCGTATTCGAGGGGTTGTGTCATCGTACTCAAGGGATTGTGTCACATCGTACTCAGTGGGTTGTGTCATCGTACTCAATGGGTTGTGTCATCGTACTCAATGGGTTGTGTCATCGTACTCGAGGGGTTGTATCATCGTACCCGAGGGGTTGTGTCATCGTACTCAAGAGGTTGTGTCATCGTACTCAAGAGGTTGTGTCATCGTACTCGAGGGGTTGTGTCATCGTACTCGAGGGGTTGTGTCATCGTACTCGAGGGGTTGTGTCATCGTACTCGAGGGGTTGTGTCATCGTACTCGAGGGGTTGTGTTATCGTACTCGAGTGGCTGGGTTATCGTACTCAAGGGGTTATGTTATCGTACTCGAGGGGTTGTGTCATCGTACTCGAGGGGTTGTGTTATCGTACTCGAGGGGTTGTGTCATCGTACTCGAGGGGTTGTGTCATCGTACTCAAGGGATCGTGTCATCGTACTCAATGGGTTGTGTCATCGTACTCAATGGGTTGTGCCATCGTCTCGGGTTGTGTCATCGTACTCAATGGGTTGTGTCATCGTACTCGAGGGGTTGTGTCATCGTACTCGAGGGGTTGTGTCATCGTACTCGAGGGGTTGTGACATCGTACTCGAGGGGTTGTGTCATCGTACTCGAGGGGTTGTGACATCGTACTCGAGGGGTTGTGTCATCGTACTCGAGGGGTTGTGTCATCGTACTCGAGGGGGTTGTGTTATCGTACTCTCAGGGGGTTGTGTCATCGTACTCAGGGGGTTGTGTCATCGTACTCGGGGGTTGTGTCATCGTATTCGGGGGTTGTCATCGTACTCAGGGGGTTGTCATCGTACTCGGGGTTGTGTCATCGTACTCGGGGGTTGTGTCATCGTACTCAGGGGGTTGTGTCATCGTACTCAGGGGGTTGTGTCATCGTACTCGGGGGTTGTGTCATCGTACTCGGGGGTTGTGTCATCGTACTCGGGGGTTGTGTCATCGTACTCGGGGGTTCTCATCGTACTCAGGGGGTTGTGTCATCGTACTCAGGGGGTTGTGTCATCGTACTCAGGGGGTTTTGTCATCGTACTCAGGGGGTTGTGTCATCGTACTCGGGGGTTGTGTCATCGTACTCGGGGGTTGTGTCATCGCACTCAGGGGGTTGTGTCATCGTACTCAGGGGGTTGTGTCATCGTACTCAGGGGGTTGTGTCATCGTACTCGGGGGTTGTCATCGTACTCAGGGGGTTGTGTCATTGTGCTCAGGGGGTTGTGTCATCGTATTCAGGGGGTTGTCATCGTACTCAGGGGGTTGTCATCGTATTCAGGGGGTTGTCATCGTACTCGGGGTCGTGTCATCGTACTCAGGGGGTTGTCATCGTATTCAGGGGGTTGTCATCGTACTCGGGGTCGTGTCATCGTACTCAGGGGGTTGTCTTCTCAGAAAGCGTTAAGGTGATCAATCATCGGGTGAAATAATCTGGGTGTGCGGTGCTTCACGTGATCGCCAAGTTGAATCGTCAAGGGTAAAATATATTTTGCCTGAAGAAACTTGTTGCAGAATGAAGTCGTCGAACGAACCCTTCTTTTGGCTGTCGAGTGTCAAGGGTATAATTAGCTCGTCTGTCAGGGCTGCGGAGGATAAGCCATAATGAAAGTTAGACATTCACGGGGGCGTCTCTGGCAAATGGCTGACTTCTGTTTGGCAGTAAATCTTCCTCTCAATCGCCAATTAAAGTGTCAATTTACGAGGGAATCGGGTATGGAGATCAGATCCCGGCAGGATATCAGGGTTGACAGGGCGGGAACATTAACTTTACTGCCCCCGATTGTTGGAGAAGGTTGCTCCGTCTCGCTGCTCTCCTCGCCCTCCAGGGAGCCCCACCAGGGTTCACGGCCGACCTGGCTGGCTAGTCGCCCCGTCACGATAACACTGATTCATTGTATTAAAAATAGTGCTGATTCTTGAGGCCTTCATCAATACTTCATTATACATAGACATAATTACACTACTGAGATAATCATGCAATTAACACTGTGAAATACCGTCTGCAGGATGACATGAGAAACTTGAAGTATATCATAATTGGAATAAAGACAAGTTGCAAATATTTGGCACCTCATGTTAGGTCAAGTTACTGGACACACTTCCCTTTGATTGTAAGAGATATTGGGACGTTTGTTTGGTGGAAAAAGTAAAAGGTGTTCGTTTATAGAGACATCAAAGTGTCGACTCTGCTCCTCAACGTCCAGTTTATTCAGATTTTGTCTTTAAGCGTCACTTTGATCTGTCTTGTATGAGTGGAGGAGTTGCTTCGACGTGAATATATTACTTTTGTTTTGAAGGATTTTATACATATGTAGTAAAGAGAAACACACGGACACATTTATATATTTCGGACTCGGATATAACTAATATTATTAAGTTTAAAACCTCTGGCAAACCATTCATAAATCTCTTTTATTAAGTTCTGGATGTGGCTCATTGGTGATAATCTAGTGGTGGATATGTAACGTCCCTGGCGTGTGTGTCGGGGCGTGTGTGTGGGTTGTTGGGAGAGAGTGAGGATGGTTGACAGGTCGCGGTAACTGAGTGTTATCAGCAGGGACAAGCAGGAGGAGACACCTTGTGATAACAGGTACCAGATGAACCAGCAACACTAGGACCGGTCCATCTGTCAGCTGGTCACAACCCTCACCATGACGGGAGAGCCACCTGGTGGGGGGCTGTTTTCTCGTGCCTGACTAAAAAAGATACTTGGCCAACAACATAACGACAACACAGTTGGTCTGCTTCGGTCTATTGCAAACAGCGGCGCCCGTGTTTTAATGGGTCTAAAATAAGGAAAGAATAATTATTTCTTAATAATAATGAGCAAAAAAATGCAATTATTTCCTCTTTATCTTGGATAATGCAAATAACTTTATCTTTTTGCCTTCGGGAATGTACAGGCATAAAATTAGTGCCTGAACATGTGTGACGTGAGTTATACTTGTTGCAAACACTCGGACAACCGTTAATGTCGGCCCTAACATCATCAAAAGCTCCCTGTTTGCGTCACCACCGACGCTGCCGCCGCTGTCACAACCAGGCAGCTTTCCATTATCACCACCACCACCACCACCACCAAAAGCAGCCTTCCACCACCACTTCCTTCCAACACCATCACCACTCTCCACCACCACTCGTCACTACCACCCACCACCGCCACCATTTCCATCCAACACCATTACCACACTCCACCACCCACCACCACACTCCACCACCCACCACCACCACCAACCCCCCCACCACCACCACCATCCCCCACCACCACCACCACCACCATCCCCCACCACCCCACCATCACCCCCACCACCCCCACCCCCCACCATCACCCCCACCACCATCACCACCACCCCCACCACCATCACCACCCCTACCACCATCACCACCACCCCCACCACCACCCCCACCACCACCAACCCCCACCACCCCCCACCACCACACCAACCCCCCCCACCACCACCAACCCCCCCCACCATCACCACCACCACCACCATTACCACTACCACCCCCCACCACCACTACCACCCCCCACTACCACTCCCCACCACCACTACCACCCCCCACCACCACTACCACCACTTACCACCACCTCCACTACCACCACAGAGGCTCTCCGCAGCAGTAAACCCGGGTCGTCCCGCAGTACATGCAAATGTCGATCGTATCACTCGGCTTTATGTGCCCTCGTGTCAAACATTTCTGACGAGCGTTTGATACACGAGCTAGATGCAAATCTCATTCCCTTTTTATTTTATCCACGTTTGCCCTCATGAAAGCTCAGAATAGTTTACGTTTTGTAGTTGCTTTGGGGTTGGAATGTCCGGGGTCGTCACTCATGAGAGAGGCTGGCTGGCTGGTGTATGAAGCCTCACGGTAGTAACAAGAGGCCACCAGCTGCTACTGCCATATCTTGCCTCATCTAAAGTGAGTTGAGTAGCCAAGGTGGCGCGATCTGACCGGTCGTGGGTCCATCGGGCGCGGTGCAAGACCTCAGATATACTCTGTTTATTATCTTCTGGACTGGAGTGAAGCTCTCGGGCCGACTAGTGGTGGGTGGGTGATATGCTTCATGAAATATACATGTTGGATTCGAAAATGGGTTCATAAATATCCGAAACCTATGTTACACCCACACTACTGACCATTGGCCTCAGTCGGAAAGGACTTGGTCACCGCCCACCATCTTGTCCCGGCGTAATACACAACGCCCACTGGGATGAGGTTAATGTCAGTCATCTCTGAACATTACTATTAAATATTCCACGCTGAGACTCACTGACCGAGTGAGCGAGTCTGAATAATTTCAGCGGAGGTGAATGTTGCTGCAGGTTTTGTGTGCAGGAAAGGTTGAGGAGCGCCATGTTTTGTTTTACCTGTGTTGTTCAGCTCTAAGAATACCATACATGATTGACTCACTCCCTCCCTCCCTCCCTCCCTCATTCACTCACTCCCTCAATTCACTCACTCCCTCATTCTCCCTCTCCCTCGTTCACTATCTCCCTCAGTTTGACAGCCCAAGGTGACTCGGCTTATGGCTAGTTCTTGATTACCTGAGCTTATCTCTTTATTCGATGTAGTTTATATTTTATTGTGGTGATTTTGCTCGTGTGTGTGTGTGTGTGTGTGTGTGTGTGTGTGTGTGTGTGTGTGTTGATATACATAAGAATCAGTAAGTATCTCACGACTCCAATATTTTGCACTCGACCCTTAGTGAGGTCAGTTAACCAAAGCGAATCGCCAAATTAATACATAACATAGCCTACGAAGGCGTGCAATTCAGATTCTGCCCATTGATAATTAAGTCGTATAAGTGACCATAAACCGCAAAAAAAAAATCTCCCTCTCTTTGTGTCACAGCTCTATCAGATGGAATAGCCAACGTGGGTGTTTTTACGAGTGTGCGCTAGGAAGTGTTTGACAGAGGCAGTCGCAGGTGTTGGGTTGTGCTGCATTATCTGTTATTGGCTACAATCAAATGGAACCATCAGGGATCACTGCCGGGCCCCAAAATTAGTCCTGTGGTTTAAACTAGCATCTTATGAAGTCTTAAACCATCCACCTTACGGAAATGTACTATCATCCTAAAGGTGTTTAACCATTATTCTGTTAAACTATCATCCGTAGTTAAAACGTTGACCTTAAGGACACGAGTTATCATCTAAACCACTTGTATACGGCTCCTCTCTCTACTGAAAAAATCGTCTGGGGAACAAATAAAATATTAAAAGTGGCGTCCCCGTAGTGAAAGGGTTAAAAGTTTTTCATCATTATTTTTTTAACCCATCATCCTTTTAAGGTTAAACCAGTGGCCTTAAGCATTTAGACCACCATCCTAAATAGGTTTGAACATCATCCTTTGAAGGTATTTTCACCAGAGGGTTCAGTCATTGTCCTTATGAATTCCTGTTCTCTGGGTCGTTCATGTTTTCACTCGTCATCCCGTAATGCTTAAGGTAATTGAATATCTTGACTGAAGACAATATTTTTCTCTTCTGCTTCTCCGTCAGTGAAGACCTGTGGTGGTTGGCCATAATTGGGGTGGTTAGGTCGGGCTCGTTAGTGGCGAGTTGTTTGTGTGGTCTGGGGCGATGCGTAATTGAAAATGTATAAAGGTCCTGCACGAGATAATTTAAAACACGACAGTTTAAATTATTCTAATTGCCATCCAAATATGGCGTTTATAATTGTAGGTCACAAGGCAACCATGTTTTGTTTTGTGGCGGTAATGACAGCGGTGGTGAAGGTGCTTGATTACACACAAGTAGGTGGATCAGTCCTCACTTGTGGCCGCTTGTTACCTGTGTGTTATGTTGCCTCCAGCGCCGAATACATCCTCCCCCTTTTTTTCATACCATTTGTCTCTTGTTTACTCAGAGGATACCAAGAGGTGACGTATAAGGCAGCAGCGACACAAACACTTTGTGGTAGAGTACAGTTGCCAACAATTAGTTGGCCATCAGTCTTATAAAAACAAAAAAGAACAACATTAATTTAGATATGCTAGGAGGAGTGTGTAGCGTTTATCTAGAGTGCTACGGTGACTCCGCCTTACTACGCGCTCTTCTACAGCAGGACTTGTACCTCTAAGAGAGAAATGAATAATTAATTTCGGAATGTTCAGAGGTGCTTGGGTGCTGTATATCTGAGGCGCTGCTGTGTAAATATATAGGCAGAGACACGTGCAGGGAGAGGCACGTGCAGGGAGAGAGACGTGCAGGGAGAGACACGTGAAGGGAGAGACATGTGCAGGGAGAGATATGTGCACTGTGCAGGGAGAGACACGTGCAGGGAGAGACACGTGCAGGGACCGGGTTGCGCTGTGGTGAGTTGTGAGGGATGAAGGATGGGAGGCCGTATGAGTGGCGTGTCGAGAGAGAGAGAGAGAGAGAGAGAGAGAGACTGGTACTATAAGTTTCGGCTGCTCAGCTACACAACCGCCCCGAGAAAATTATGTCGGTGTTTATCTCCTCTTCGTCTTTGTTTATCTCCGCTTCGTCTGTGTTTATCTCCGCTTCGTCTGTGTTTATCTCCGCTTCGTCTGTGTATATCTCCGCTTCGTCTGTGTTTATCTCCGCTTCGTCTGTGTTTATCTCCGCTTCGTCTGTGTTTATCTCCGCTTCGTCTGTGTTTATCTCCGCTTCGTCTGTGTATATCTCCGCTTCGTCTGTGTTTATCTCCGCTTCGTCTGTGTTTATCTCCGCTTCGTCTGTGTTTATCTCCGCTTCGTCTGTGTTTATCTCCGCTTCGTCTTTGTTTATCGAGGAAAATATAATTGTTAGTTTCATACTAGTGAATTTAGGAAGCAATATGGATTTCTATTTTGATGATTTAATAGTAAGTTGAGGCATTTGTATTTTAGAGTTGTTCTGTATGTTTAGCAAAGAAGACACCTTATAAGTTGTTTTCATTGGGAATGGTCCATAAGTATGATGTCGATTACTTGCCACTGGAATACCGTCACGATGGTATCAACGTGGCCAGAGTCAATTAGTAAACACCTTGTTGGTGTGATGGTGAGGTTGGAGGTGTGTTATGATGGCGGTGTTGGAGGTGTGTTATGATGGTGGGGTTGGAGGTGTGTTATGATGGCGGTGTTGGAGGTGTGTTATGATGGAGAGGGGTGTTGGTTTTGATATTAGTGCGGTATGTTGGTATTTTAGTACTGTATGTTGGTGGCGGTAGAGGAGGGTCGTAGGCTGGCGGTGGCTGTCACACTGACGCCCAGAGGAAATTATTTTGGGTGAGGACAGATGCTGCACACATACACATAAGGAGACCTCGCTACTGGTCCTGACGTTTATTGCCTGTAAGCCTTCTTATGTGCGAGTTGAAACGTAGCTTCTTTTTGTTGGCTTGTCTGAGACAGAGTGGACGTGTTTACATAGAAGATTTGCCCAATTTTTATTGTTTTCTATGATCTTAGTACACACGGGTCAACAGATTCCTCGTACGAATGAGTTATGGATTTGATAGCTAAAGAAAAAAAATCGTATAATGAAAAAGAAGAGAGTAAACAGTGCTAAAATAAACGTACATAAAAACGAAAGAAAAAGACCTGACGATAGACAGAGGAAGATAGGAAAAAAAATAATAGTAGGTAGTGAAGGTTTGTGAGAGATGAGGACTGCATGGTCACGTGCAGGGTCGATGATTACACCAACACACAGATAACGAAGATGTGTTTGTACTCACTGAACTTTGGTGGTATGACTGTTAGATCGACCCCACAGTTACGGTGATAGCAAAGGTTAAATCTCTCTCTCTCTCTCTCACTCTCTCTCTCTCTCTCGCTCTCTCTCTCTCTCTCTCTCTCTCTCTCTCTCTCTCTTCCTCCTCCTGTCTTGCCATCTCCCTTTTCCCCCTCCCTTTTTCTTTCCCTCCTTGTCTTGCTATCCCCTTTCTCCCCTTCCTCCCTCTATTCCCCCTCTCTTCTCCCTTTCTCTTCTAATTTCCTCACCACTCTCCTCCTGAACTCTTCATTTTCCTCCTCTCTTAATTATTCAGTCAGTTATATCAGTACATAAAAGTTAAAGTTGAAAAACCACTCAAGAAATCGATTTGTCATTATGTAAATATTGAGGACTCTGGAATTTTAACTTACAGGTCACCAGATATTGGCTTGTTAGCTAGAAACTAATCCACGGAAGGTCATCTGAAAACTAATCCATGGAAAATCAGCTGGAAACTAACCTACAGAAGGTCAGCTGGAGAGTAATCCACAGAAGGTCAGCCGGAGACTAATCCACGGAAGGTCAATTGGAGACAAATCCACGGAAGGTTAGCTGGAAACCAATCCACGGAAGGTCAGCTGAAAATTAATCCACGGAAGGTCAGCTGGAGACTAATCCACGGAAGGTCAGCTGGAGACTAATCCACGGAAGATCAGCTGGAGACTAATCCACGGAAGGTCAGCTGGAGACTAGTCCACGGAAGGTTAGCTGGAGACTAATCCACAGAAGATCAGCTGGAAAACCCAATCCACGGAGGATCAGCTAGAACATCTGGTCCAGGGGTGACCAGCTGCCCGGACGTGACAATGCAGTAGATAGCATAGTATCCTAACAATAGTCATAGTGGCGGATGTTTCCATTGTGATGGTGTTCTCGGTCATTCAAGCAGAGAGAGAGAAAGAGAGAGAGAGCTACAATGGATCACCACAAGATAGACGTAATTTCGAAAGTAGAGAGAGAGAGAAAGAGAGAGAAAGGCGACGAAGCAGACAGACAGACAGACAGACTCAGCACACCATGGTAGGGATCCACCGTGAACCATCGGCTGTCCTCGGGAGCTGGTGATCCACTACCAAGTTCTTTCCTCACATATTTGTTCAGTGGAAATTTCTCTTCCGGCTGCCTTCCTGACCTTACCATCCGTCTTGTGAGAAATGTGTGGCTGACGTGTTGCAGCTCTGGCCAAACAAGAACACGTGTGGGTGGCCAATGGTGGAGAGTTTTGTGGCAATGTTGGTGGCCAGTGGTGGAGGATTTTGTGGCCATGTTGGTGGCCAGTGATGTAGTGTTGTGGCACCGTGTGGGTATTGTGGCCAACCAAAAACAGTTGTGGGTGGCCAATGGTGGAGAGTTTTGTGGAGATGTTGGTGGCCAATGGTGGAGAGTTGATTAGCTGTGTGGAGATGTAGTCGTCCAACTCTCCCCTCCCCTCCTCATGTTACTAGCCAGCGGTGTTGTAGTGGAAAGGTCTGTAGCTGTCGGATAATGTGGTTGTACAGTGGTGTAATCATAGGCGGTGTAGTGGAGAGTTTTGTAGCTGTGGTCGTGGTGTGGAGTTTTTTAGCTGTGGTCGTGTTGTGGTTTTCCAGCTATGTCATGATAATTCTTGTGGTCATTCTGTCATGTAATTACAGTAGATGTCTTGTTCTACAGTTACAGTGGTGTGGTTAGCCAGTGGTGTGGTCAGCCAGTGGTGGTCTTAAGAATTTTGTAGCTGCAGTGGTGTTACGGAGAGGTTTTCAGTTATAGCGGTGTTATGGTGATAGCTGGTGGTGGTGTTAACTGATGGTGGTAACTGATGACTGTGGTTAACTGATGACGGTGTGAACTGATGACGGTGTTAAGTGATGGTGGTGTTAAATTATGGTAGTGTTAAATGATGATGCTGTTAACTGCCAGGTGTGACAGTGTGGTGGAGCCGTTCACTCCTCCCAGTTCCCTGTCCACCCACCAGCTTTAATTAATATATGCAGTGAGACTATTTTTCCCCAGATTCTCAAGAATATGGTAATTTTTCCCTTCATTGTGGAATTAGTCTCCCACCACCACCCAACATTAGTGCTGAAAATGTGTTTACGAGTTTCATAAACAAATTTAGCTCTACTTTTTATTTTTTTTGTATTTTTTTACTTTTGGTTTTGTTGTGAATGTTTTTGTTTTTATATTTTTGCGTACAGGCTGGTAGAGGCTATATGTGTATCTGGAGGGAATATATACAGCGTATACGGTATGGATTTTGATATATATATTTTAAAGCAGTTGAAGGTCAAGTCTCCCCCTCTGATGCTGACAAGGTATATGTGGGAGTCTCTTTGATAGACTCCATCTCCTCCTACATGCTGGTTCAAGATGTCCTCATTAAAGGTATTAATTTCGGTAGGGAATGCGTATGAATATCTCGGTGTTTTTTCCGATTTATCTTGGATTATTATTATTATTATTATTATTGTTATTATTATTATTATTATTATTATTATTATTATTATTATTATTATTATAATAATATACTTTTTCTACCTGTAATAACACGACCTACAGGCAGTGATTTTTCCATTTGATCTCTCGACCCTGACACGCATACCAGTCATCCCAGGGTTTAACTTGAGGGCCTGGCGTCACGTATAGTATAGTACCACAGGCAGGCTGATAGGAGGGAGTCTCCTCTCTCTCTCTCTCTCTCTCTCTTAGTGAATCATAGAGCTACTTGGTTTCCTACGTCGAGCCAACGAGGATGAAGCTGTGTTGTAAATATTTACGTTAGGTATTACAGGTACAGTCCCCTTCACTAGTGCGTTTACAGGTGCTCGTCAGGTTTTGTGCATGTGTAGCATTCCTGTGTTTGCTTACATTCGACAGAAGGAAACTTGCAATAGTAAACATACTATGGAATCAAAGTAAAACAAAATATCTAAATGTAATGATTTGTGGAATATCCTTATGGGGAGCCCCTGTAAATGCACTAATGAAAGGGATTGTACTAACTTATGAGTAGGCTATTCCCTCCTTCTCTTATTTTCCCCCAGGCTGTGTACATACCATTTATTTTTTACTACAGGACGTTGAAGGTATGAAACTTATATCACGATTCTGAAATATATTGGTGGTGGTGGTGAGCTTCTCCCCGCCACTACGACCACCCCATATTTCTCACCTGTCGAGAAATAATTATGTAGAATATATCACTCGGGATGGCAGGTCTGGATCCGTATCCTCAGAGGTCCGCGCGGTTAATAGTCCTCCTCGTAACTGAACCTGGAGGAAACCCTGATTGGTTGATATAAGATAAATCACTAAAACACCTTCTAAAAATGACTTCAAAATTACACCAAGACTCGTAACTAAAGACACTTACCGTAACACCAGTGAGGGAATAATATTAACGTTTCTTATTAAGTTTTATATAAGTGAAAGTAACCAATCTAGTCAAGGTTGAATTTCAGTGAATTTGTTATGCTATTTTGTAATGTATATAATGATTTGTGGTCTAACCTAAGTGCATTATTAATTTTTTTCTGACGAGGAATATTCATGATCAAGAACCGGTTGTGTGCGCGTGAGTGAGTGAGAACACGGACCCTGGACTACTCCTCCAGCTCGTCACTTACACGCAGTTTTAAGTCTTTCTTTCAGTCTTATTCCAGATTTTTTACGAATATTTTTCTTTTGATGTTACAGAGGGACGGATTTTCCCGAGGCTTTCATAGGTTACCGGGGAAGAATTAAGGGGCTTTTATGAGGGCCATTATTTTTGTGGAGATCCTTTGAAATGTTTTAATCTGCTTAACTCTGCTTCATTATGGAGATTAATATTATTATGAGGAATATTCTTTAGTCATGGTTATTATTGCCATTATTATTATTATTATTATTATTATTATAATTAATATTATTTTTTTTAGGCAAAAAGAGAACTGAAAAAAAGATGCCGAGAAAACTACTGAATTTCTGAAACAATTATCGACTTTATGGATAGAGACGGTGGGGGGTGGGGGTCGGGAGAGAGGTAGTATGGGGGGAAGGGGTGGTGTGTGTGTGGGGCGAGTGGGAGGTGTGTGTGTGTGGGGCGAGGGGGAGGTGTGTGTGTGTGGGGCGAGGGGGAGGTGTGCGTGTGTGGGGCGAGGGGGAGGTGTGTGTGTGTGTGGGGCGAGGGGGAGGTGTGTGTGTGTGGGGCGAGGGGGAGGTGTGTGTGTGTGGGGCGAGGGGGAGGTGTGCGTGTGTGGGGCGAGGGGGAGGTGTGTGTGTGTGTGGGGCGAGGGGGAGGTGTGTGTGGGGCGAGGGGGAGGTGTGTGTGTGTGTGGGGCGAGGGGGAGGTGTGTGTGTGTGGGGCGAGGGGGAGGTGTGTGTGGGGCGAGGGGGGAAGTTATAAAACAGAGAGTTTGACGAGCTGGAGATTGATTAAAGTGAGGTGGTGGCGAAGAGGAGGTGGAGGAAGAGAAGTTGGAGGATGGTAAAAAAGAGGGGAAGATGCTTTGGAGGAGGATGATGGGAGTGAAGATTATTTTGAGGAGGGTGGTAAAGAAGAGGGAGAGGATGGCAAAGAAGAGAATTAAGAGGTAGATGGTGAAGAAGAGGAAGTGGATGATGATGATGGCCATGAAGAGAAAGAGAAGGAGGAAGAGAATACTAAAAAAAGGAAAGAGGAGGAGGAGGAAGAAGGAGAAATGGGAGGACATAAACAAAGTAATAAAGAATAAGACACATGTGTAAGGAAGGCGACGAGAGAAAGAGTGAGAGAGATGATAAGGATATGTCAGCACTGATGTTCTGGTGAGGTCTCTTTGGCCACACAACCTTTTTATTACCTGCCTCTCTTGCAATTCTGAAGGAGCAGGGCCTGGAGGCGTAGGACTTGGATTTTTCGTTAAGTAAATTATATTGAAAACATGTATACATTAAGAATTAAGATTCAGGAATACGTATACTTAGGCCTACATGAACACACACACACGCACACACACACACACACACATATATATATATATATATATATATATATATATATATATATATATATATATATATATAGAGAGAGAGAGAGAGAGAGTGATAATAACATAACAAAAATAGACTTTCAGTGAACAGACATAATAAATAGTGCGTGCGTAATGAATAAAGAATAAAGACGAGGAAAAAATTCAAATCATACGAAATCTTTCATTAGTGAAAAGTAAACACGCAAGAAAATAAAACAAATATTGAAAACATATGAGAAAATTAGAGTCGTGATTACAGCTGTGGTTATGGTCAATAAAGAATAAAAACAAAGAAAGACAATTTGGCCAAAAAAGAGATATTACTAAAAATATCAAGGGCACAGGTTCAGTCAGGAGGGATAATGAGTAAAAAGGACCCGTGTGTGAATACAGAGAATGATGATAAGTAGGAACACGTAGTAGTGGTGAGTAAAAATACGGACTTTTAACAATAGTAGAGAAATACCTGATAATGAGTAGAGAAACAGTGAGGAATATGGAGAGTAGAAAAATTGAGTAGAAACAAAGTGTAGGAGTAAAAAAACAAAAAAACAATGACATGTGCAGTAATGAAGAGAAACAATACAGAGACGCAGAATAATGAGTAAAAATACTACAAACTCACTCAGTCACCGCCAAATACAAGCGACCAGAGGATGAGGCGAGAGGGAAATAAAAACCACCCGAGTTGAGAGCTGGATCACGGGCACAGTACAAAACCAGAGAAACGCGCACACGCTCCGGAGTTCAAGGCAAGGGCGGGTGGGCGTCTGCAGTCTGCACACACCTGCCCCACATCAAACCCCCCTCCGCAAAAAGGTACGACCCCAGCCTTCCCTTCCCCCTTCCACCCCCCTCCCACCAACACACAATCTGGGGTACAACAATAGCAGCCAATAGTCGACGATGTGGATTTTCCTGAAGAAACTGCGGCAAATATGTATATAAAAATAGTAGGTAGTGGACTGCAGATAGTGGGGGGGGGGGGGTGATTCTGAAGCAGCAGTTGGTGATTGTGGTTGACTGTTGGGGGGGGGGGATGATCCTGTAGGTGCAGCAGCAGCTGGTGATAGTGGTTGACTGTGGGGGAGATGATCATGTAGGTGCAGCAGCAGCAGGAGGTTGTGGTGGTGGACTGTGGGAGAGGTGATCCTTGTTAAACGAGTGTCCGCCTTAAGCTTCTGTTCTGGGTATGAAACGTTGGTTCGGATGGTGTGTGGTTGGCTCGAGCACTTTGCTCTTTACTCGCCCACACTGACCGAGTCATCATTTATGTATTAAATTTGTTTTATTACATAGTGTATTTATTGTATTTTGTTTGGTTTTATTATGTTTGTATATAGGTTAGATAAGTGGAACTAATGTCAGTAGGGTAATTTAGATAAAGTTTATGTTTTGGCCAATGAGGATATAGTACGTCAGTGTTTGGCGGTAGAGAGGTGACGTCGGTGACCTACTGGTACACTCTAGTGTCTAGTCAGTCTAGCCACAGCTGTCTTAAGCTAAGTAGTATACCCTTTCTCTGGTGTTCTGGGAGTTGGCGTTTGACTATTGAGATTTTGTGTGATCTTGTTGGACCTTCAGTCCTTACTCAGCCACTTCCAAACATCTTGTCGTATTATTATTATTGTTATTATTCATTTTATTTTGTGTATATATGTGGTGGTGGGAATAAGTTAATGAATATTCATATTTTTTATTGACTTGTTTAGGTTTTGACCTGTTAACTTGACCTTTGTTGGGGAACTTGAGATTAAGAATATAGGAATATATACTGATATATTTGAAAGACTTAAGTGATTTGTGTTTATGTAACGATCCACCCCAGGGTCGTAAACTCCTGTAGTGGGAGGTGATCCAGCAGAAGCAGGTGGTGGTGGAGGACTGTGGGGGAGGTGATCCAGCAGCAGCAACAGGTGGTGGTGGTGGACTGTGGGGGAGTTGATCCTGTAGGAGAAAAAGCAGCAGGTGGTGGTGGTGGTCTGTGGGGGGGGGGGGGGGATGATCCTGTAGGTGCAGCAGGTGACTGTGGGGTGAGGAGATCCTGTAGGTGCGGCAGCAGCAGCATAAGCAGGTGGTGGTGGACTGTGGGGGGGGGGGGGGGATCCTGTAGGTGCAGCAGCAGCAGGTGGTGGTGGTGGACTGTAGGGGAGGTGATTCCGTAGGTGCAGCAGCAGCATGTGGTGGTGGTGGTGGACTGTAGCGGAGTTGATTCTGTAGGAGCAGCAGCAGCAGGTGGTGGTGGTGGACTGTGGGGGAGGCGATCCTGTAGGTGCAGCAGCAGCACCAGGTGTTGGTGGACTGTGGCGGAGTTGATCATGTAGGTGCAGCAGCAGCAGCAGGTGGTGGACTGAGGGGGATGTGATCTTGTAGGTGCAGCAGCAGCAGGTGGTAGAGGTGGGGAAATGATCCTGTAGGTGCAGCAGCAGTGGTGGTGGTGGACTGTGGGGGAGGTGATCCTGTGCAGCAGCAGCAGCAGCAGGTGGTGGTGGTGGACTGTGGAGGAGGTGATCCTGTGGGTGCAGCAGCAGCAGCAGGTGGTGGTGGTGGACTGTGGAGGAGTTGATCCTGTAGGTGCAGCAGCAGGTGGTGGTGGACTGTGGGGGAGATGATCCTGTAGGTGCAGCAGCAGCAGCAGGTGGTGATGTACTGTGGGGGAGGTGATCCTGTAGGTGCAGCAGCAGGTGGTGGTGGACTGTGGGGGAAGTGATCCTGTAGGTGCAGCAGCAGGTGGTGGTGGTGGACTGTGGGGGAGGTGATCCTGTAGGTGCAGGAGCAGCAGCAGCAGGTGGTGGTGGTGGTGGACTGTGGGGGCGGTGATTCTGTAGGTGCAGCAACAGGTGGTCGTGGACTGTGGGGGAGGTGATCCTGTAGGTGTTGCAGCAGCAGCAGGTGGTGGTGGTGGACTGTGAGGGAGGTGATCCTGTAGGTGCTGCAGCAGCAGGTGGTGGTGGTGGACTGTGGGGGAGTTGATCGTGTAGGTGCAGCAGGTGGTGGTGGTGGACTGTGGGGGAGGAGATCCTGTGGGTGCAGCAGCAGCAGCGGGTGGTGGTGGTGGTGGACTGTGGAGGAGTTGATCCTGTAGGTGCAGCAGCAGGTGGTGGTGGACTGTGGGGGAGGTGATCCTGTAGGTGCAGCAGCAGCAGCAGCAGGTGGTGGTGGACTGTGGGGGAGGTGATCCTGTAGGTACAGCAGCAGGTGGTGGTGGACTGTGGGGGAGGTGATCCTGTAGGTGCAGCAGCAGCAGCAGGTGGTGGTGGACTGTGGGGGAGGTGATCCTGTATGTGCAGCAGCAGGTGGTGGTGGACTGTGGGGGAGGTGATCCTGTAGGTGCTGCAGCAGCAGCAGGTGGTGGTGGACTGTGGGGGAGTTGATCCTGTAGGTGCAGCAGCAGGTGGTGGTGGTGGATTGTTGGAGAGGTGATCCTGTAGGTGCAGCAGCAGCAACAGCAGGTGGTGGTGGACTGTGGGGGCGGTGATCCTGTAGGTGCAGCAGCAGGTGGTGATGGACTGTGGGGGAGGTGAGTCCTGTAGGTGCTGCAGCAGCAGCAGCAGGTGGTGGTGGTGGACTGTGGTGGAGTTGATCATGTAGGTGCAGCAGCAGGTGGTGGTGGACTGTGGGGGAGGTGATCCTGTAGGTGCTGCAGCAGCAGCAGGTGGTGGTGGTGGACTGTGGGGGAGGAGATCCTGTAGGTGCAGCAGCAGCAGCTGCAGCAGCAGGTGGTGATGGTGGACTGTGGGGTAGGTGATCCTGTAGATGCAGCATCAGCAGCAGGCGGTGGTGGTGGACTGTGGGGGAGGTGATCCTGTAGATGCAGCAGCAGGCGGTGGTGGTGGACTGTGGGGGAGGAGATCCTGTAGGTGCAGCAGCAGGTGGTGGTGGTGGAATGTAGGGGAGGAGATCCTGTAGGTGCAGCAGCAGCTGCATCAGGTGGTGATGGTAGACTGTGGGGGAGGTGATCCTGTAGGTGCAGCAGCAGCAGCAGAAGGTGGTGTTGGTGGACTGTGGGGGAGGTGATCCTGTAGATGCAGCAGCAGCAGCTGCAGCAGGTGGTGATGGTGGACTGTGGGGGAGGTGATCCTGTAGTGCAGCAGCAGGTGGTGATGGTGGAATGTGGGGGAGGTGATCCTGTAGGTGCTGCAGCAGCAGCAGCATGTGGTGATGGCGGAATGTGGGGGAGGTGTTCCTGTAGGTGCAGCAGCAGCAGCAGGTGGTGGTGGAGTGTGGGGGAGGTGATCCTGTAGATGCAGCAGCAGCAGCAGCAGGTGGTGGTGGTGTACTGTGGAGGAGGTGATCCTGTAGGTGCAGCAGCAGCAGCAGCAGGTGGTGATAGTGGACTGTGGGGGAGGTGTTCCTGTAGGTGCAGCAGCAGGTGGTGGTGGACTGTGGGGGAGGTGATCCTGTAGGTGCTGCAGCAGCAGCAGGTGGTGGTGGACTGTGGGGGAGGTGATCCTGTAGGTGCAGCAGCAGCAGCAGGCGGTGATGGTGGACTGTGGGGGAGGTGATCCTGTAGATGCAGCAGCAGGCGGTGATGGTGGACTGTGGGGGAGGTGATCTTGTAGATGCAGCAGCAGCAGCTGCACCAGGTGGTGATGGTGGAATGTGCTGGAGGTGATTCTGTAGGTGCATCAGCAGCAGCAACAGGTGGTGATTGTGGACTGTGGGGGAGGTGATCCTGTAGATGCAGCAGCAGCAGCAGGCGGTGATGGTGGAGTGTGGGGGAGGTGATCCTGTAGATGCAGCAGCAACAGCAGCAGGTGGTGATGGTGGACTGTGGGGGAGGTGATCCTGTAGATGTAGCAGCAGCAGCAGGTGGTGGTGGTGGACTGTGGGGGAGGTGATCCTGTAGGTGCAGGAGCAGCAGGTGGTAATAGTGGACTGTGGGGGAGGTGATCCTGTAGGTGCAGGAGCAGCAGCAGGTGGTGATGGTGGAGTGTGGGGGAGGTGATCCTGTAGTTGCAGCAGCAGGCGGTGGTGGTGGACTATGGGGGAGGTGATCCTGTAGGTGCAGCAGCAGCAGGTGGTGATGGTGGAGTGTGGGGGAGTTGATCCTGTAGTTGCAGCAGCAGCAGCAGGCGGTGGTGGTGGACTGTGGGGGAGGTGATCCTGTAGATACAGCAGCAGCAGCAGGTGTTGTTTTTGGACTATGGGGGAGGTGATCCTGTAGGTGCAGCAGCAGCATCAGCAGGTGGTGATGGTGGACTGTGGGGGAGTTGATTCTGTAGGTGCAGCAGCAGCAGCAGCAGCAGGTGGTGATGGTGGAATGTGGGGGAGGTGATCCTGTAGGTGCAGCAGCAACAGCAGCAAGTGGTGATGGTGGTGGACTATGGGGGAGGTGATCGTGTAGGTGCAGCAGCAGCAGGGGGTGATGGTGGACTGTGGGCGTGTTGATCCTGTAGGTGCAGCAGCAGCAGGTGGTGGACTGGTGAGGGAGGTTATCCTGTAGGTGCAGTGGCAGCAACAGCAGCAGCAGGTGACGGTGGTGGACTGTGGGGGAGTTGATCCTGTAGGTGCAACAGCAGCGGTTGGTGGTGGATTGTGGGGGAGGTGATCCTGTAGGTGCAGCAGACGCAGCAGGTGAAGGTGGTGGACTGTGGGGGAGGTGATCCTGTAGGTGCAGTGGCAGCAGCAGCAGGTGGTGATGCACTGTGGGGGACTTCATCCTGTAGGTGCAACAGCAGCGGTTGGTGGTGGATTGTGGGGGAGGTGATCCTGTAGGTGCAGCAGCAGCAGGTGGTGGTGGTGGACTGTGGGGGAGGTGATCTTGTAGGTGCAGCAGGAGCAGGTGGTGGTGGACTGTGGGGGTGGTGATCCTGTAGGTGCAGCAGCAGCAGCAGGTGGTGGTGGACTGTGGGGGAGGTGATCCTGTAGGTGCAGCAGCAGGTGGTGGTGGACTGTTGGGGAGGTGATCCTCTAGGTGCAGCAGCAGATGGTGGTGGACTGTGGGGGAGGTGATCCTGTAGGTGCAGCCGCAGCAGCAGGTGGTGGTAGTCTGTGGGGGAGGTGATCCTGTAGGTGCAGCAGCAGGTGGTGGTGGACTGTGGCGGAGGTGATTCTGCAGGTGCAGCAGCAGGAGGTATTGGAATGTGGGGGAGGTGATCCTGTAGGTGCAGCAGCAGGTGGTGGTGGACTGTGGGGGAGGTGATCCTGTAGGTGCAGCAGCAGACGGTTGTGGGTTGTGGGGGAGATGATCCTGTAGGTGCAGCAGCAGGTGGTAGTGGACTGTGGGGGATGTGATCCTGTAGGTGCAGCAGCAGCAGCAGGTGGTGGTGGACTGTGGGGGAGGTGATGCTGTAGGTGCATCAGCAGCAGCAGGTGGTGGTGGACTGTGGGGGAGGTGATCCTGTAGATGCAGCAGCAGCAGGGGGTGATGGTGGACTGTGGGGTAGGTGATCCTGTAGGTGCTGCAGCAGCAGCAGGTGGTGGTGGACTGTGGGGGAGTTGATCCTGTAGGTGCAGCAGCAGGTGGTGATGGTGGACTGTGGGGTAAGTGATCCTGTAGATGCAGCAGCAGCAGGTTGTGGTGGTGGACTGTGGGGGAGGTGATCCTGTAGATGCAGCAGCAGGCGGTGGTGGTGGACTGTGGGGGAGGCGATCCTGTAGATGCAGCAGCAGGCGGTGATGGTGGACTGTGGGGGAGGTGATCCTGTAGATGCAGCAGCAGCTGCAGCAGGTGGTGATGGTGGACTGTGGGGGAGGTGATCCTGTAGGTGCAGCAGCAGCAGCAGGTGGTGATGGTGGACTGTGGGGGAGGTGATCCTGTAGGTGCTGCAGCAGCAGCAGCAGCAGGTGGTGATGGCGGAATGTGGGGGAGGTGATTCTGTAGGTGCAGCAGCTGCAGCAACAGGTGGTGATGGTGGACTATGGGGGAGGTGATCCTGTAGATGCAGCAGCAGCAGCAGGCGGTGGTGGTGGAGTGTGGGGGAGGTGATCCTGTAGATGCAGCAGCAGCAGCAGCAGGTGATGATGGTGGACTATGGGGGAGGTGATACCTGTAGATTCAGCAGCAGCAGCAGGTGGTGGTGGTGGACTGTGGGGGAGGTGATCCTGTAGGTGCAGCAGCAGCAGCAGCAGGTGGTGATAGTGGACTGTGTGGGGAGGTGATTCTGTAGGTGCAGCAGCAGGTGGTGGTGGACTGTGGGGGAGGTGATCCAGTAGGTGCTGCAGCAGCAGCAGGTGGTGGTGGAATGTGGGGGAGTTGATCCTGTAGGTGCAGCAGCAGGTGAAGGTGGACTGTGGGGGAGGTGATCCTGTAGGTTCTGCAGCAGCAGCAGGTGGTGATGGACTGTGGGGGAGTTGATCCTGTAGGTGCAGCAGCAGGTGGTGGTGGTGGACTGTGGGGGGAGGAGATCCTGTAGGTGCAGCAGCAGGTGCAGTAGGTGGTGATGGTGGACTGTGGGGTAGGTGATCCTGTAGATGCAGCAGCAGCAGCAGCAGGCGGTGGTGGTGGACTATGGGGGAGGTGATCCTGTAGATGCAGCAGCAGGCGGTGTTGGTGGACTGTGGGGTAGGTGATCCTGTAGATGCAGCAGCAGGCGGTGTTGGTGGACTGTGGGGGAGATGATCCTGTAGATGCAGCAGCAGCAGCAGGCGGTGATGGTGGACTGTGGGGGAGGTGATCCTGTAGATGCTGCAGCAGGCGGTGGTGGTGGACTGTGGGGTAGGTGATCCTGTAGATGCAGCAGCAGCAGCAGCAGGCGGTGATGGTGGACTGTGGGGGAGGTGATCCTGTAGATGCTGCAGCAGGCGGTGGTGGTGGACTGTGGGGTAGGTGATCTTGTAGATGCAGCAGCAGCAGCTGCAGCAGGTGGTGATGGTGGACTGTGGGGGAGGTGATCCTGTAGGTGCAGCAGCAGCAGCAGGTGGTGATGGTGGAATGTGGGGTAGGTGATCCTGTAGGTGCAGCAGCAGGTGGTGATGGTGGAATGTGCTGGAGGTGATCCTGTAGGTGCAGCAGCAGCAGGCGGTGGTGGTGGAGTGTGGGGGAGGTGATCCTGTAGATGCAGCAACAACAGCAGCAGTTGATGATGGTGGACTATGGGGGAGGTGATCCTGTAGATGCAGCAGCAGCAGCAGGTGGTGGTGGTGGACTGTGGAGGAGGTGATCCTGTAGTTGCAGCAGCAGCAGCAGCAGCAGGTGGTGATGGTGGACTGTGGAGGAGGTGATCCTGTAGGTGCAGCAGCAGGTGGTGATAGTGGACTGTGGGGGAGGTGATCCTGTAGTTGCAGCAGCAGCAGCAGCAGGTGGTGATGGTGGACTGTGGAGGAGGTGATCCTGTAGGTGCAGCAGCAGATGGTGATAGTGGACTGTGGGGGAGGTGATCCTGTAGGTTCAGGAGCAGCAGCAGGTGGTGATGGTGGAATGTGGGGGAGGTGATCCTGCAGCAGCAGCAGCAGCAGCAGGTGGTGATGGTGGAGTGTGGGGGAGTTGATCCTGTAGGTGCAGCAGCAGCAGGTGGTGATGGTGGAATGTGGGGGAGGTGAGCCTGTAGGTGCAGGAGCAGCAGGTGTTGATTTTGGACTATGGGGGAGGTGATCCTGTAGGTGCAGCAGCAGCAACAGGTGGTGATGGTGGACTGTGGGGGAGTTGATCCTGTAGGTGCAGCAGCAGCAGCAGCAGCAGCAGGTGGTGATGGTGGAATATGGGGGAGGTGATCCTGTAGGTGCAGCAGCAACTGCAGCAAGTGGTGGTGGTGGTGGACTATGGGGATGGTGATCCTGTAGGTGGAGCAGCAGCAGGGGGTGATGGTCGACTGTGGGGGAGTTGATCCTGTAGGTGCAACAGCAACAGGTGGTAGACTGGTGAGGGAGGTGATCCTGTAGGTGCAGCAGACGCAGCAGGTGATGGTGGTGGACTGTGGGGGAGGTGATCCTGTATGTGCAGTGGCAGGAGCAGCAGGCGGTGATGCACTGTGGGGGAGTTGATCCTGTAGGTGCAACAGCAGCGGTTGGTGGTGGAATGTGGGGCAGGTGATCCTGTTGGTGCAGCAGCAGCAGCAGGTGGTGGTGGACTGTGGGGGAGGTGATCCTGTAGGTGCAGCAGCAGGTGGTGGTGGACTGTTGGGGAGGTGATCCTGTAGGTGCAGCAGCAGCAGGTGGTGGTGGACTGTGGGGGAGGTGATCCTCTAGGTGCAGCAGCAGCAGCAGGTGGTGGTAGTTTGTAGGGGAGGTGATCCTGTAGGTGCAGTAGCAGGTGGTGGTGGACTGTGGGGGAGGTGATTCTGTAGGTGCAGCAGCAGGAGGTGGTGGAATGTGGGCGAGGTGATCCTGTAGGTGCAGCAGCAGGTGGTGGTGGACTGTGGGGGAGGTGATCCTGTAGGTGTAGCAGCAGGCGGTTGTGGACTGTGGGGGAGATGATCCTGTAGGTGTAGCAGCAGGTGGTGGTGGACTGTGGGGGATGTGATCCTGTAGGTGGAGCAGCAGCAGCAGGTGGTGGAGGACTGTGGGGGAGGTGATCCTGTAGGTGCATCATCATCAGCAGCAGCAGGTGGTGGTGGACTGTGGGGACGGTGATCCTGTAGGTGCAGCAACAGGTGGTGGTGGACTGTGGGAGAGGTGATCCTGTAGGTGCTGCAGCAGCAGCAGGTGGTGGTGGACTGTGGGGGAGTTGGTCCTGTAGTTCCAGCAGCAGCAGCAGCAGGTGGTAATGGTGGAGTGTGGGGGAGTTGATCCAGTCTGTGCAGCAGCAGCAGCAGGTTGTGGTGGTGGTGGACTATGGGGGAGGTGATCCTGTAGGTGCAGCAACAACAGCAGCAGGTGATGATGGTGGACTGTGGGGGAGGTGACCCTGTAGATGCAGCAGCAACAGCAACAGGTGATGATGGTGGACTGTGGGGGAGGTGATCCTGTAGATGCAGCAGCAGCAGCAGCAGGTGATGATGGTGGACTGTGGGGGAGGTGATCCTGTAGATGCAGCAGCAGCAGCAGGCGGTGGTGGTGGACTGTGGGGGAGGTGATCCTGTAGATGCAGCAGCAACAGCAGCAGGTGGTGGTGGTGGACTGTGGGGGAGGTGATCCTGTCTGTGCAGCAGCAGCAGCATGTTGTGGTGGTGAACTATGGGGGAGGTGATCCTGTAGATGCAGCAGAAGCAGCAGGTGGTGATGGTGGACTGTGGGGGAGGTGATCCTGTAGATGCAGCAGCAGCAGCAGGCGGTGGTGGTGGACTGTGGGGGAGGTGATCCTGTAGATGCAGCAGCAGCAGCAGCAGGTGGTGATGGTGGACTGTGGGGGAGTTGATCCTGTAGGTGCAGCAGCAGCAGGTGGTGATGGTGGAGTGTGGGGGAGTTGATCCTGTCTGTGCAGCAGCAGCAGGTTGTGGTGGTGGACTATGGGGGAGGTGATCCTGTAGGTGCAGCAGCAGCAGGTGGTGGTGGTGGACTGTGGGGGAGTTGATGCTGTAGGTGCGGCTGCAGCAGGTGATGGTGGTGGATTGTGGGGGGGTTGATCCTGTAGGTGCAACAGCAGCAGCAGCAGGTGGTGGTGCACTGTGGGGGAGTTGATCCTCTAGGTGCAACAACAGCAGCAGCAGCAGGTGGGTGTGGACTGTGGGGGAGTTGATCCTGTAGGTGCAACAGCAGCAGCAGCAGGTGGTTGTGGACTGTGGGGGAGTTGATCCTGTAGGTGCAACAGCAGATGGTGGTGGACTGGTGAGGGAGGTGATCCTGTAGGTGCAGTGGCAGCAGCAGCAGCAGGTGGTTGTGGTGTACTGTGGGGGAGGTGATCCTGTAGTTGCAGCAGCAGCAGGTGGTGGTGGTGGACTGTGGGGGAGGTGATCCTGTAGATGCAGCAGCAGGTGATGATGGTGGACTGTGGGGGAGGTGATCCTGTAGATGCAGCAGCAGCAGCAGGAGGTGATCCTGTAGGTGCAGCAGCAGCAGGTGATGGTGGACTGTGGGGGAGTTGATCCTGTAGGTGCAGCAGCAGCAGGTGGTGATGGTGGAATGTGGGGGAGGTGATCCTGTAGGTGCAGCAGCAGCAACAACAACAACAGCAGCAGGTGGTGGTGGACTGATGAGGGAGTTGATCCTGCAGCAGCAGCAGGTGGTGGTCGACTGTGGGGGGAGCTGATCCTGTAGGTGCAAGAGCAGCAGCAGCAACAACAACAGCAGCACCACTAGGTGGTGGTGGACTGTGGGGGAGTTGATCCTGTAGGTGCAACAGCAGCAGCAACAACAGCAGCAGGCCCAGGTTGTGGTGGACTGTGGGGGAGTTGATCCTGTAGGTACAGCAGCAGCAGCAGCAACAACAACAACCGCAGCAGCAGCAGGTGGTGGTGGTGATGGTGGAGGTGGACTGTGGGGGAGTTGATCCTGTAGGTCCAGCAGCAGCAGCAGCAACAACAACAACAGCAGCAGGTGGTGGTGGACTGTGGTGGAGGTGATCCTGTAGGTGTAGTGGCAGCAGGTGCATGGTGGACTGCAGGGTGACGGTGGAGGCCGCCGTGGGGGAGGATGTGGTACTGTTGTCGTAATTCATCGTATATCCTTCACGGGACAATTAACGTCGCACCTTAATAACACGTGAACCACCACCACCACCCTACCTCCCCGGCCCGCCTCCTCGGCTTCACTCGGGTTTTGGTTGTCCCAGCCATTGTTTAAGTCGTGTCTTATTTATCTCAGGTATTGTTTAAGTCGTTTTTTGTTTGTCCCAGCCTTTGTTTGACGAGTTTCTTGTTGAACTCGTAATTTGTCTTTTGTCTTGTTCACTTTGTTTACATCTTCAGTTATTGCTTCATGTCCTGTGTCGCTCACAGTTGATCTCCTGCTCTGTTTGATGCGCTTTTTGTTTACATCCTGTCTTGTTTATGTGGTTTTGTTTTCCTGTTGTCCTTTTAACGTGTGTCTTGTTTGCCTTACACCTTGTTTTATTATTATTATTTTTATCAAGTAATTTATTTTATACTTTGTTTAACTTGTTTCTTGTTTGCTTTACTCAGTTAACGTTGTAACTTTGTTTGTAATACACCTGGTATATTGGTTTACTCTGTGCTATGTTATGATATCTTGACGAAATTGCTTGCATATGTTGTTTATTTCTTACTAGTTTCTCTTGCTTTGACTAATACTGTTTACATTGTTTGTTTTAATGTTCAGTGTATATATTCGGATCTTGTTTACCACGTAGGTACCTTGTTTGTCTAGTCGCTCGGTTAAGAAAGTCCTCCCGTCAGTGTTATGTTGTTGTCGCCATATTTCTGTTGTCAACTCGAGCAGACTTCAAGTGTCGGTTAAACCACAGGTATGGCTGAGGCGTTGGTCTGCAGGTTTGTCTTAGCTGTGGTGGTGGTGTGTTAGGTGTGGTGGTGGTGTGGTGTGTTAGGTGTGGTGGTGGTGTGGTGTGTTAGGTGTGGTGGTGTGGTGTGTTAGGTGTGGTGTTGGTGGTATTGTGTGTGTGGTGTTATGTTAGTTATGGTGATGGTGTGGTGTGGTGTTAGGTGTGGTGGTGATGATGTTGTGTTAGGTGTGGTGGTGGTATTGTTAGGTGTGGTGGTGATGCTGATGTTGTGTCAAGTGTGATGGTGTCTGATCCAGGGTGGAGGAAGCGGGGAAGGAGTAGGAGGAGGTGAAGAAGGAAGTGGGAAAGAAGGTGGTGGTGTAGGAGGAGGAATAAATAGTAATAAGAACAGACTAAGAAGAAAATAAGATAATAAGTAGAAAATAAGAATAAAATAGAAAAAAACGAAGAACGTGTTGGTAAGAGAGAGGAATCAGGGAGTACCGAGGAAAATTAGTACAGAAACTGGGGTATTAAACTAGTCTATTGTTAATACCGGCTCTATATTAACGTGATAGGGTCCACCATGTTATTCTAAATACCAATAATATACCGCATTGACTTAATTGAACAGGTAATGTATACTAATTTATTATGGCACTAACACCAGTATATAATATATAATTCAGTATATAATAAAGGTTACAAATAAATTCAGGATTCTTTAACTTAACATGGTATTAAAATTGATATTAATTATTTCTCTGTTGGTATTAATAACTCGGACTAACTTGACGTACAAACACTGTTAATTCATGTTGCATCCCCCTAAAAAAAATGAGTATTAAATTCGTTCTTGGCTCGCAGTTACAATACAGTAATTACACGCTGCTGTTAAGGTGATCGTGTTAACCTATGTTCTATTTTATGATGTACAGTTGTGGACAAAATTCCATCCGAACAGTTGGTAATATCTGCTTTTCATTACATTTTATATCGGAACTACAGATTGAAAATAACACTCCTTAATACAAAGACAAATTCGAGAAAATATGTTAAATTTCCTTTCTCCATCACCTAATGATCTTCAAGTACTCACACACCAGATACTGTCAAGTGTCCGGGGACTTATGTTCGTAACTGTACATTCGAATTTGTGTGTTGATATATGGGAATGTTTTAAAGTAGTTGAATTTATTTGTATTTACTGCCGTCTGGAGAGAGGTCAATGGGAGTGATTATTTTAGGTCCGTAGTAGACTGTTCGACTATACTGTATGTCTGTGTGTGTCTGTTGGTTTATTAGTCCGTCCTTCAGTCTGTTGGTTTATTAGTCCGTCCTCCAGTCTGTTGGTTTATTAATCCGTCCTCGAGTCTGTTGGTTTATTAGTCCGTCCTCCAGTCTGTTGGTTTATTAGTCCGTCCTCCAGTCTGTTGGTTTATTAGTCCGTCCTTCAGTCTGTTGGTTTATTAGTCCGTCCTTCAGTCTGTTGGTTTATTAGTCCGTCCGTGAGTCTGTTGGTTTATCAGTCCGTTCATGTCTATATTCGTTTATCAGTCTGTCCGTGTATCCTATCAGATCGTCTGTTCGTCTGTCGATGTATCAGTCCGTCCGTTTGTCTCTCCGTGTATTAGTCCGTCCGTGTGTATTAGTCCATCCGTGTGTCTGTCCGTGTATAATAATAATAATAATAATAATTAACGGTTTATTGAAAGAGCTTGGCAGCCAGAAGGCTGAAAATATACAGTTACATATTTGGGGAATGGGTTACGAATTACAAATAATATACAAGTAACATAAGTGACACAAATAAGACATATAATAACTTAGATGGGGAAAAGCTCAAACTACAGTTCATTTCAACATAGTGACAGTGTTACAGTATTACAAGTTGTTGATAATTTTTACAATGGTTGGGACTGGGCTGTTCTTATAGCGATCAGTTCGTGCACGTATGGGCTGGATGCGGTTGTGGTGTCGAACAGCAATTCTCGGACAAGGGATCTCAGGTGGTAGTAGGAGCCGGTGTCGGGGATGGTGTAGAAGCTTCTTACCAAATTTGCAGATGAGGTCGTGGTGATGGTCCATAGTATGCTGTCAAAACGAGGACTCAAACAGCCGTAATTTTCTAACTGTGATCTTTGTAGGTGAATGTGTGTCTCAACAAAACCACTGAAGAAGTGGATAATGAGGCTATTCCGTCGGTTCTTCTTGAGAGTTTTGGAACTGTTGTGGCCCGTCGGGGAGATTAGTGGTCTCCTCCTCCTCCGCTGTTTCTTGTTCCTTATTTGTTGTTGTTGTTGTTGTTGTTGTTGTCGTTGTTGTTGTTCTCCTCCTTTAATATCCTTTCTTTTTTCTTTCTTTTTCTTTCTTTCTTTCTTTAAAATTGTACACACACACAATTTTCCCCCGGTAAAAACCACTGCACTGCACTTTTGCGGAAGGCTTATGATAGGAACATAAGAGTTGAATTAAAACTTGAGTTTTCCTACAAAAGAAACTTTAATCTCCTTTGGAAGGAAATTGAACATACCGTTTAAAATGTTCCCGCCGGACAATATGCTCCCTGCCAGCCAATTTTCCCGAGGCGCGGTAAATGTGGCCGCCAAACACGGTGCGCGCGCAATTTACTGAATTATGTCGAGTTTCTAATATACTAGCTGGATAATAACTTAATTACTTTTATTACTTATTTATTTAATTATTTATTTATTTATTTATTTACGGGCATATTTATGTGCGAATACACTTATTTACTTATACTGCTTGCTACTCACGCACTCACTTAAGCACTTTATTGTTTTGTGCAACTCTACGAGATAATTAGAATCAGTGATACAAGATTTTGTAAGAAGTGATTAAGTCACCTCTAGAGTCCTCAGGGGGTGACTGCCTCACGAGGTTACGTCTACACTTGAGTGCTTGGATTAGTGATATAACAAGGTAGGTTTTTTACTAAAGATAATCATTACTGTACAGTAGACTGAAAATGTAAATAAACTTTCTAAAAACTATCCTCGTGTTTTTATAGGTAGCACTTAACGTGTAGTTTATGTATACATTATAAGTTCAATAATGGTGTGTTAAGAAAGTGCTTCCTCACATCAGATGCGGTGGATGTCGCGGAGAAAATATTGCACAAGGAAAATAAATTGCAGTTTGTCACCGTATCTCACCTGCTCTTGTAAACGTATTAAGAGTAACGTTGAAATGTACGAGTAACAATTAATTACCTATAAATATTCTTTTTTCCTTCAGCTAATAGTTATATTTTTTGTGTTGCAGGTACGGTGTTTGGCCAGAGACAGCAACAGGTAATGGTTCTAAATTAGGGGTTATGTGTCTTCACCTGGGGTAGTGGAGAATATATACCAGGGTGCGGGTTGGAAGGTCCTGCCTACCCAGGTGGTCGCCGGGAGAGTGTGGTCATAGGTCATGGTGCGATAAAGAGTCCCGGGAACCACGTCGTTATATTCCAGGCAGTTGTTGTGTGTGACAACTATGTTTCTCTGCCGTCACTAATTCCTTTATGTTTGAAACAACTTTGTATTTTTTCGAAAGAAAATGAAGTAGTAAACAGTGATAGGATAATACGTAAAATAAACTATGACCGTCTTATTGATTATAGAAACAGCGGGAAGTTCGGTTGTGTAGAGTTAAATAAAATAACAGAATTTTTTTCATTTGTTGTATATAAGACAGTTAGGCTTACCGAGACTATAAATTGCATAAAATTCCATTTCCCTGGCAAAGAAAATTATCTTCTTCGTGGGTTTACGCAAGAGATAAAGGAGAAAAATAAGACTATATTGTCAGTTTGTTTATCATTCACTAAGTCATGTTGAATAAATACTGTACATTAATCATAGAAACATACATAACTTATATACAGTTATTTTGGAAAAGTAATAATTTTTTTAGATTAATATAACTTGCACAATAAGAACCCGCCGATCCCCCCCCCCTCCTCCCCCCACCACGCCACGACTGGTGACCCAAGACGACATCGAAGTCACAATTCCTCTACATCAGGAGGGAAAAATATTGCTTATTGGCCTCGTCTGAGAGCCCCAGATCAGGCAGCTTTGTGCCAGAGATGGAGACCATAGTTCAGTTCGTTCTCGTGGCGTCGCGTTCACAACTCTGACACACGAACGTGCAGAGGAACATATGACCAGACAGAGCAACAGATGGACTCATTGAGGGGTGCATGGACGGGCAGACATACAGAGGAATGGAGTGATGGACATACACAGGGAGGAACAAGATGAACGTACAGACAGACGGACACAACACTCCTAGGACCCTTCAGCTAAGCGGGGGCCGGGAGGCAATAAACAGTACATATCGCCTTCATAGCTCAACAGTCAGATGCTGGACCCCCTAAAAATCTCCCTTCCGTAAGAGTAGTTCAGTTTTATTACATCTCGTATAGTTCTTCGTATATCTCTTAAACGGCTGAGAAATCTGGATTGTAGGATGGGGGAGGAGGGGCCTGGGAGGAGGGTCAGGGGGAGGGGGAGCGGAGGAGGGGTTATTGCTAGTCCCCAGTGTAAGGGCAACGAGAAAACTTTTATTGTGAGGCGGAACTTGTTACTGCGTCCGGGATCCTACATGATGTGTGTACTGGGTTTTGGAAATGATGTCTTTTGGGGGTTATAGAAGGAGAGAGAGTATATCACACACACACACACACACACACATGTACTTAGTCGACAATACACAGACAGACAAACAGATTAATGATAGAAAACAAGACAGACAGACACAGGACCACCATAAGGGGAGCGACAAGTACCGCCCAGCGCGTGGTTAGGCTGAGGTGCCCCTTGGCTGCCGGAAGTGGTGGATATCAGTGTCAGCTCCGGGACTCATGGTGACTTGTATCCGAGGGAGGGGAAGTGGCAGCAGAAGTATATACTGAGGAAGTCGCAGCAGAAGTATGTCCAAAAGAAGTAATAGCGGAAGTAGGTCCTGAAGAAGGGGAAGTGGCAGCGGAAGTATATCCTGAGGTAGGGGAAGTGACAGCAGAAGTACTGTATGTCCTGAGGTAGGGGAAGTGACAGCAGAAGTATGTCCTGAAGATAGGGAAGTGACAGCAGAAGTATGTCCTGAGGATGGGGAAGTGATAGCAGAAGTATGTCCTGAGAAAGGGGTAAGTGACAGCAGAAACAATCCCGAGGGAGGGGAAATAGAAGTACCTGTACAAGGGTGACTGGTTAAAGGGGTAGACTGTGTGAAAGGAAGTAGACATTAAGAGAATAAGGGGAAGGTTGTCGAGGATGGGAGGGGATACCCATGAGCGTCTCCCCTCCTGCCTTCTTCCCCTCAGCCCAGTATGCTAATGAGCAGTTTGGATGGTCGTCTCGGGGTAGTTATGAGGTCATTATGTTGCCTCTAATTCCCCCGCTCGGTTGACAGGGACATATGTGGACGGGGGATTTTCTGCGTATACACCCGTCTTGGCTGTCAGTGTCGTCTCGGGGTATTTTTGGCTTCTTTAGATCTAACACTACAGGTATAGGCATATAGGTACAGTTATAGGCACATGGGTACAGGTATAGGCACACGGGTACAGGTATAGTTACAGAGGTACAGGTATAGGCACACAGGTACAGGTAAAGGCACACAGGTACAGGTATAGGCACACAGGTACAGGTATAGGCACACGGGTACAGGTATAGTTACAGAGGTACAGGTATAGGCACACAGGTACAGGTATAGGCACACGGGTACAGGTATAGTTACACAGGTACAGGTATAGGCACACAGGTACAGGTATAGGCACACAGGTACAGGTATAGGCACACGGGTACAGGTATAGGCACACAGGTACAGGCACACGGGTACAGGTATAGGCACACAGGTACAGGTACAGGCACACAGGTACAGGTATAGGCACACAGGTACAGGTACAGGCACACAGGTACAGGCACACAGGTACAGGTATAGGCACACAGGTACAGGTATAGGCACACAGGTACAGGTATAGGCACACGGGTACAGGTATAGGCACACAGGTACAGGTATAGGCACACGGGTACAGGTATAGGCACACGGGTACAGGTATAGGCACACAGGTACAGGTACAGGCACACAGGTACAGGTATAGGCACACAGGTACAGGTACAGGCACACGGGTACAGGTATAGGCACACAGGTACAGGTATAGGCACACAGGTACAGGTACAGGCACACAGGTACAGGTATAGGCACACAGGTACAGGTATAGGCACACAGGTACAGGGACAATTACAGCAGAAATATAGGAAGAGTTACAAGTACACTTAACAGGAGAGATACAAGTACACTTAACAGGACAGATACAAGTACACTTAACAGGACAGATACAAGTACACTTAACAGGACAGATACAGGTACACTTAACAGGACAGATACAAGTACACTTAACAGGACAGATACAAGTACACTTAACAGGACAGATACAGGTACACTTAACAGGACAGATACAGGTACACTTAACAGGACAGATACAAGTACACTTAACAGGACAGATACAAGTACACTTAACAGGACAGATACAGATACACGTAACAGGACAGATACAGGTACACTTAACAGGACATGTAAGTACACTTAACAGGACAGATACAGGTCCACTTAACAGGACCGATACAAGTACACTTAACAAGACAGATACAAGTACACTTAACAGGACAAATACAAGTACACTTAGCAGGACAGATACAGTCACTTAACAGGACAGATACAAGTACACTTAACAGGACAGATACAAGTACACTTAACAGGACAGATACAAGTACACTTAACAGGACAGATACAGGTACACTTAACAGGACAGATACAAGTACACTTAACAGGACAGATACAGGTACACTTAACAGGACAGATACAGTTAACAGGACAGATACAAGTACACTTAACAGGACAGATACAAGTACACTTAACAGGACAGATACAGGTACACTTAACAGGACAGATACACGTACACTTAACAGGACAGATACACGTACACTTAACAGGACAGATACAGGTACACTTAACAGGACAGATACAAGTGCACTTAATAGGACAGATACAAGTACACTTAACAGGACAGATACAGGTACACTTAGCAGGACAGATACAAGTACACTTAACAGGACAGATACAGGTCCACTTAACAGGACAGATACAGGTCCACTTAACAGGACAGATACAGGTACACTTAACAGGAGAGATACAGGTACACTTAGCAGGACAGATACAGCTACACTTAACAGGACAGATACAGGTACACTTAGCAAGACAGATACAGCAACACTTAACAGGACAGATACAAGTACACTTAACAGGACAGATACAGGTACACTTAACAGGACAGATACAGGTACACTTAACAGGACAGATACAGGTACACTTAACAGGACAGATACAGGTACACTTAACAGGACAGATACAGGTACACTTAACAGGACAGATACAGGTACACTTAACAGGACAGATACAGGTACACTTAACAGGACAGATACAAGTACACTTAACATGAGATACAAGTACACTTAACAGGAGAGGTACAAGTACACTTAACAGGACAAATACAAGTACACTTAACGGGGCACATACAGGTACACTTAACAGGACAGATACAGGTACACTTAACAGGACAGATACAGGTACACTTAACAGGACAGATACAGGTACACTTAACAGGACAGATACAGGTACACTTAACAGGACAGATACAGGTACACTTAACAGGACAGATACAGGTACACTTAACAGGACAGATACAGGTACACTTAACAGGACAGATACAGGTACACTTAACAGGACAGATACAGGTACACTTAACAGGACAGATACAGGTACACTTAACAGGACAGATACAGGTACACTTAACAGGACAGATACAGGTACACTTAACAGGACAGATACAGGTACACTTAACAGGACAGATACAGGTACACTTAACAGGACAGATACAGGTACACTTAACAGGACAGATACAGGTACACTTAACAGGACAGATACAGGTACACTTAACAGGACAGATACAGGTACACTTAGCAGGACAGATACAGCTACACTTAACAGGACAGATACAAGTACACTTAACAGGACAGATACAAGTACACTTAACAGGACAGATACAGGTACACTTAACAGGACAGATACAGCACACTTAACAGGACAGATACAGATACACTTAACAGGACAGATACAGGTACACTTAACAGGACAGATACAGGTACACTTAACAGGACAGATACAGGTACACTTAACAGGACAGATACAGGTACACTTAACAGGACAGATACAAGTACACTTAACAGGACAGATACAGGTACACTTAACAGGACAGATACAAGTACACTTAACAGGACAGATACAGTACACTTAACAGGACAGATACACGTCCACTTAACAGGACAGATACAGGTACACTTAACAGGACAGATACAAGTACACTTAACAGGACAGATACAGTACACTTAACAGGACAGATACAAGTACACTTAACAGGACAGATACAGGTACACTTAACAGGACAGATACAGGTACACTTAACAGGACAGATACAAGTACACTTAACAGGACAGATACAAGTACACTTAACAGGACAGATACAGGTACACTTAACAGGACAGATACAGGTACACTTAACAGGACAGATACAAGTACACTTAACAGGACAGATACAGGTACACTTAACAGGACAGATACAAGTACACTTAACAGGACAGATACAAGTACACTTAACAGGACAGATACAGGTACACTTAACAGGACAGATACAGGTACACTTAACAGGACAGATACAGGTACACTTAACAGGACAGATACAAGTACACTTAACAGGACAGATACAAGTACACTTAACAGGACATACAGTACACTTAACAGGACAGATACAGGTACACTTAACAGGACAGATACAAGTACACTTAACAGGACAGATACAAGTACACTTAACAGGACAGATACAGGTACACTTAACAGGACAGATACAGGTACACTTAACAGGACAGATACAAGTACACTTAAGACAGATACAGCACACTTAACAGGACAGATACAGGTACACTTAACAGGACAGATACAGGTACACTTAACAGGACAGATACAGGTACACTTAACAGGACAGATACAAGTACACTTAACAGGACAGATACAAGTACACTTAACAGGACAGATACAGGTACACTTAACAGGACAGATACAGGTACACTTAACAGGACAGACACAGGTACACTTAACAGGACAGACACAGGTACACTTAACAGGACAGACACAGGTACACTTAACAGGACAGACACAGGTACACTTAACAGGACAGATACAGGTACACTTAACAGGACAGATACAGGTACACTTAACAGGACAGATACAGGTACACTTAACAGGACAGATACAAGTACACTTAACAGGACAGATACAGGTACACTTAACAGGACAGATACAGGTACACTTAACAGGACAGATACAGGTACACTTAACAGGACAGATACAGGTACACTTAACAGGACAGATACAGGTACACTTAACAGGACAGATACAAGTACACTTAACAGGACAGATACAGGTACACTTAACAGGACAGATACAGGTACACTTAACAGAACAGATACAAGTTCACTTAACAGGTCAGATACAAGTACACTTAACAGGACAGATACAAGTACACTTAACAGGAGAGATGCAGGTGCACTTTGAATACTGATCATGTTTATACTTTAAGAGACTACTGGACAGCCACTGGTCAGACTGGGAAATAACCCAAATGAAATGCCGTATAAGTCCGGGTGAAGGAGCGGCCACCAATGTTTATATGAATGGATAATTACCTATGTTGATCTACTGTATAGGCGGCGGGAACATGTAATGGTCTAGTGAGTTTTGTTTGGTACCTGTTATTCATGATCTCTCTTCTTTTCTCTTCTCTTCTCCTCGTCTCTTCTTTTCTCTTCTCCTCTTTTCTCTTCTCCTCTTTTCTCTTCTCTTCTCTTCTTTTCTCTTCTTTTCCTTTTTCTTCTCTTCTCTTCTTCTCTCTTCTCTTTGTCTCTTCTCTTCTTTTCATTCTCTTCTCGTCTCTTCTCTTTTCCTCGTCTCTTCTTTTCTCTTCTTTTTTCTTCTCTTCTCGTCTCGTCTCTTCTCTTCTTTTCATTCTCTTCTCCTCGTCTCTTCTCTTTTCCTCGTCTCTTCTTTTCTCTTCTTTTCTCTTCTCTTCTATTCTCTTCCCTTCGTCTCTTTTCTTCGTTTCTTCTCTTCTCTTCTCTTCCCTTCGTCTCTTTTCTTCGTTTCTTCTCTTTGTCTCGTCTCTCTTCTCTTCGTCTCTTCTCTTTTCATCGTCTCTCTTCTCTTCTCTTCTTCTCCTCTTCTCTCCTCTTCTCTCTACCCCTCAATGGTATTACACGTATACAGTAATAACAGTCGACGTCAGCTGTTCTCCGCCATTGTTCGCGTGACGTCACTGCCTCGTGTGAAAATAATTATTGTAATCACAGTTCCGGAAGAGTCCATAACACGGCACGTCAATTAACTGGTTCTGTAGTTAGGGTTTTTTATATGATATCTCCGGCAAACGGTTTAGTTCATATATCCGGCAAGTGTTTTAGTTCATATATCCGGCAAACGTTTTAGTTCATATATCCGGCAAACGGGTTAGTTCATATATCTGGTAAAAGTTATATGTTTTTTTCATTTTTATTAACACCTTTACATGATGATGATGATGAACGGTGAAAATGACGACGATGATGATGACCTTTAAATATGATAACGACTTAACTTTAACTGTAATAATAACTTATATAAATACTGGTTTAAAAATAATATAATTAGTCAGCAGTAAATTTAACACCACTGACCCAAGCTTACATAAACACACCTGATTTTCCAATTTGTTAAGTTCACAATAAATGGGTATTTTACACTCAAAAGTTTATAGCCAATTACGTTTTAATGAATGATTGCATTTTTGTGTGTCAAAGGCGACCGTGCGTCTGGCGAAGGAGTTTTATGACTGTGAGGAGGAGAAGGCCAGACGCTGCTCATTACTAGTACTGGCAGTGTGTTTTATGGTAGACCCCTGACTGTGCCCCGACGACACCAGCTGATCACACACACATTTACATTTACTTACTTACTTACTCACTCACTCACTCCACCGACAGACTATTACTACGTCGATAGATTCTCACATATATTCTTCACGTAATTAGTGAAGGTCGGCTGGTCTCCACACTCCCTCCCCTTCCCCGTGTCCACGGCGGCCACCACACACGTAGCCAAAGATCCATTTACAAGCTCCTTACACGTGTCTGTGCGCCCCGCCCACCATTCTCCAGACACACACACATTTCATCCTGTCCTCGGATGGGCGTGTGACTTGTGGCAGGTGTCGTCGCCCTTACCTTACGACCCAAGACAATGTTTCTTTTATCTTACCTACCACTGTGTCGTACATTACTGCTGTCTTCCCTGCTGGCGGGGCACGTAGATCGACCATCATACTTAATGTTTACTTACTAAATACACAATAGTTTCCACCATTAAGGATGATGCAATAACTAACCTCTTGAGGATTTTTAGCTTTAATTATCGCCCTTCGAATGTTATTGTTTAAACCAACGTCCTTAAAGATTTATCGCTTAAACCATCGTTAAAGGTTATAACAGCTGGGTTAAGTTCCCTGTCATCATCTTTTAGTATTTGGTTTGAAATTAAAAATAACCATTATTCCTGTCTTTATATACAGCATTAACCCTAGGCCACATTATTCACCGTCTTGGCCACTAGTCTTGTTCACCATAGTTTAATACCGTCTCTTCACTATCCCGAGTTCAGACCAGTATCATCTGCATATCGAATATTTGATACTACGTTACCATTAACTTTTAGTCCTTCATCGTTTCTTAAAACTTTTCTCATTATAAATTTTTGATCAGTGATTATGCAGTCCTGGAGATAGCACGCAGCCCTTACTAACTCCTTCCGAGGGTTAGGTTAGGTTAAGTTAGGTTTTATTAATTAAGTAGAAGTTAGTGTTAGGTTGTGTTAGAGATCTCTTGAAGACTAGGAATCCTCGCGCACCTTAACTCGAAGCGGGGGGTTAGGCTAGGTTAAGTTAGGTAATGTTACGTTAGATTAAGTTAGGTTAGGTTACATTATATTAGGTTACGTTAGGTTAAATTAGATTAGATTAGATTGGGTTAGATTAGGTTTTAATTAGGTTAGGTTTGGTTGTAACAAGGGATGGCTCCTTAACTTTATGATATCCGGTTAATGTTAGGATAAGTGTTATAAAGATAGGGCAGGTTATTGTTTGGTTTGGTTAGCTTTGCGTTATATTAGGTTAGGTTACATTAGTTTAATGTTAGGTTAATTTAATGGACTAGGGGGCGAAACTGCGAATCCCCTCCCCTCCCCCCCCCCCCCCCCAATCCATCTGCTGTTTGATAATTTTGATAAACGACCAAACAGGCAGACAGACAGAGATAAATACACGAATAAATATATAATGAAATGGACATACACTTAGACAGATGAATATATCATATAGACAGATAGACATATAGACAGACAGACACAAGACCCCCCCAGGTTGGTATGTCATGGTCCTTCAGTGTGTGGTGATAAATGGCTCGGGTCTTGTGTGTTCGTGGGTCTATGGGTCTCTGAATTTTCTAAAAGTTATTATTACTTTTTCTTCGTCAGTAATGTATAGGAGTGATGCTCAAGGTTCCTTTAATAACGGTGGGTTCCTCTCTCTCTCTCTCTCTCTCTCTCTCTCTCTCTCTCTCTCTCTCTCTCTCTTTGTTTTGCGCTATTCGGCCCCTCAAGAGCCCTGGCGTCTCCTTACTAATGTTGCGTCACATGGCCTAAGACACTAACTGCCATTTCTCCCACTCCGGGGAGTAGTTGATATGGTGTGCGCCTACTTTTGCCAGGTCTTGGAGGGGGAGGTGTCTATCTGTCCTTCTGTCTGTCTGTCTTTTCAATTATGTGATCCTCTCTCTCTCTCTCTCTCTCTCTCTCTCTCTCTCTCTCTCTCTCTCTCTCTCTCTCTCCAGAAACAATAAATATACAGTAAACTCCCTAAGTGGCACCCCTCCCCCTACACCAATTACCATACACGGGTCAACACATGGACACGTCAATAGTCATCAATGGTAGAACGTAACAAAGGGTAATCCCGGGACAAATTAGGCCAGAGTTACCGTAGCCAAACACCCTCGTCCCTTCGATTTCCTTTACCGTGTGTCAAATTGGATGTCTGTGGAATAAATACGTGGGGATAAGACTACCTGGAGATTCTAAAACCCCCTCCCCCCATTCCACTCCCCAGCTTAATTCACCTGATGATTAAACCCTAGATAAGGTTAGGTTAAGTAGGTTAGGTTAGGTAACGTTTGGTTAGGTTAGTTTGGGTAGCATTAGGTATGGCTCGGTTAGCATTAGGTTCGGTTAGCGTTAGGTTCGGTTAGCGTTAGGTTCGGTAAGCGTTAGGTTCGGTTAGCTTAAGCGTTAGGTTAAATTAGTGTATTTTCGGTCAGTCTACATTGTACCGGGAAACAGCGTGGGGGAGAGGATATATTCAGGCCAAACTGACACTTGACATATATCGTAATAAACAACACATGAGGTAAACATTGAGTCATACAATGAAAAAAATTACATGAACTGAGTACAATCAATTATACATACATACATACCTAATGGCTATCCCTCGTATACGAGGATGGCCGGCCCAAGGGCTACCTTGGCGTAAATTTGTTTAAGGCGTAGAAGCTGTCGCCAACACATGACCCAGTGTAAAGGAATAGTCGGAGAAAACCGGACAACTAGCCAGCTGCACTGGCTAACCACTACCCCGGAACACGATCCGCAAATTGATTTAATATCCAGGTTCCTAATTACTGCTGGGTAGACAAAGACAAATAGCGTAAAAAAAAAAGTGCTCATAGTTTCACCTTGCCCGGGATTCGAACCCGGGTCTACTCCCTTGCGAGACGAGCATGCTGGCCATACTACCACAGGTCGCCAAAAGTAGATTTTTTTGTGCTGGTCAAGCTCCGACCGAGGCCTAGCTAGATCCCCGGACAACTCTTTCGGAGCTCGACCAGCACGTTCGTATTTGTATTATCATCTCGACTTAATGATATGTTACAAAGTCACTTCACAGTTTTTCAATGGTCTTTTTAATAATATTTACTTATTCTAAGATAAATGTCAACAAATAAGTTACTTAAATAATACAAAAACAAACAAATATAAAAATGGTAATCCACCAAATATATTATATATTACACTAAATAGGGAATAATTGGCCATTAGTGATAACTTCTATGTATTTATCTTTTGGGGGGAACTTTTGACTGGACAGACAGACAGACAGATAGAATGACAGACATTGAACATGACTTCGTCTACTCTCCAGGGATCATATTACTGTATAAACTCGGAACTGTAAATAAAGTGAGCGTCAGCAGATGGTAGTTTACAGCATAGAGGCTAGGCAAGCAAGGCTGTTGTATTATTATTATTATTATTATTATTATTATTATTGTTATTGTTGTTGCTTTTACTGTTGGTCAGTGCCAGCGGCGTACTGCAGGGTGCCAGACGTGCTTCGTACCCTAAGACATCCTGGGAGGAGAGACAGTCACGTGGGTTCCTTAGCGCCCAGGAACAATAACCGTCTGGAACTTGTTAATTGGACGATCAGTCTGAATTAATTGTCCGGTCCAGATTAAATTGGTGGGTGGAGCTTTGAGCGAGGTGATTCCCAGGTCGTGATAGGTGGCGTTGGCAGCCGTGTGTGGTCTGTGTGGGTTATTACGAGGTCTGTATGGGTTATTACGAGGTGTGTGTGGGTTATTACGAGGTGTGTGTGGGTTATTACGAGGTGTGTGGGGGTTATTACGAGGTGTGTGTGGGTTATTACGTGGTGTGTGTGGGTTATTACGAGGTCTGTGTGGGTTATTACGAGGTCCATGTGGGTTACTACGAGGTCTGTATGGGTTATTATGTGGTATGTGTGGGTTATTACGTGGTCTGTGTGGGTTATTACGTGGTCTGTGTGGGTTATTACGAGGTCTGTGTGGGTTATTACGAGGTCTGTGTGGGTTATTATGAGGTCTGTGTGGGTTATTACGAGGTGTGTGTGGGTTATTACGAGGTCTGTATGGGTTATTACGTGGTGTGTGTGGGTTATTACGTGCTCTGTGTGGGTTATTATGTGGTATGTGTGGGTTATTACGTGGTCTGTGTGGGTTATTACGAGGTCTGTGTGGGTTATTACGAGGTCTGTGTGGGTTATTACGAGGTCTGTGTGGGTTATTACGTGGTCTGTGTGGGTTATTAACGTGGTCTGTGTGGGTTATTACGTGGCCTGTGTGGGTTATTAACGTGGCCTGTGTGGGTTATTACGTGGCCTGTGTGGGTTATTAACGTGGTCTGTGTGGGTTATTACGTGGCCTGTGTGGGTTATTAACGTGGCCTGTGTGGGTTATTAACGTGGCCTGTGTGGGTTATTACGTGGCCTGTGTGGGTTATTACGTGGCCTGTGTGGGGTATTAACGTGGTCTGTGTGGGTTATTACGTGGCCTGTGTGGGTTATTACGTGGCCTGTGTGGGTTATTAACGTGGCCTGTTTGGGTTATTACGTGGCCTGTGTGGGTTATTAACGTGGTCTGTGTGGGTTATTACGTGGCCTGTGTGGGTTATTAACGTGGCCTGTGTGGGTTATTACGTGGCCTGTGTGGGTTATTAACGTGGTCTGTGTGGGTTATTACGTGGCCTGTGTGGGTTATTACGTGGCCTGTGTGGGTTATTAACGTGGCCTGTGTGGGTTATTACGTGGCCTGTGTGGGTTATTACGTGGCCTGTGTGGGTTATTAACGTGGCCTGTGTGGGTTATTACGTGGCCTGTGTGGGTTATTACGTGCCCTGTGTGGGTTATTACGTGGCCTGTGTGGGTTATTAACGTGGTCTGTGTGGGTTATTACGTGGCCTGTGTGGGTTATTAGCGTGGTCTGTGTGGGTTATTACGTGGCCTGTGTGGGTTATTACGTGGCCTGTGTGGGTTATTGCCTAGTTTGTTTGGGTTACTCGTCGTCATCATATTGTTGTCAGTGATGTCAATATGTTGTCTGTGGTGTGATTTATGTGGTATGTTTGGTCATTATTGGCTTATGTGGTCATACTATGTTGCTTTAATGTTATAATGTGGTCTCTATCATTAAGTGGTTTGTGTGGCTTTTTATAGTGTTTGTGGTCGTTAGCTAAGTGGTCTCTGTGTCCTAATGAGGTTCTATGTGGATTTTATGTGGTCTCTTGAGTGGTTATATGGTCTACAGTAGAACTCTATGTGGTGATCATTTAGTTTATTTGGTCACTATGTAGTCAATGTGGTGTTCTATGTTGCCCAAAAGAGAGAATGGGCGGAAGGGACTATGCACCCACCCTTGACGCTGGCCTTCTGAACTACCCCCAGCCTGTCGGGGAAACTGTAACTGTTTACTAAGCCAGAAAGTTTACAAGTAAAAATGGTTCTGTAATATACGGTAATTACGCGGCTGAGCCTTACTGAGAGTAGTAGCTCTCCTCAAAAACCACCTGAGAAAACATTTTCGAGTGTAAGTTTTAATGGTATCCAGGAGAGGTTGGCCTCATGTAAGGGGGCGTTCTTCTTCTTTCAACATTTACCTTAGAGAGGTAGTGCTGTAATTACTGTATGTTTTAAGCTTTATTCTGTGTGTCTAGACGGTGTACGACCTGTAGACTTCACGTAGGTGTATTCTTGCCTGCTAGGGAGGTAGTGGCCTTGCACTTTATATGCCTGAAAGGTTCTCCGGCCTGTCAGGTACTGGTCGACGAGTTAGCGTTTGCTCTCCTTGTATCCCTGAAGCATTTTCATGTTCATTTAGTTTTCTTTGGCTTAAACTTTTATCGATGTGCCTGGAGCTGTTACACTACACAGTCAGCTGTAAGGGGTATAGTGGTTGTTAAACTTTAGGTGTATCCCAGGGAAGGGTAATGCATTCACTGCTCTACTTGATGGATGATGGTGAACAATTTAGGGTAAGACCATGGGGCGTGTGTACATGTGTGTGGGTGGGGGGGGGGGGCGTGGTGGGGGTGTAAGAAAGAATGATTAGGTCACATTAAAGGGCGGGGGATGATGGATGGGCGGAGCTGTGGCTAACCATAAACTGATGAACGATGATAACAAATAGACGCCCATGTAGGATGGATGGATGGTGCTCTCTCATCCTCCCTTTCTTCCTCTCTTCCTTCCTCTCCGTCTCCACTCCCTTATCTCTCCTTTCCCTCTCGCAATAGCCTTTTCCCTCTCCTATTCATCTTGTTTCGCATACTCCCTCTTCTTTTTCCTCTACCACCACTCCTCCCCCTTTCTTCCTCCTCTTATATACTTTTCTCTGGCTCCTCTCCATCACTCTCCTCCCCTTCCTCATCAGGTAATGTAGAAATTCTGGAGTAGATTCCAAAACCGTTTTGGAAAGATTAATCAGAAATGAAAGTATGAATTCAGAAATGTACATCAGAGGGGCAGTAACTCCCACGTGGCGACTCATCCAGTTGACGTCTCTCCCTATACACGGCAAAATCATACCCGGTACTTTATTATTATTCCTGTTTATGTCCGTGTTCTTTACTGGTTATACGGGTTGTGTGATAACAGCGTATTTTCTGTGAATTATTTCTTCATGTTGACTAATGATAATAGTAGTAAAAATGATAACGGTAATAATAATGATAATAATAATAATAATAATAATGATAATAATAATAATAATAATAGTAATAATAGTAATATTAATAATAATAATATTAATAATAATAATAATTATAATTGAAGTTTACATTTATGAATAATTATATATATATATATATATATATATATATATATCTTGATAAAATCACACGGGAAAATGGAAACAACGGAGTACCTTAGCTTTCGTCTTTATTCAAGATGTCTTGAATAAAGACGAAAGCTAAGGTACTCCGTTGTTTCCATTTTCCCGTGTGATTTTATCAAGATTTATCTTATCCACGTTTTCACTGTGGATTTACATGAAATATATATATATATATATATATATATATATATATATATATATATATATATATATATATATATATATATACCATTGGATCGCAAGGTTACAATGTTGAAATCACGCAACTGCATCGATCATAAGGTGTAAACAAACAACCCAGTACAAACACACGAGGGAAGTTTGTAAACAACGGTACATAAGACTCAATTCTCGAGTACATTTCCAGACGCCACGCTCCCCCATAACGGCAACTTGCACGTAAAGCGCTCTAAAAATTTCTCCACGCCTTTTACTCCAGGTTTCGGATATTGAGTAGGAGTATAAACTTTTGATATGCAAAAGACGCCAGAGAGAAACATAAAAGGAGCTCGGGGAGGCCAGGCGGGCACGCGACCACCTGCCCCTGGGTCTTTGATGTCCGCCAGCCACGGTTTTACTCTCATTGGTTACTTGTCGGAGTCGGCCATGTCGTGTCGACCCGGGTAATGGATTTGTTTCTCACCTGACTCGTGTTGCTGCCGCCACCACTGTCGCTGCCGCCACCTCCACCACCACCACCACCGCCTCCTCTGGTACCATCAACGCCAACGCCGCCAGTGCCCGCCATCGTTATCCGATTAATCAAGCAAAATTATAGAGATTGATTGACGGGAGATGATATACTGTACCTCGTACTTCCCGAGGCTGGTCGTGTAGAGAGACAAACTCATGGTGGTGCGATAAAGTCCCTGGGACATATTGACGGTATTGTGAATATTATCATTGTGTAAATATTAGCAGGATAAATGTATTCTCTTCTTACCAGTGAAGAAAAAACAAACAAAACAGACTACGAGTTCTTAATTATTCGATCTCTGGGCTATAATTCAAGTTCCTTATGTTGACTTTTTTCCTCAACACTATGGGTGGGAAATAGTTGTAGGTAAGGTAGAGTTGAACTATAATTTCGATTCAGTTTTGGACACTAACTCTTTTTTTTTCGTATCTTAAGTCAGCAAGTTGTTTGTGTTCATCGCTATAGTAGAAGCAAGGTCATACAACACGTTGATGCTTATTGAGGCGAACAAATGAGGCCGTGTGGTAAGCAGGGAGCATGTATGTCTGGTTGGGGCGCGGGAGAATTTTCCCCTCTTCAGTCATTCAAGAAAACCTTTTATATACCTGAGCACCGCCGCTAAAATAATCACCGCAAGAGAGTTGTTCAGCATCCTGGCCCTGGTTGGTGAGACACCTCTCCGTCACACCTAACGTGAACTTCTCTCTAAATATACGCAGGATCAAGGGAGCTGAACTCGGTTCATTCTTGGAGCACTAGGTGCTTGCTATAATATTTTAGGAGGAGGAGAAACATCCCGGGTAAGACGTTATCTCTCGCTTTTAACACCTGTCACTACCGGCCTGAGAATTCCTTCCCCGTGTTGGTAGCGCTGACTCCATCCTAGCTCCCTCCCTCCCACTGCAACAAACACCTCCACCTTAGATATTTTCCTCTTTTTCTTTTATTTCCTTTTTTGTTGTGTGTGAAATTCTACCAATCTTTAAGTACGTTACACACTTGAATTTACATTTTTTACATTATACGGCTGTGTGGGGGAGAACCTAACTTACAGACATGAATAAATGCAGAAGCTGAGAATGATGCCATCACCTTCTTTCATCTGGCAGCGATGGAGTCCCTCTCCTAGTTCCCATCATTACGGGAGATTTATGGTTTGTTTTCCCGTCTCCTTTACACGCCTCTTATTGAATCCCGGCAGCTTCCCTCCTCTGCCCTAAGATACACACCACTATAAGGCAGTTTACAGTAGATCGTGTGGAAGGAATTTCGGCTCTGTGGCCGGCGAGGGGTTAGCACTGTGTTCCTACCGTTTTGCATCACGTGTCGGCAAAATGTAGATGGAAACCGAATATACACTTTGAGGTAGGGATGTGCCCGATCATGACGCCTATACTCATCTTTATGGTGATTTGGGAGGTTTTCGTTTTGCCTCTCTTAAATGTGGACAACAGATACGACGCTGCTACTTTACTTACGTCTTGTGTTATTAGTTATGAGAAAAAGCTGTGACTTGAAGGAGGCGGCGGGTTGAGAGAAGTAATACACAGTGGGCGAAATATTTTTATTTATGAGTGAGCGAGGACCGGCTAGTGTATGCAAATGGCAGACATTCGTAGTCGTTTCTGGATGTGTGACCCCGTTCACTGTGCCCGCCGCCGCCCGACACACACCCACACCTAACCCCCCCACACCTAACCCCCCCACACCTAACCCCCCCACACCTAACCCCCCCACACCTAACCCCCCCACACCTAACCCCCCACCTAACCCCCCACACACCTACCCCCCACACACCTACCCCTCCCACACCTACCCCTCCCACACCTACCCCTCCCACACCTACCCTCCCACACCTACCCCCCCACACCTACCCTCCCCACACACCTACCCCCCCACACACCTACCCCCCCACACACCTACCCCCCCACACACCTACCCCCCACACACCTACCCCCCACACACCTACCCCCCACACACCTACCCCCCCACACACCTACCCCCCCCACACACCTACCCCCCCACACACCTACCCCCCCACACACCTACCCCCCCACACACCTACCCCCCCACACACCTACCCCCCCACACACCTACCCCCCCACACACCTACCCCCCCACACACCTACCCCCCCACACACCTACCCCCCCACACACCTACCCCCCCCACACACCTACCCCCCCCACACACCTACCCCCCCACACACCTACCCCCCCACACACCTACCCCCCCACACACCTACCCCCCCACACACCTACCCCCCCACACACCTACCCCCCCCACACACCTACCCCCCCACACACCTACCCCCCACACACCTACCCCACACCCCCCCCACACACCTACCCCCCCACACACCTACCCCCCCACACACCTACCCCCCCACACACCTACCCCCCCACACGCCTACCCCCCCACACCCACCCCCCACACCCTACCCCCCCACACGCCTACCCCCCCCACACGCCTACCCCCCCACACGCCTACCCCCCCACACGCCTACCCCCCCACACGCCTACCCCCCCCACACGCCTACCCCCCCACACGCCTACCCCCCCACACGCCTACCCCCCCACACACGCCTACCCCCCCCACACGCCTACCCCCCCACACGCCTACCCCCCCACTCACGCCTACCCCCCCACTCGCGTACCCCGCCACACGGTTACCCCCCCACACGCCTACCCCCCCACACGCCTACCCCCCCACACGCCTACCCCCCCACACGCCTACCCCCCCCACACGCCTACCCCCCCACACGCCTACCCCCCCACACGCCTACCCCCCCACACTCCTACCCCCCCACACGCCTACCCCCCCAAACGCCTACCCCCCCACACGCCTACCCCCCCACACGCCTACCCCCCCACACGCCTACCCCCCCACACGCCTACCCCCCCACAACGCCTACCCACCCACACGCCTACCCCCCCACACGCCTACCCCCCCACACGCCTACCCCCCCCCACACGCCTCCCCCCCCACACGCCTACCCCCCCACACGCCTACCCCCCCACACGCCTACCCCCCCACACGCCTACCCCCCCACACGCCTACCCCCCCACACGCCTACCCCCCCCACACGCCTACCCCCCCACACGCCTACCCCCCACAACTCCTACCCCCCCACACGCCTACCCCCCCACACGCCTACCCCCCCACACGCCTACCCCCCCACACGCCTACCCCCCCACACGCCTAACCCCCCACCCGCCTACCCCCCCCACACGCCTACCCCCCCCACACGCCTACCCCCCCACACGCCTACCCCCCCCACACGCCTACCCCCCCCCACACGCCTACCCCCCCACACGCCTACCCCCCCCACACGCCTACCCCCCCCACACGCCTACCCACCCACACGCCTACCCCCCACACGCCTACCCCCCCACACGCCTACCCCCCCACACGCCTACCCCCCACACGCCTACCCCCCCACACGCCTACCCCCCCACACGCCTACCCCCCCACACGCCTACCCCCCCACACGCCTACCCCCCCACACGCCTACCCCCCCCACACGCCTACCCCCCCCACACGCCTTCCCCCCCCACACGCCTACCCCCCCCACACACGCCTACCCCCCCCACACGCCTACCCCCCCCCACGCCTACCCCCCCCCACGCCTACCCCCCCCCACGCCTACCCCCCCACACGCCTACCCCCCCACACGCCTACCCCCCCACACGCCTACCCCCCCACACGCCTACCCCCCCACACGCCTACCCCCCCCACACGCCTACCCCCCCACACGCCTACCCCCCACACGCCTACCCCCCACCACCTACCCCCCCACACGCCTACCCCCCACACACCTACCCCCCACACGCCTACCCCCCCACACACCTACCCCCCCACACACCTACCCCCCACACCCTACCCCCCCACACACCTACCCCCCCACACACCTACCCCCCCACACACCTACCCCCCACACACCTACCCCGCACACACCTAACCCCGCACACCCTAACCCCGCACACACCTAACCCCGCACACACCTAACCCCGCACACACCTAACCCCGCACACACCTAACCCCCCCACACACCTAACCCCCCCACACACACCTAACCCCCCCACACACACCTAACCCCCCCACACACACCTAACCCCCCCACACACACCTAACCCCCCCACACACACCGAACCCCCCCACACACACCTAACCCCCCCACACACACCTAACCCCCCCACACACACCTAACCCCCCACACACACCTAACCCCCCACACACACCTAACCCCCCACACACACACCTAACCCCCCACACACACACCTAACCCCCCACACACACACCTAACCCCCCACACACACACCTAACCCCCCACACACACCTAACCCCCCCCCACACACCTAACCCCCCCACACACCTAACCCCCCCCACACACCTAACCCCCCCACACACCTAACCCCCCACACACCTAACCCCCCCCACACACACCTAACCCCCCCCACCACCCCCACACTCCTAACCCCCCACACACACACCTAACCCCCCACACACACACACCTAACCCTCCCACACACACACCTAACCCTCCCACACACCTAACCCCCCACACACCTAACCCCCCACACATAGAACCCAACCCCCTAATTTAAGATCAACCCCAAGTTCAGGTTAGAGCATGTAAGTTTAAATTCGATTAGATCTGTTAAACTAGCTTATGTTAGATTAAGTTAGATCACGTTAGTTTAGGTTAGATCATATTGGATTAGGTTAGGTTAGCGTTAGATTCGATTCGATTAGGTTAGGTTAGGTTAGATAATTAAGCCATACGATATATACAAAAAAATTCTTGAATTATCTTACGTTAAAATTATTTTCCCCCCTTGTCTAGGATGAGAATGTATCTAGTGACACTCGAGTCTCAAGGGCCATTTACGACGCCATTATCGCCCCCTTTCCCTTGATGTTGTGAGCCAGTTAGGGTAGATTAGGTTGGGATGCGTTAGGATAGGTTTTGTTTTGTTTGGTTTGGTTTCGGGTTAGAGTCGATGTTTTCTTTTTAGGTTTAATGACTTTATTGGCAAAGCTTGGAGTATAATTTGCCTACTCTGAATAATTCAGTCAGGTCTTGACACTGAGGGTGCTGTCACTGTTCATTGCCACGCAGGACAGAGGTTCATATACAGTATCAGTCATATTCTGTATCCTAGTCTAATTCTGGCAACGACTACATCACGTTTAAGTTAGGATAGGTTGGATTGCATTAGGTTTGGCTTGGTTAGATTTGGTTCGGTTCGGTTGAGTTGGTTAGGTTTGGTTGGGTTGGATTAGGTTATGTTAGGTCAAATTTGGTTAGGTTACATTATTTTTGGTTATATATGGTTAGGTTAGGGTTAGATGTCTTATCACAGCTTAGAAATTAAATGAGAAAACTGTAACACTCTTTAAGAAATTAAACCGTATTTACCAACTCGTGAACGTTACTGTATTTGTTTTCATTTATATAAGAACATAAGAATGGAGGAAACTGCAGCTGGCCTATTCGTCTATGCTAGGCATACCCCATTTACACCCAACCCCTATCGCTTATATATCCATCCAACCTGTATTTGTAGCTACTCAGCGTGTTCGAGTTAATGATGGTGTTTGGTAACTTGTTCCACTCATCCACTACTCTATTTCCAAACCAATGTTTACCTATCTCGAGCCTAAATCTAAATTTGTCTAATTTAAAATCATTGCAACGAGTTCGCTCCTGGTTGGATAGTTTGAATAACTTTGTTATATCATCTTTGTTTAGATCTGAATTCCATTTATACACCTCGCCCCTCACTCTACGTCTCTCGAGGGAGTGCAAATTAAGATGCTTTAACCTGTCTCTGTACTCAAGGTTCCTAATGCTTGGGATTAGTCTTGCCATTCTCCTCTGAATGCTTTCTAGGGATTCTATATCCATTCTGTAGTACGGTGACCAGAACTGACCTGACCTGAACTGAACTGAACTGATTTTTTATTTACATCGAGACCTTTATTTATAACAAGACCTTTATTTACACCCAGACCCCTATTTACACCCAGACCCTTATATACACCGATGGGTTCTGGATCTGAGTATGTTATGTAAACATGACCGAGACTTAGTTACCTCACTTCCTTTACCTTCCATATGGGATTGGGTCTACATGTGTATTGGTGGAGCTAAAAGATGGCAAAACTCCCTCTCTCTCCTATATGTATTTAGGTTGTACACTATATAGATAGGCCTGTATGTTACTAGGGTTTAAAGTTGGCTTAAGCACTTGCATTCCTTCCCGTTTGCAATCCAGCTTATGTATAAAATGTATGTACAGTATATTCTGCCTGTATACATGGGTGAAGTTTTAAGACATTAGAATATAGAATATTTTTTTCATGTTTATGTTGGCGAGGAATAAAGTTGGCATAGACACTCCACCTCATTAAGAAATCGGCTTCTGTATATATTGGGAGTTTAAATTTGACCTTACTCCTACAGATGAAATTCGGGCCATATATATATATATATATATATATATAATATATATATATATATATATATATATATATATATATATATATATATATATATATATTATTTTTTTTTTGAGGGGGGATTAAAGTTGATCTAGAACATCCTCCCCTCCCTCCCTCACCATCCTTTCGGCTTACATGTGTATTTGGTGGGGCTTAAAGTTGGCAGAATCTTCCTTCCCCCTCCCTCCTCCTCCTCTTCCCCTCCCTCCTCCTCCTCCTCTTCCTCTTCCCCTCCCTCCTCCTCCTTTCCCCTCCCTCCCTCCTCCTTTCCCCTCCCTCCCTCCTCCTTCTTTCCCCTCCCTCCCTCCTCCTCCTCTCCCCTCCCTCCTCCTCTTCCCCTCCTCTCCCCCTCCCTCCTCCTCCTCTCCCCTCCCTCCTCCTCCTCTTCCTCTCCCCCTCCCTCCTCCCCCCTTCCCTCAGATTTGGAAAGTGGGCCATCCTTCCGTCTGGCGGTGGGTTTATAAAATGGATGGCTGGGTGGGGAGTGGACGCGTCATTTGTCACGAGGATGCGCCATTACTCAACCAGTGTGTCCACGGCCATAGGGGGGAAGGGGGAGGAGGGAAGTTGAAGGGGAGTTTTGGGGAGGAAAGGTATGATGGTGAGAGGGGAGGTTGTTGGGGAGGGCAGGTATGATGGTGAGAGGGGAGGTTGTTGGGGAGGGGAGGTATGATGGTGAGAGGGGAGGTTGTTGGGGAGGGGTTTTATGATGGTGAGAGGGGAGGTTGTTGGGGAGGGGAGGTTTGATGGTGAGAGGGGGAGGTTGTTGGGGAGGGGAGGTGTGGTGGTGAGAGGGGAGGTTGTTGGGGAGGGGAGGTATGATGGTGAGAGGGGAGGTTGTTGGAGAGGGGAGGTATGATGGTGAGAGGGGAGGTTGTTGGGGAGGGGAGGTATGATGGTGAGAGGGGAGGTTGTTGGGGAGGGAGGTGTGGTGGTGAGAGGGGAGGTTGTTGGGGAGGGAGGTGTGGTGGTGAGAGGGGAGGTTGTTGGGGAGAGAAGGTATGATGGTGAGAGGGGAGGTTGTTGGGGAGGGAAGGAGTGATGATGAGAGGGAAGGTTGCTGGGGAGAGAAGGTGTGGTGGTGAGAGAGGAGGTTGTTGGGGAGGGAAGGAGTGGTGGTGAGAGAGGAGGTTGTTGGGGAGGTGTGGTGGTGACAGGGGGAGATAGAGGATATGAAGAAAGGGGTGGGAAAGAGAAGGAAGATGGGGAGAAAAGGGGGACAGGGAAGGGCGGTTATAGAAAGAGAAGAGGGGAATTGAGAAACAAGAACAAGGAAAGGGGAATAAGAAGGGAAAGTGAGACGAAGAGGGAAATATTAACGGGGAAGATGAAAGAGTGACAATGAAAAAGGAGAAAGAGATGTAAAGAAAGACATAGATGAACTGGAAACGAGAGAGAGAGAGAGAGAGAGAGAGAGAGAGAGAGAGAGAGAGAGAGAGAGAGAGTTACACAAACATACACCTTGTTAGCGGCTGCCCATACTCCGGTGGGACAGTCATCTGATAGTACAACACACATACATACGCACACACATATTGATCTTGAGTGTGTGTGTGTGTGTGTCACTCTGGTCTACACGTTACTGGGAGCTTCAAAGTCAGTAGTGATGGATTTGGTCAAGGACGGTGTGATTAATTTTTGTTTAGTTTTAAGTTGTTTTATTAAGTTAGTACGCCCTTACTACTGGAGATATTGCCTAAACCTGTAGGAGTAGTTAATGATGAGTTAATATATGTGTACGTGAAAGGGAGTTCCGTAGATTGTTGTGTCGAGTACAGCACATAAAGGAGTCAACATGGCCGGCTCTGCACTCTGCCGTTTCCATTTTCCCAAACTGTTCACAGCTGGGTGAATTGGGGTCCCCTGGGCGTGAACCAGTACCTTGAAGACTGGAAGGGAGTTTTTTATCCACTCAGCCGCTGCACCTCTCTTTTTGCACACCAAGTCGCCAATAGTAAACAGTATGGTGTAGTTTGTTTTGTGATGTTTACTTGTAGGGCATAATATATACAGGAGTACTTCTGTGAGTTAACAGTTATCTTGTGTTTTGTTGGTCACAGTTTCTTATAACGACAATATATTTTCTTCGACACTGATGAAATATTTCTCCTGTTATTATTTACAGTGAATTATGATCGTCGTAAAAGTTAAACGTTGAACAACATTCCATTTCCATTCTGTTGTGTATTTTAAGTCCTTATATAATGGATGCTGAAGAAAATAAACGAATAAATACTGACACGTTAAAGCATAATAGATCAAGCTGTCTTATATGTATTACGTATATTTACTATGTTTGAATTTAATCTGTTAATTGATGAACAACAGGACATATTTATGACATGTTATTATAGCATATGGTCTTCTGTCCTCAAGAACACCAGAAACATTAAAGTTGACTCATTTTTATAAAGTGTGTGTGTGTGTGTGTGTGTGTGTGTGTGTGTGTGTGTGTGTGTGTGTGTGTTCCCCCTGCTGGTAGCTACACCATTTACCACGTCTTACTCGTACAGTACAAACTCTCCACATTACCTGTGATCTCTATCTCTCCGCTGGGTCTCTTGTTTTACCAGCTTGAGTCACCAGCAAAGCCTTGGGCACCGAGTCTCAGAGCTTCCCGGGTTTAATTCACCTCTAACACGGGATGAGGAACAGCATCTAATCACACTCCATTTTCATTACAATTTCCATGTAACATTGAAGATCAGGTTTGTGATATAAATTAGTCAGATGTCTTCTAGCGTCCCAGTCAGATGGTACATTAACGTACGAACCTTCGAGAATGTAAACCCTGACTGAAAACCTGGCCGGGAGTTACGACCCCTATATTGATAAGTTTTATGACCGCGTTAATGCTTCTCGAGCCCCGCCCCGCCCCGGAAGGCAGCTCACTAGTGCCTGGCTCTTGTTACTAAATATGCCAAAGTCGGTACGAGAGTCAGGAGCCCTCCACCAGTGTTGTGTATTTCGTATGTCGAGGTATAGTGCCCGAGTCTCTCTCTACTTTAAGGGAAATACATTTATTCCATAACATGAGTATTTAGCCTTTGTCATGGTCAAGTCACTAGCGTGGAAGGGGCAGATAGTGTTATTCTTTTTATTTTGTCAAGAGTTTGTGTTTTCGTCAGGGTAGAGGCTTATGGGACAACCTACAGGAGTGTTATGGTACCCACTCACACCCACGCTTCCTAATATTCCCACGACCACAACACACCTACGCCCACAACACACCTACGCCCACAACACACCTACGCCCACAACACACCTACGCCCACAACACACCTACGCCCACAACACGCCTACGCCCACAACACGCCTACGCCCCCAACACGCCTACGCCCCCAACACGCCTACGCCCTCAACACGCCTACGCCCACAACACGCCTACGCCCACAACACGCCTACGCCCACAACACACCTACGCCCACAACACACCTACGCCCACAACATTCCTACGCCCACAACATTCCTACGCCCACAACATTCCTACGCCCACAACATACCTACGCCCACAACACCCATGACAACAACACACTCACACTTCGGCTCCTACCCTCCCCCCACGCCCACACCTATACCGAAGCTTCCAGCCATAACCAAGAACACGTCCCTCCTGCACTAGGCACCCACCCACACCACACCACGAACGGTATACCCGCTAAATAAAGCGACTGATCCCCGAACTTGTCAACACATTTAAAAGGCGCTCGTTAAGAAGAGAAAAAGAGGAGCAAGAACGAGACGCACAGACGTTGTATACAGTATGGAGTAGACGAACGAGAGAGAGAGAGAGAGAGAGAGAGAGAGACTATAAATAAAGGCGCAGTGTGGCAGTCGAGTGGATACAGCACTCGCCTCCTGTTCCAGGGGTCGGTGGTTCACCCACCTGTAAATGGGTACAGTACCTAAGCTTACAACTTGGGTAAGTGAGTGCTGTCTAGTGTATTACTTGCCATTGTGCCGCCTTGTGTACCGAAGGCTCAGTGTGCTGTATCCACACTGTCCCTAACGGGCAGTCATGCCTATGAGACCCATTTTTCACTTCACAACTAATAAGACCAATTTTTGCGAATGGAAAGGAAGGGAAGGAGCGTGTGTGTGTGTGTGTAGTGCGGGGTAATGTTGGTGGTGCTGGCAGGCAGGAACATGGCATGGCTGGCGGTCTGCGTGATCTACACACGATAAAGACATTAATGAAAGACTGACGAACACGTATGACGGTACCGCACCCGCTATCCCCACCCCCCCCCTTCGGCTGCATGGTATCACGCTACCACACTACCAACGCCAGGTATTACCAGGTGATGACAGTTGGTACTCATTGTACGTCGAATCACTTCAGGTACTGGCGCGTGGCAGGTCATCGAGGTGATATATATATACTGTACTGTACGTCGAGTTGATTTATACCACAATCGACTTGGTGTTTCACTTGATTCTCGTGTTTTGTTTCTCAGATCAATATCGACCTTTTAATCAGACACAGTCGAGGTATGCGCGTGCGTGCGTGTGTGTGTGTGTGTGTGTCTGTGTGCAGGAGTGTAGGTGTGGTAGGGGAGTATGAGTATGCTTGCGTGCTTGGGTGAACCAATCATCTGTGCGCTTGCGTTTCGTGGTGTACCTTTGGGAGCAGAGTTGTGTGTACTTGTTGAAGATAAATTTTTAGGTTTTAAAGTGTGTTATGAGTGTGGTAATGTGGGAGGGAGGGAAGGGGTAGCAATTATAGATTTTGGAGAGTCGAGGTTGAACGCTGGCTTGACGAGGAACACTATGTACTAGTGGACGTACGTGGGCGAAGGTGCTATAAGCGGTGGGTAGTTAAGGGAGTGGGTGTAGCGTCGAGGATACAGGTGTGGTAGATATGTGCACCTCTGTTGGGTGTTTTGTGAATGGTTCCATGTATATATTATGATATAAGTTAAAACTGTACAGGAAACAAGGTGAAATAGGTTTCTTGCTTTGTTAACTTGTTAAAGATAATATAAAAGTCCTCTTCTGTGTTCCAACATTAGGGGCGGACTGCTCCTCTTGTGTTAGGCAGCTGGATATTATTCTCTGCACGCTGGGACACTACTTGTGTGTTCTGCGTGTCCGCACAGTACAAAGTCATATTAGCGACCTGTTCCTCATTCGATTTATTTTAGTGCTTAAATATAAACGACAGCATACAGTTCAGGATAGAGTAGATTAATAACTGCTATAGTAATGATGATAATATCGATAACAATAATGATATTGATATTACTAAACAATAATAATGACCCCAATCACTAATTCAGAAACATGTGGGGCACAGTTAACGTGGTACTTCAACAGTCTTCACGAGGTATCCTTTATCATGTTGCCGCTCATGTTGATTTACTTATTTAGCTACATAATACAGCTGTCACCCAGGATCGTTGGTGTCTTTCGTACACGGACCCCCCCCCCCCCCCCACACACACACCGTGTTTAATCATTGACATCATATACTGTACCTTACCTTTCAAAGTTGTTGATGCTACTCAGGATGGTGTAACGCGCGTGCGTCCTTGTGTGCGTGCGTGCATTCTTTTGTGTGCGCGCGTGTGTGTGTGTGGGGGGGGGGGGGGGGTGTCTCTACCGCTCTAGATAGTGTGCGGGCAGATCTTCCCGTTCTCCCTACCTGTACGTGCAGTCCTTTCCTATCTACTTAACCGTACGTGCGTCAACATACTTCACTATCGTCAATCACAGTAGAACTCCCAGTAGTACGACTTCCTTGCGTGAGGGAGATTCATCTGTGCGGCCAGTGCTTATTGTTCACCCTAGGCGGGCAGTGTGTAGGGAGAGTCCGTCCGTGTCTGTCTGCAGTTATGAACGCGATAACTGGAACAAATAATTTTTTTGCTAAAACTGTGTGTGTGTGTGTGTGTGTGTGTGTGACGCAATACTATCTCGAATTGGAGTGATCAGCATTTGTCATCCATATTTGAGGGAGTTGTGGCCATTTCCACTTGCTTAGGGTGGAGGGACGGGGTAATGTGCTCTTCAGTATGTGGGTGAGATGTTTCCTCCATCCTGGGTCTTTGGTTTACTAGGTCTTGTGTTGTGTCTGAGCTTATTTAACCTAATTCAAATTAAATTAGTTTAATCTGAGCTTAAAACTAGGCTGAACTATCTAATTTAACCTGATCTAACCTAATTTAACCTAACCTACCTTAACCTGTCCCAACCTAAATAACCTAATTCAACTTGATCAAACCTATTTCCCCTGACCAAACCAAACTTAACCTAACCTGACTTAACCTAACTTAAAGTGCCCTAACCTAACTTAACCTAACCTGCCATAACTTAACCTATCCTGACCTTATTTAACCTGACCTAACTTAACCCGAATTAACTTAACCTGACCTACCTGGACTTGAACTAACTCAGCCCAAGCAGCCTTACATGAGCCACTGTGATTCAACATAAAATATCCCAGCATTAAGGAGTCATGCATGTATTGAATTTAATATTTGTATAACAGTAAGATTTTGGAGGTTTACAGTGCACGACAGCCTTGTATACAGTCAGTCACTCTAAATGGAATATAGTTTTGTGCTACTGTTATCATTTGTGGTCAATGAAATTACTGAGGCCAGACCCCTCAAAAACTATGTTCTCAGTTTTTCGACCGACGTTATGCTATTTTTTTTGCTTGTTTTATAAATGCGTAATTGAATTGATAGATTAGAGTATCAAAAGTAGGAGTTAGGAATCAAATTCTCCATGACACGCCTGAGATTCATAAACCTCGTGAACGAGCCATAGGACAACTTGTCTGTCCATAGATGACGGTGTAGAATCTCATGAGGGATCGACTCAGTTTAGGAGAGGATTTTTTTTTTTTTTTTACGTGCCAACAGTAAAGACAGCACTAAATACCATCTTTGCATTTATATCTATGCACCACTTATTAGTCCAAAGTCTGGATTTTCTTTCCCGGAGATGACATGGCAAACACACTCTGGTTTTATTTTTTTGTCTGAACTCAAATATGTAAAGGGGGCGTCTAATGCTGGTGCTTAGTGTGCCGCGCGTCTTAACTACTGGGAATAAGTACAAAAACTCAGCCTTTACCTATTAATTGAAACATGATAGTGTGAGCTGCAGCAGAATATACAGTGGGTCATCGATGAGTGAAGTATAGCAGTATGGACGCACAATGATCATAGCTGCGAGAGATAGACCAGAGAAGGAAGGCAGGAGGGGGAGCAGTGTCTACTGTACCTGCGGTGGATACATGCGGTAGACTTGGGGAGACAGATAGAGACTAACCTTGAGAGACGGGAGACAAAGACAAGGAGAAACAAAGAGTGAGAGACGGGATACAGACATGCAAACAGAGATAGTGAGAAACGGGCGACAGACAGAATCTCACTAACAGTGAGTGACGTAGACTGAGAAACACACAGACGGTGAATGACGGGAAACAGACAGAGTTACACAGAAAAACAATAAAACACGAGAGAGGTAGAAACAAACAGACAGACAGACAATGAGACGGGAGACAGACAGGGGGCACACAGACAGACAGTGACGAAAACGAGCTGCCAGCAGGAATAGCCTAATTGATCATGTGGTCACTCGGGGTTCCTGCTCATAGACAAAAGGTATATAGGGCCCAGTGTTGTGAAGATCCTGGGAGCCGAGTTCAGAAAACAACGGAGAAAAAGAGTGGAGACCAATCAGGGTGGTAAAGCGGGTTTCTTTTTTTTTCTTGTGTACTGTAAATGCGTAAATGGAGAGCGATTTTCACTTTATTTTTTATTTTTTTTTTACGAATTATCGGATTGTGCGAAGATTAGACACCCCCATCTTGTGTGATAAGATTATTAACACCGTAACACTACTTAGGGAGGTTAGGTTAGGTTTTGTCATGTTAGGTTATAGGTTCCGTAATGTTATGTTAGGATACGTTAGCGTTAGGTTAGGTTAGCTTTAGGATGTTTAATCATCAGTAAAATATGTTATGGTGACTAATTTTTACGTGATTCGGATTTTTTCATTAGGTGACGGTGTGAGGTGCTTATAAATTTTAATAAACTCCCCCACCAACTATTTGAATCATGTTATTTACCGAAGCTGCATTATTACATTGTATACAGTATTGCTTTTAGCAGCCGATGATAATTACTCAGATTGAAATGATGAATGGGACTGCGATTTACTCCAGGCAGGGCGTGTTGTTATATCAGTTACTGATTCAGGGTAGAAAAGGGTGGCCAAAAAGTTGCTGTACACTGAGGTAAGTTCTCCACTTGGTCCTGAGTAACACACTGAGGAAGAGCTGGGTCGGGTGTTGAGCGACTTGCTACACCACTTGTAGACTTGCTATGATATTAGTGACGATCAACTTTGAATTTATTATAAGTTCTGTGTTAAATATGTTAATTAAAAAAGATAAAGAAATTAAGTACACTGCAATATTTTTTAGTCCTTCTATACGTTGAGCCCTTGCCTGTAATAATGAGCCCACCTACAGCGATACAGGTGAACTGTGCTTTACCTGACAGTACAGTATGATTGTATACCACGCGGACTGTACTGATAAGCCAAAGTTATGTTTTACTCAAGACTGTGTTAATATTACCAACCAAACTACACAGAAAGGAAATATATTTTCCTCTCGACAATACGCGATAGTACACTCAGGCTGCACGATACACGAAGTAGGGTTTGCCTTTGAAATTATGTGAGGATATATCACACTACAGTGACACATAAAAGATTATGTTTTACCTTTGACACTACTGTATACGATAGTATATCAGTGTACATTGATACCAACAGAGTGTGTGTGTACACTTCCTTGATGTATAGTGCACGAGGAGAAAATATTACAGTGTATGTTTATTCTGCAGACAGACACGAGTGGCCTAACTCTGTTATTACAATATTGATGTTTCTTTAAAACAGCTGAAAGTTCTAAGAAAGAGAGTGACGGTGCCAGGAAGTAGATTACTCATAGTTGGTAAGTGATGGTTGGCCCTCAACCTTGTGGTCAAGGGATCAGGATCCAGGAATTTTCATCGTACCTGTTAAGAGTTCACCTAAGACCTAAGTGGTTGACTTAAGCTAAAACATATCATTAATGTCTAGAAATAACATCAAAATTATACTGAGACTTTACCTGAACTGGTTACCTTTACTTAGCACCAGTTAGGAGACAAATATATGATCAGTTTTTCCTAAAGTTTTTCTCTTAGTTTTGTTTACTACTAACTGAACATGTCTAGTTATTAGTCTGGATATAAATTGGATGTTATTTTTGTGCTTGAGGTTAAATCACCGTTCGATGTACTCTTACACCTTCACTTATATCCTGAGTCCGAGCGTTGCCCTTAAACTGTTGAGTCCGGTGATTCACTTGGGCTGAGGTCATTATTATTATAAACTGAAATTGTGTTTTGGGAACATGTATCGTATAACGGACTTAAATAAAAACTTGATTTAAAGAGTAATTTGTTGTTTACTGGTGGATGTAAATAATTGTATCACCTGGAAAATTACACCCTAGCTTATTTCACTTAAAGATTGACCAACTAACCTAACCCCCAGGTAGCGTTAGAGTGGTTAATCTATAGGTGAAATAGCTTGGGTGCCTAGTTTAAGGTGACCCAAATAACTTACAGGGATCAGGAAAAATGGTGTTGAGGGAGGGAGGGAGGGAGGGTAGAATAAGTACGGTAATAAAATTGAAGTTTATTGTTATGTAAATAAATGATGAGAGACTTGCAAACTGATTACATGAATGAAAATAGTGTGGTAAATAATATTAATGAATTTAGTTGTGATCACCGAGGCTAAACAAAGGTTGATGTTGATGATATAATAGTTAGTAATAATGGAGGGGGACATTGCCTGATACTACAAAGAAATGTTAACGACAAAAAGAGTAAAAGAAACCTGTGATAAATGATAATAAGCAAACAAGATGACGGGGAGTACACGAAGGAGCAAGAAACTTAATGACTACAATAAATGTGTTAAAATAATGATAATTATAGCGAAGGTTGATCCCCTTCCAGATTGAAAATGAAGTAAAAGATTACAGTAAGTGAGAGGTAAGACTAGGAAGTAATAAGTGTCAGGGAAAAGTACCCGAGGGAATGATAGGGTTTATTATTCAGTAGTAGCTACGTTGTAGGTGTATCACTGATTGTTGTTGTATATCTTCACCCAAAATATATTTTAATAATAAACCAAGTCATTATGTGGAGTAAACAAGATCAGCGGGAGTACGCGAGGGAGCCATAAGGTTTAATATATACAATAGATGTGTGTGGTGAAGGCCCCGTGCAGACATGCTGGCGACTACCAGCAAGGGGGAGGGTCCTCCCACCCACCTGCTAAGTACAGACCACAAGCCGCCCTGCCATTGGCTACACACATGCACCGCCATGCACCCCGGGAACCAATCGTTACCCTGACCTAATACCACTACACCGGACGCCTGTGTTTGTGGCCCTGTTTTCAGTATCGCCTGAATTGGTGGTCTTTATATGTTAAACTGTGTTTTTGACACTGATTTACTGCCAGTCCAGGATTTTAATTAGATCGTTCGAGTCCCCTTAATGGGTTGTAAAGCTTGGGGTGAAATGTTACGAACTGGTGCTTTAACTGTGCCCCGAGTCGTGGGTTTTTAGCTGTGGATTTGTCATGCATCAAACCTTTCATCTAGCTGACGAGAGGTAGGCGGCGTCACGCAGTGCGGGAGGCTCGCGTGACGGGACGCAGGCAGAGTGCATGCCATGCTGGGGGACCGCTCCAAGTGTTCAAGTATTCAAAGCAACTTTACATTCGTCCCCCTAATCCCCTTCACCCCTCCTCCTTCCTTCCTACCTCCCCTCCCCGTAGGAATAGCCTCAGTAACCCCTGTGAACGGCTGGCCAGGGGACGGCAGCTTCGATCTGGACCGAGCGGTGTGCATGTGAATTGCCACACACCAGCTCATCATCTATTCTCTCTCTGGCAGGTAAATTGTGCCAGCTGGAGCACCTACTACTCACTCGCTCACCGGGTATTGGTGGTCATGTTGGATAATGGTTCTGTTGCATTAAACTTAATAAAAGGTATAGCTACTTAGGGTATGGTTTATTATCCCTGGAATATAACCAACAAATTGATGTAGAGGTGTTGGAAAAACATACACAATGAATTTAGTTGGCGAGTGAGTGACCGATTCTCAAAGGCTCGTAAGATAAATGTTCCTCGTGACTCAGTATGTAAGAATGTCTCTCACTCTTTGGCTTAAACTACAAAAATAATTTCCAGACACATCACAACTATACCAAGACTCTTAACTAGATATGTTTACTTAGTACCAGTTAGGAGACGAGAATTAAGGTAATCTCTTGTGCAGTAGTTTAAGTCAACCAGTTACGTGTGTTTTTAGTTACGAGGATATTAGGTGTACGAACCTTTGAGGCTCTGGGTGATGATTTGTTTGATTTAATGATAACAAATCAGTCAGCGGTGACCAAGTTTGTTCTCAGCGACATAACTCGTCTTTAACAAATATATTCATCATAAAGCTAAAGTTTGTGTTCTCCGTTTTGTCACCGTGGTTTACAACCTCCATTATTGTGAAGGTACACGCAAGGAGCTCACCCCAACAAGCCATATCCGCTGTGTTGTAGCGGACGGGCGCGGCGATAATGATCATCGTGCTGGCCTCATTACGCTCTGTGTCTCTTGTTTTGTTGAGATCGTAATCTGTCTTGATAGAAATCGCAATCACCTTAATGGCCGGCTGAGAATTTTATCTGCGTATATGAAACGTCCAGACGCTGCCAGCTTCTGTAATCTTGATTGATGTCAAACAATTATTGTCACAGTTGTTGCTTATAAGTTGTAATTTGTTTGACATGAAAGAGGCGGAGAAATGTACCTTGAAAAGCTTGCGTATCATGCGTCTTGTCTGAATTATGACTGTTGCAATTTAGATCATTGGTTGAGGTGAGGGATGGTGAGTGTAGGATACAGTAGTCTTATCTCTTGTGTTATTTACATGTCGTCCTGGACTATGCATGTAAGTTATAGGTAGTTTGGTGACGCACTGAAAACACTTTAACAAGAATCCGAAGGGGAAATTCTTACGGAACTTGATTTATTCGTATTGATAAATTTGATTATATTAGATGTTTTGATGTTTATGTAGAAAGAATATAAATGTTTTTTCACCAAATAATCAAAAGGAAGATACATGTTTGTAGGTCACGCGTCAAAGGCAAGTTTAACCTCCATTAATCAGGTTTTTTTGTCTCACTGTATGAAGGTAAGATTGTTCGTTGTATCTTTGGGAACGTGTATAGTATAGTCGTCTACTACAACACTGCTATAGAGCCCTGACAGGTGAGGGTTGTCTGTGACTCTCAGTGATTCCAGATTTGTAGTTGTCCAGTTGAGCCCTTCAGTAAAGGCGGTTATTTATGCGGAGTGAATTGATTCGAAGTGTTGTGGATCAGTGTGGTGGGTACGGATTACTCTGTGTGGGGGGGGGGGGGGGGCTCTTCCTTATCGCATTTGTACACCTGTCATACACTTGTCTCCTTATCATTTCTTAACGTACACTAGCTGTAATATTAGATTAATCTGAATAACTTTTACATTTAATACAAAGGTCGAGAACAGAATTTCAAGAGTGAATAAAAGATTCGTTTTCTTTTATTGGGTAGAAAATTTATTGTTCTTTGTATTTTCTTGAAGACATACTTTTAGAATCGAAGAATATTTTCAGTTAGATTAGGTTAGGTTAGGTTTGATTAGGCTGGGTTAACTTAGGTTAGGTTAGATTATGCTCCCCACTATAGCATGGAGTAAGTTATATATTATTGCCCTCATCTGTCTGTAATCCATCCGTCCGTCCGTCCGTCTATACGTTTGTCCGTGTGGAATTTATATCCGCTGAATAAATTGAGGGAGGCTTTGTGGATCAAGGTGAAGTTCGGTAACTACCTTTGTATCAAGCTTATCTACGCTGACTTCGACGGTCAGCATAATCCAGCTTTATTTAACCGAGTTATGGTCACTGTACCACTTAAAGATATTGGCGGGAGTTTTCAGTAACTTATGTGTGGCACTAGTTTAATCCCTTGTGTACGATGTCTTAACCCCTTGTGTACGATGACTTAACCCCTTGTGTTCAAAGATGAAATCCCTTTGGCAGTATTCCTTATAACTCAGAAAACTATGACCTGTTCCCTTGCGTACGGTGATACTGTGCTCAGGAGGGTTAAGTCGTCGTCCTCAAGGGGTTAATAATCGTGAATTTATGTCTGAGGATCTCTTTGTCCACCCTCGGGAGCACACGCACTCTGGGGAGAGGGTTTGAGGAGGAGGTTGGGAAGGGAGTTGGCGGGGGGGGGGGGGGGGCGGGCAGGACGTCACCTCTGCTGGTCAGGTTGTTAGTGGGGGGGGGGGGGGGGCGTGTGAACTTGTTCCTACTTCAGTCATTACCCTAGTAAAATGAGATGATGATAACCTAATCTTTCCGAGACGATGACTGGAACTGGAGAGATGAGGATGTAAGCTTCAGACATGATGAATGAACCTGGATGGACAACGAATGAACCTGGAAGGGCAATAGCTTCACCTTGAGAGACTGTGACTGCAGCTTGAGGGACGATGGCTGAAGCATGATAGGTGATGACTGAAGCCTGAGACACAGTAGCTCCTGGAGGGTAAAGTAACACTGAGGTCAAGGGACGCGAGGAGACGTCACTTTGCCAACAGCTGCGTGGCGGCTCACTCTGACAGAGACAGCAAGATTTACAACTCACGAAGGTCACGTTCTGGGGTCTGTCAGTATCTTGTTTACCGGTGAAATATGGAAGGGGAAATTCACCCGTTGTTGACAGTGTGGATTATGCATGGTAATAACTTGCAGTTAGAAGCAATTTGTTCCTGACAGTTCAAATAGTGAGAGGAGAGGGAGGAGGAAGCTTGCTGTGTGTACCCAGACAACGCGTGTGTCGCTGTTCCTTGTCACTGGTTCATTAATACTGTCATAGGGTTGTAGAGTGCCGAGGGCGGGGAGGGGACTTTATGCTCACGTATTGACTATAACAGGTGATCACTAAGGTAGAGGTTTATATCAGGGAGTCAACCATTTGAGGAAGTCCTTGATCTTGTTATCTGTTTTGTGTTGGAACACTTGTCTGCTTCACACAGCTTATGCCAGCATCTTTTTGTTCTTAGCCTTAACAGTTGTATTTAGTAAACTAATACTTAATACCCAAAAACATATTTTGTTGATTGAAGAGTTAAAAAAGAAGACATCCGTGACGTAGTTACAGTGTTTACGATGCTCGTGTACTGTTTATTGCCTCGAGGCTTGTTTATTGTTATAAAAAGTCGATTCTTCACAATTGAGTATTTATCTGTACCCCTCTGCCCCGCCTCTCAACAACATCGTATATAATTCTTCACTACAATTTCACAAACGTAGTTATAGTAAATAATTCTGAGTATTGAAATGCTCTCGTTAGGTGTTTAGTGTTTCCTGTTGGTAACTGAAATACATTTCGTCTCAAATCAACATTTACAGAAAGATAGTGAGGCTTAAAAGGCGTCAAACACGGCGAACCTTTGTGTAGTTGGCCAGAGTAAATACCACAGTTCTCATTTCTGGTTTTCCGCGAATTTGAACACGTTCCCGCCACGCAAACTCGACCTCGACTCTTCTTGAAAGTTGTTTCCTTTGAAAAACAAATTGGAGTTTTGACCCTAATCTTTTACGATAACAAAGCGTGTATCATGAGGTGGGCCGCTTAAAGTTACAGCTTCATTAGGGCTGATGGCGGCAAGTAACACGGGTTGAACGGTGACCGAGTTAGTACGAAGAAATTCTGTATAAAGATAACCGAGAAAGAGAACTCTGGTACAAGCGTATATTAGAGGTTCATACAAGTTGAAGCGTATTCTAGGCGGTGGACATGTCACCTTGGCGTGACACCTGCCCGCTGTCATCACTGAGGGCTAATATCACGACCTCTTATCTTTGAATTATAACCTTTCTCTGTGCGGTTTACACACTATTTCATACTGAGAGACGTGTGTGTGTGTGTGTGTGCAGAATATTATGTTGATGCGGATTTTTATTTGTGTGTGGTTATGACATACACCACACCTACTGTACACTCACTAAAAAAATATTTGGCACCCTTACGGCGTGATACAATATGACACGAGTGCCGAATAAATTTTTAGTGGTTGTACACCAATGATAGAGGACCAGGTAATACCTTAATTACCAACCTGATGGAGGAAGAGCCTATCGTCGGTAGTGGAAACAGGTGCGGGACGTCGTCGTGGTCGTAGAGTATTGATTGTGTCGCTGAGGAGATCCCCGGCCCTCAACACACACACAATTGATATGTTTTTAGCTGTGGGATTGAATCGGTGGAGTTTTGTCCGAGGTAATCCCTTACGTGATGATCAAGAGTGTGTGTGTGTGTGTGTGTGTGTGTGTGTGCTTGATGTGGATGTGATTGTGTTTTCGTGCGTCCAAATGTTTGTTATTGTTTGGTTGTGCATATGCGTGTGCATGTTAAAATGTGTGTTTTTGTGTTTCTCTGCACGTGCAGGCGTACACGCATGTGTCCGTGTGTATTACAGTGCACGTGTGTTTGTTTATTTCTGTTGAGTGTGTGTTTTAGGAGAATTCTGGCCCAGATATCTACTATTACACGGCACATTTTTTTTGTAGGTATTCACGACTGTTCGTGCCTTCAGGAAATAACTTATCCAAGTACAAACTTGCACTCGGGGGAGAGTTATAATTCACAACCATTAGATTTCACTAGCTCTTTAATAAATATTTGAACATGTTTTTATCCTGACGGAGTGAGTTGAGACTTTACCAATAGTGTGTACGAGCCTTTTATAACTTGTCAGTGTAGTAGAGGGGAGATAGACCAGGAGCCTGTACGAGGCAGACTAAGGTTAGGTCATATATCTCCCACAAGGTGCTCATTTGCCACACGAACGCATTTTTTGGGAAAGACCATAATATGTTTGGTGGTCCAGTGCCAATTTGGACCCTGTGGAAGGTAGGGTTAAGGGTTATGGGGGTGAAGTGATTCCCTCCCTCCCCTCCCCTTACTGAACCAACAATGCCACTCCCTCTCGTTGTGGAAATATAACATTAATTTTAGGGTGTGTTTTATTTTTATTTTTTATTATTACTTTTTTTTGGGATGGGGGGGGGGGGGGGTGAGTGATGGCGGCGTCGATGATCTAATTCACTTGTTTGGTGCAAGTTTAGGGGCTGGCGAGGGTGAAGGTTCAGGTGGCGAGTGTTTGTGTGACTGGCGAGGGTGAAGGTTCAGGTGGCGAGTGTTTGTGTGACTGAATGTCGTTGTATGTTTTTTTTTTTTTTTTTACCTGAATAAGTCGCGTATATCTTTAAGGGTGTGTTTGTCTATGTTCGTGGAAAAGACTGAGACAAATGCACCTGAAGACAGACAGTAGATAATGATTAAAGACTGTTGACAACCGTGTAAGGTGCAGTTTAGTCATAGTCAAGAACACGTCCAGTGCCTGATGGCTCACCAGTTATGTTGCTGTATTAATGTGTGTTAGGCTCAATAATGACATAAGTTTATTTGCGTCGTGAGCGGTAGATATGTATCAATAATTCACAGTAATAATGTGTGCTACGTCCACTGGCCTCTCACTTCTGTCACAGGGCGGGTATAGGTCGAGTAAATTGATAAGTCCGTTGTTAAAATTGATATTGTCAACAGAGAGCCTCCATTAACCTGGCTCCGTCGGTTTTGTAAAACTAACAGTGTTATCTGGTTTATTTTCTTGAGCACATTATTATCGTACATGAATAACCGGCGGGCCGCGAGAACCCCTCCCAGCTACACGCCATTTGTGTGAATATTTCAGAGCCGTGAACTCGCGATAAAAAGGGAATACGATATTGTGGACATTGTAAAGCATTTCGAGGCTTGTATTTACAAATATTCTGCCCGGGTGTGTTGTAGTTGAATATAGAGCTATAATGTGCGGCTCCCGGGGCCCAGCAGCCACAATTCATGTTAAGTGTGGCTCCACCTGCATATTATCCTGCCCCCACCCCCACCCTACCCCAATGCCCCTACACTACCACCCCTTCACACTCCCACCACGCCCTGCATCTCAACCACCACCTCCACATACCCCAATACCCCTACACCCCCCACCCACCCCCACCCCCCAATAGCCCCACCTACCTCAATACCCCCTACAACCCCCAATACCCCCTACACCCCCACCCACCCCAATAATCCCACCCACCTCAATACCCCCACCCACCTCAATACCCCCTACAACCCCCAATACCCCCTACACCCCCACCCACCCCAATACCCCCTACAACCCCCAATACCCCCTACACCCCACCCACCCAATACCCCACACCCCACCCACCCAATACCCCCTACACCCCACCCCCCATACCCCCTACACCCCCACCCACCCCAATACCCCCTACACCCCAACCCACCCCAATACCCCCTCCACCCCCACCCACCCCAATACCCCCTACACCCCCACCCACCCCAATAATCCCACCCACCTCAATACCCCCTACAACCCCCAATACCCCTACACCCCAATACCCCCACACCCCAATACCCCGTACAACCCCGAATACCCCCTACACCCCCAATACCCCCTACACCCCCACCCACCCCAATAACCCCTACACCCCCACCCACCCCAATACCCACTACACCCCCCACACACCCAATACCCCATACACCCCACCCACCCCAATACCCCCTACACCGCCACCCACCCCAATACCCCCTACACCCCCACCCACCCCAATACCCACTACACCCCCACCCATCCCAATACCCCCTACACCCCCACCTATCCCAATACAATACCCCCAACCACCCCAATACCCCCACCCACCCTCGACACACCCCCTACACCCCCCACACACCCCCTACACCCCCCACACACCCCCTACACCCCCACACACCCCCTACACCCCCCACACACCCCTTACACCCCCCACACACCCCTTACACCCCCACACACCCCCTACACCCCACCACACACCCCAACACCCCTACACCCCCACCACCCCACCCACTACACCCCCCACACCACCCAACACCCCCACACACCCCCACCCACCCCACACACCCCCACACCGCCACCCACGCCCACACCCCCACACGCCACCCACCCCAACCCACTACACCCCCACCATCCCAATACCCCCTACACCCCCACCCACCCATACACTACCCCCACCACCCCCATACCCCCACCCACCCTCACACACCCCCTACACCCCCCACACCCCCTACACCCCCCACACACCCCCTACACCCCCCACACCCCCTACCCCCCCCACACCCCCTACCCACCCCACACCCCCTACCCCCCCACACCCCCTACCCCCCCACACCCCCTACCTCCCCCCCACACCCCTACCCCCCCACACCCCCCTACCCCCCACACCCCCTACCCCCCACACACCCCCTACCCCCCACACCCCCTACCCCCCACACACCCTACGCCCCCCACACACCCTACACCTCCCCCACACACCCTACACCCCCACACCCCCCACACACCCCCTACACCCCCCACACACCCCCTACACCCCCCACACACCCCCTACACCCCCCACACACCCCACACACCCCCTACACCCCCCACACACCCCCTACACCCCCCACACACCCCCTACACCCCCCACACACCCCCTACACCACCACACCCCCACACCCCCTACCCCCCCACACCCCTACCCCCCACACACCCCCTACCCCCACACACCCCCTACCCCCCACACACCCCTACACCCCCCACACCCCCTACCCCCCCACACCCCCTACCACCCCCACACCCCCTACCCCCCCCACACCCCCTACCCCCCCACACACCCTACCCCCCCACACACCCTACACACACCCTACACCCCCACACACCCCCTACGCCCCCCACACACCCCCTACACCCCCCACACACCCCACACCCCCCCTGCACCCCCCACCCACCCCCCACCCCCCCCACACACCCCCCACACCCCCCACACCACACACACCCCATACACCTCCACACACCCCATACACCCCCTACTCCCCTACACCCCCACACACCCCCCTACACCCCCACACACCCCATACACCCCCACACACCCCCTACAACCCCACACACCCCCCTACACCCCCACACACCCCCTACACCCCCTACAACCCCACACACCCCCCACACACCCCCTCCACCCCCACACACCCCCTACACCCCCACACACCCCCTACACTTCCACATACACCCCCTACATCTCCACACACTCCCTACACCCCCACACACTCTCTACACCCCCTACACCCCCACACACTCCCTACACACCCCCTACACCTCCACACACTCCCTACACCTCCACACACTCCCTACACCCCCACACACTCCCTACACCCCCACACACTCCCTACACCCCCACACACTCCCTACACCACCACACACTCCCTACACCCCCACACACTCCCTACACCCCCACACTCACCCGACACCCCCACACACCTCCTACACCCCCACACACTCCCTACACCTCCACACACTCCCTACACCCCCATTCACTCCCTACACCCCCACACACCTCCTTCACCCCGACACACCTCCTTCACCCCCCACACACCTCCTTCACCCCCCACACACTCCCTACACCCCCACACACCCCCTACACCCCCACACACCTCCTTCACCCCCACACACCCCCTACACCCCACACACCCCCACACACTCCCCACACACCCCCTACACCTCCACACACCACCTACACCTCCACACTCCCCCTACACCCCCACACACTCCCTACACCCCCACACACTCCCTACACCCCTACACACTCTACACCCCACACACACCTCCTTCACCCCCTACACCCCCTTCACCCCCTACACTCCACACACCCCCTACACCCCACACACCCCCTACACCTCCACACACCCCCTACACCTCCACACACTCCCTACACCTCCACACACCCCCCACACCCTCTACACCCCCATACACCCCAAATTTCGTCGTTATCACTACCCTCCTCGCTGAAGCCTCCATCTTAAATTCACTACAACCAGCCCTCCGTCACCACAACCAGCCCTCCTTCATTACTACCGGCCCCCCTCACTACTACCAGCCGCCCCTCACTACTACCAGCCGCCCTCACCATAACCAGCCCTCCCTCACCATAACGAGACCCCTCACTACAACCAGCCCCCCTCACTACTACCAGCCCCCCTCACTACTACCAGCCCCCCTCGCTACTACCAGCCCTCCGTCACCACAACCAGCCCTCCTCACCATAACCACCCCTCCCTCACTATTACCAGCCCCCCTCACTACTACCAGCCCTCCCTCACCAGCACTACCCACGTAGGCAATATCTCAGGTGTGCTGGGGTGATATTCTCCCACGATACCTGGGGGTAATACTTCAGGTGTACTGGCCAGGTAATCTTCCACTGAGGGTAATACTTCAGGTATTATTCTCCCACGATACCTGGGAGTTAGCCAGGATGAGATATATTCCCTGAAATTGTTGGTTTTTATTCTTTAAGTAAACAGCTGTGATTTATTCCTTGTTTCAGGAGGTATTCAGGTGAAGGTATTTAACGTGACACCTTAGAACACATGAAACTTCCGAATTTACTAAGAATTTTAAAGAAAAGAGTTAGTAGTTGTCTAGTATTTAAAGATGAGATTAATTATTGGTACATAAATTGTATCGTGTTTATTGCTTATTATCTTACTTGAAAGCTAATAATATTTAGTGGTACCTAAATTCTGATCTTCATGTAAAACCAATAAGCTTGAGAAAGTTTGTGGTACATAGTTCATTTTCATCATCACGCTGTAAAGCTTAAGCACTGTTATATCAAGCTGTGCATGAATTGTCGTTTTCATATAAGAATTCAAAGCTTAAGAAAATCTACGAAATAGAGAATGTTTGAAATTCATTAAAAAGCAAAAAAAAAAAAAAAAATTATTTCGTAAGCAAAACAAAAGCATTAACAGAACAACGTGTATTTGTTAAGGTTCTTTTGCAAACAGCTCAATAACAGCCAAGTCGTAAAGAAACAGTTCATATTAATTTCACAAGGACTTCATCAAAGCCAGCCCGTAAAGTAAACAATAATTCGCAAAAGTCAATTTATATGTATACAGGCTGACAAATAATCATTAAAACCGATGTATAAAATAAGCAGCTTACATTAATTTTACAAACAGTCCGCCAAAACTGATTCACAAAAAATAATTTGAGCAATTTATAAACAATTGATTAAAAGTAATTTGTAAACCATATAAAAGTTTTAGAATACTTTACACAAAAGGTTATTCAAGAGAGGTTTACAAATAGGCAGTCGGACAAGTGAGTAGGTCAACAGGTTGTGAGGGGCGACCAGCCAACACCGTGCCTACCTGGGTTATCATGGTGTCCAGGTGAGTTGTGTCCTGGGCTGTAGCGGGGAGCCTGGCCACCGAGTGAACGAGGACCTCGAACGAAATCCTACCTAACCTAACCCAACTTTACTTTACTTTCTGCTGATCTTACTCAACCAAACCAAACCACAAACATTACTTTATCTTAACTTAATGTGTGTCTATGCGTGCGTACATTTTGTCGCCAACATGTGATCAACAAGAGGAAACACTGATCTAGTGCACGCGGCCGTACCCTACCAGAGTTGGAACCTAACCTAACCTAACCTAGAGTTGGTGGATAGCTCTATCTTGGTAACTGGTTGTTAAATTATTGAGAATTCGTATATTGAAGAATTGGTCGACGATTTTCTTTTTTTGAGAGACGAAAGTAATTGATACGCTCGAAGAATTGTGTGTGAAATAATTAGTAATTTTAAAGAGCATTGTACTTTTGTCATGTTTTTTATTACTTTACTGTTGTGGGTGATGATGGTCTCAAAGAGCGACACAACTCTTGTTTTTGTGGTGGTACTGAGGGGGGGGGGGGGGAGAGGAATGATTTTGTCCAGTATGATATTGTGTGGCGAGGCTTTTGTCCCTGTATCTCGGGGCGGGGCGGCCACCAGCCAGTCAACCAACATACATTACCACTATCAGGACCCAAGCTGTACCTCCGTTACGCACACTTTATAATGAACCAACAGATCCCTGACGACACTATCACCCATACCGCACTACGTTTAACTCGAGCTTGGGTTAATTCCGACTCGCTCTTCTTAATAATTAATTTCTTTAATCTTATTGCGTTTCTCTTTAGAAGCATACATTTATTTGGTGTAAGCTTGTATGAATACAAAGTAATGGCCCAGGGATTATGGAATTGGACTGCTGCGTCGAGTCGCTGGTACAGGTAGATGGATGCTGTACTGCTGTAGTCTCAGGTGGCGTCAGGGAGGTTGGTGTCCATATCTTCAAAAAATGAAAGTATTCACACCATCGCCCCAAAAAAGTCTAATTCCTTTTGGACAAAACAGTACACATTAAAGGCTATGTACTTCCAGGTCATGTGGGACTCCTTGGGTCTAGTTGCACCTCCTTTGGTTACACTTAAGATGAAGTAGCATGGGCTAAGCTGGAGACTGGTGTGTAACCTCACACCAAGTCTTTGCCGGACAACACTGTGATCACATCTGGGTGTTTCGCAGATCTTTTGATTCTGAGGATCTTGGACTGTCTACTTGCTGAACAGTGAGCAGTGACCAGGCTTATTTTGACGTTGCCGTCGTGTCTCGTATTGCATACTGAGAAGTAACCAGAGATGAAGGTATGAACACAATGCCGTATTCATTTACTTTCACATTGTTATATACGCTTGAATGTATTGAGAGGGGCGGGGAAGAGGGGTAATTGCCAAAGGGAGAGTTGAGGATGGCCAGTAGGGACTCCCAGCACGAGTAACACTCACAGTTTGGAGGCGGACTCTTCTTTCTATATCAGATGTTGCTCTCTCAAGCATGGCTGAGGCAATCTTCTCCTTGATGGGCTGTTTGGTCGTGTGGGATGTGAGAGCATTCCACGGTATATATATATATATATATATATATATATATATATATATATATATTAGGAGATATTAAGGAAACATTTTCACGTCGACTATAAGAGGAGTTCACAATGTATTAAATAACGCGAAAAAAATAAACTTGATACTAATAACTAAAGTAAACAAAAAAGACAAAAAGCTATAAACCAAAAAGTCACGTGACGCTGAGAAATTAATTAAAAAAATAAATAACGTGAAGTAAAAAAGATTAAACCGTAGACGCTTACAAAAATGGACGAACGAATTAATGCTGAAATTGGAAAATCCAAATGAAGGTAAATTGAAAGTGTGTTTTTTGCTCAACACAGTTAAACAAAGGCCCCAAATAAACCCAGGGCCAGGTAAATTATAGATACTCTTTATACAGTAGTTAATTAATTACCTTTTAGAGCTGAGGGGAGTTTGCTTAACCTTGGTAAACCGGACCAGTGTTGGGTGAGAGTGAGCAAAGAGAGTTAAAGAGTGTGTGTCTCTCTCTCTCTCTCTCTCTCACACACACACACACACATGTACACCTACACACACACACACACACATGTACACCACACACACACACACACACAGATAGGGTGGGCGTGGCACACTTAGGCTACGTTACACCAGGTGGACCAAACAATTGACTACACGCCAATATTTACTGACCTCAGAATAGGACCCGAGGAAGAGTGTTTACATGTGGCTGAACCCTGACCAGTGTGTTACCTTGTTGTCTCTGTGTGATGATCTAGGAGGAGGTAGACAATTGATGTGGCAGTAGATAGACAGTTGATGATGTTATAGAAATAGATGAATAAAAAGTTAAGAGGATATTGTTAAGACTTTATAAGATTGAAAACAATGATCTGAGATAATGATGTTAATATCAGTTTGAATAACATCCGTGTTCGTAATAAAAATAATAATAATAATGATAATGATAATTGCAATGATGATAATTATAATAATGGTAATAACATTGTATCTAAAATAACACTGAAAATAACCAATGAATAAATGAGTGAAGAGAGAATTGAACACACTAGCCAACAAACCCAACACACTAGCCAACAAACCCACCACACTAGCCAACAAACCCAACACACTAGCCAACAAACCCGACACACTAGCCAACAAACCCACCACACTAGCCAACAAACCCAACACACTAGCCAACAAACCCGACACACTAGCCAACAAACCCAACACACTAGCCAACAAACCCAACACACTAGCCAACAAACCCGACACACTAGCCAACAAACCCGACACACTAGCCAACAAACCCGACACACTAGCCAACAAACCCGACACACTAGCCAACAAACCCGACACACTAGCCAACAAACCCGACACACTAGCCAACAAACCCGACACACTGGCCAACAAACCCGACACACTGGCCAACAAACCCGACACACTGGCCAACAAACCCGACACACTGGCCAACAAACCCGACACACTAGCCAACAAACCCGACACACTAGCCAACAAACCCGACGCACTAGCCAACAAACCCGACACACTAGCCAACAAACCCGACACACTAGCCAACAAACCCACCACACTAGCCAACAAACCCGACACACTAGCCAACAAACCCGACACACTAGCCAACAAACCCGACACACTAGCCAACAAACCCGACACACTAGCCAACAAACCCGACACACCAGCCAACAAACCCGACACACCAGCCAACAAACCCGACACACTAGCCAACAAACCCGACACACTAGCCAACAAACCCACCACACTAGCCAACAAACCCAACACACTAGCCAACAAACCCAACACACTGGAGTCGTAACAAGTGACAACAATCATAGTCATCAATGAATGGGTGTAACCGGCAGAATGATTGAGTATTATGAGATTAGGCGGAGGAGAAATAAAGGGAGATAAGATGAGATACGCGGTTGCCATAGGACCTAAGAGCGAGTGAATGAGTGAGTGGCCAATCAAGAATTACTTGTAGCTACACGAACGCCTAGACTTATTAGGGAAAAAAAAAAATCTCCCGCGGTAAAATAAATTATGTCGTTCAGTCAGTTAGGAAAGGCATGCATAGGGCTGTCGAACGCAGGCAAAAATTAGGTTTCATCATGTCCATTTAGGGAGGTTTGTGTGTGTGTGTGTGTGTGTGTGGTCTCCCTTTGTAAACACATCTCCCCCCCCCCCCCCTCCCGCCGTCCGTCACAAAGGTAGCAAGCAATTCCCATCCATCCCCGTTTTGGGAATCTCTCTTTATGCCCCAAATGATGTAATTAAGACCAGTACCGGAGACTCTCTTTGATACCGTGTTACTGCCGATATTGCCATGATTACCTCCAGGAGGGGTAATGGTGGGAGGGAAGGAGGGGTGATGCTGGGACGGAAGGAAGGAGGGTGTGATGGTGGGAGGGAAGGGCGGTTGATGGTGGGAGGGAAGGAGGGTGTGATGGTGGGAGGGAAGGGTGGTTGATGGTGGGAGGGAAGGGTGGCGATGGTGGGAGGGAAGGGTGGTAGATGGTGGGAGGGAAGGGTGGTAGATGGTGGGAGGGAAGGAGGGTTGATGGTGGGAGGGAAGGGTTGTTGATGGTGGGAGAGAGGGAGGGTGATGGTGGAAGGGAAGGGTGGTTGATGGCGGAAGGGAAGGGTTGTTGATCGTGGGAGAAAGGGAGGGTGATGGTGGAAGGGAAGGGTGGTTGATGGTGGGAGGGAGGGAGGGGTGATGGTTGGAGGGAAGGAGGGGTGATGGTGGGATGAAAGGGTGGTTGATGGCGGGAGGGAAGGGTGGTGATGGCGGGAGGGAAGAGTGGTAGTGGTGGGAGGGAAGAGTGGTGATGGTGGGAGGGAATGGTTGTTGAAGGTGGGAGGGAAGGGTGGTTGATGGTGGGAGGAAAGGGTGGTGATGGTGGGAGGGAAGGGTGGTTGATGGTGGGAGGGAAGGGTGGTTGATGGTGGGAAGGAAGGGTGGTTGATGGTGGGAGGGAAGGGTGGTGATGGTGGGAGGGAAGGGTGGTGATGGTGGGAGGGAAGGGTGGTTGATGGTGGGAGGGAAGGGTGGTTGATGGTGGGAGGGAAGGGTGGTTGAAGGTGGGAGGGAAGGGTGGTGATGGTGGGAGGGAAGGGTGTTTGAAGGTGGGAGGGAAGAGTGGTTGATGGTGGGAGGGAAGGGTGGTTGATGGTGGGAGGGAAGGGTGGTTGATGGTGGGAGGGAAGGGTGTCGATGGTGGGAAGGAAGGGTGGTTGATGGTGGGAGGGAAGGGTGTCGATGGTGGGAGGGAAGGGTGTTTGAAGGTGGGAGGAAGGGTGGTTGATGGTGGGAGGGAAGGGTGGTGATGGTGGGAGGGAAGGGTGGTTGATGGTGTGAGAGAGGGTGGTTGATGGTGGGATGGAAGGCTGGTGTTGGTGTGAGGGAAGGGTGGTTGATGGTGGGAGGGAAGGGTGGTTGATGGTGGGATGGAAGGCTGGTGATGGTGGGAGGGTGGTGATGGTGTGAGGGAAGGGTGGTTGATGGTGGGAGGGAAGGGTGGTTGAAGGTGGGAGGGAAGGGTGGTTGATGGTGGGAGGGAAGGGTGGTGATGGTGGGAGGGAAGGGTGGTGATGGTGGGAGAGAGGGTGGTGATGGTGGGAGGGAAGGGTGGTTGATGGTGGGAGGGAAGGGTGGTGATGGTGGGAGAGAGGGTGGTGATGGTGGGAGAGAGGGTGGTGATGGTGGGAGGGAAGGGTGGTTGATGGTGGGAGGGAAGAGTGGTGATGGTGGGAGGAAAGGGTGGTTGATGGTGGGAGAGAGGGTGGTGATGGTGGGAGGGGAGGGTGGTGATGGTGAGAGGGGAGGGTGGTAATGGTGTGAGGGGAGGGTGGTGATGGTGTGAGGGAAGGGTGATGATGGTGTGAGGGAAGGGTGGTTGATGGTGGGAGGGGAGGGTGGTGATGGATGAGAGGGGAGGGTGGTGATGGTGTGAGGGAAGGGTGGTTGATGGTGGGAGGGAGGGTGGTGATGGTGGGAGGGAAGGTGGTGGTGGTGGTGGGAGGGAGAGGGAAGGGTGGTTGATGGTGGGAGGGAGGGTGGTGATGGTGGGAGGGAAGGTGGTAGTGGTGGGAGGGAGTGTGAGAGGGTGGGGTGGTTGATGGTGGGAGGGAGGGTGGTGATGGTGGGAGGGAAGGTGGTGGTGGTGGGAAGGAGTGTGAGAGGGAAGGGTGGTGATGGTGTGAGGGAAGGGTGGTTGATGGTGGGAGTGAGGGTGGTGATGGTGGGAGGGAGGGTGGTGGTGGTGGGAGGGAAGGGGGGGACGGTGGTGATGGTGGGAGGGGAGGGTGGTGATGGTGAGAGGGGAGGGTGGTGGTGGTGAGAGGGGAGGGTGGTTGATGGTGGGAGGGAAGGGTGGTTGATGGTGGGAGGGAGGGTGGTGGTAGTGGGAGGGAAGGGGGGGACGGTGGTGATGGTGGAAGGTGAGGGTGGTGATGGTGAGACGGGAGGGTGGTGATGGTGAGAGGGAAGGGTGGGTGATGGTGGGAGGGAAGGGTTGTTGATGGTGGGAGGGAGTGTGAGAGGGTGGGGTGGTTGATGGTGGGGGGAAGGGTGGTGATGGTGGGAGGGGAGGGGAGAGGAAAGGTGGTGATGGTGGGAGGAAAGGGTGGTTGATAGTGGGAGGGAGGGAGGGTGGTGGTGGTGGGAGGGGAGGAGGGGACGGTGGTGATGGTGGGAGGGGAGGATGGTGATGGTGAGGGGGGAGGGTGGTGATGGTGAGAGGGATGGGTGGTTGATGGTGGGAGGGAGTGTGAGAGGGTGGGGTGGTTGATGGTGGTGGGAGGGGAGGGTGGTGATGGTGATAGGGAAGGGTGGTTGATGGTGGGAGGGAAGGGTGGTTGATGGTGGGAGGGAAGGGTGGTTGATGGTGGGAGGGAAGGCAGGTGATGGTGGGAGGGAAGGGTTTTTGATGGTGGGAGGGAAGGGTGGTAATGGCAGGGAGGGAGGGAGGGAGGAAGGAAGGAAGGAAGGGTGGTGATGGCAGGGAAGGAGGAGTTCTGAAGGGTGGACGGGTAGGGGAAATAAAGAATGGGAAGTGAAAGTGGTGATGTATATGGGAGAAAAGGGGAAGAAGTAAACGAATGAAAGGGGGAAGTTTTGAAGGGAATGGAGAGGAAGGAGAGATTGTGAAGGGAAGGTAGTGGAAGGGGGGGTGGTGAGAGGAAGAGTAGGGGAGGAGGAAGAGGAGGGAGGGGTGGGGCAAGGGGAAGAGGAGATGGAGAGAGTGAGATGGTAAGAGGGAGCACAGTAGTGGTTGGGAGGGAGGGAGGGTTGATAAATGATAAGAGGAAGCGAGTTAAAGGGAGAAAGGGTAAAAAAAAGTGAATAAAGAAAGATGGAAGGTGAGAGGAAAGAGAAAGTTGTAAGAAGATGGAAAGTGAGGAGAGAGAGAGAGAGAGAGAGAGAGAGAGAGAGAGAGAGAGAGAGAGAGAGGCAAAGGGTGAATAACGGAAGAGGGAATGAGAGGAAGGAGAGATAAGGAATGTGAGGGAAAATAGTAAATGAACTAGGGAAGAGGGAGAGATGAGAGAACAAAGACACGGGGAGGGAGGAAGGTAATTGAAGAGGAGACAGAAAGAGAAATACACATGCATATACAGATTTATACATACATACATACATATATTATGGGTATACGTAGATGCTTAGATATACACATGAATATATACACCTACAGAGAGACTATACCGGTAACATATATAGTGTGTTTGTGTGTGTATCTTAGTGAGTTCGTCCCGTACACCTGTCCTGCCACCATGCGATATTCATCTTTAATTACCCATATTTTGCTGCTGGGAGAATCACGACGCTCCCAGAGGCACCTTATAATACCTGTGACGCCCCGGGAATAGATGTTCTAACTTCAACTGTAATTCAGAGTCTGTTTCTGAAATACGAATAGGAAACACACACACACACTCTCTCTCTCTCTTTCTCTCTCTCTCTCTTCATCATCATCATCATCATCATCATCTCCTCTGTTGGTCTGTGTTTTTCCCTTCCCTCGTTTCATATTTCCCTCTCTTATCATCTTTCTCCTTCCTTCCTTCCTTCCTTCCTTTCTTCTCGAACTTCCCTCATCTCCCCTTTCCATGCCCTTCACTTGTCTTCAGTTCCTCTCGTTTCCCTTCTCTTTTGTCATCTTAAAATTTATTCTTTCCTTTCTTTCTTCCTTCCTTTTTTCCCTCTACACTTTCCGTCTGCGTTCACCATGACCATTCCCTTTTATGCTTCCTTATTTTCAATTCCCTTCTTTTCATTCGTTTTATTCTTCCCTCCCCTCCCTTCTCTTCCATTCCTTTCTCCTTTCTTTCCTCCTTTCCTCCATCCTGCGTTCTTTTCTTTGTCGTCTCGCTGGCAATTTAAAATTTATTTATTTATTTATTTATTTATTTATTTATTGTTGATGACGTCCAGGTGTGAGGACCGAGTGCCTCCCGCTGCCTCTACCTGATCGTCCCCCGTGTAGTACCTTATTGATTCTCATCTTCTCTTCTGTTTGTAAGGGGGTGGGGGTCGTTTGCTATGGGTGGGGGTCGTTTGCTATGGGTGGGGGTCTTGTAGGGGTGGGGATCGTTTGCTTATGGGTGGGGGTCTAGAAAGGATTGGGGTCGTGTAGGGGTGGGGATCATTTGCTTATGAGTGGGGGTCTTGTAAGTGTGGGGGTCGTGTAGGGGTGGGGGTCGTGTAGGGGTGGGTGCCGTTTACTTATTGTTGGGTGAGTGTAGGTGGTGGGGGTCGTGTAGGGGTGGGAGGTCGTTTGCTGATGAGTGGGGTAGTGTAGGGGGTGGGAGGGGGGTCCTTTTGTAGGAGTGGGAGTTGTGTACAGTATTTGGGAACGTGTGTGTGTGTGTGTGTGTGTGTGTGTGTGCTCCACGTGTTAATTAGTAGGGAGGTGTGTGTGAGGTGAGACAGACAGCTGGATCACACGAGATAATTACCTGACGGAGGCGCCACCACCTGCACGACCTCCACCACACAGACGGCCGCAAGTGCCCACCTCCCCCCTTCAGTCCTTGTTTACCCGGCGCGGGAAACTGATACCCGAGTGCCATCACTATAATGGAAAGAGATGATGTTACACACACACACACACACACACACACCTGTATACTGTATATATTTGAAAACTAAGGCTTTTTAGTTCTCTGAATTATAATATCATGAGATAATCAGTTAATTAGGGCCTTCATTATGTGCAAAGGGTGTACTGTATACTGAATTAACAATAATATTTATCACATCAATCAAGAGGCTGCGTATGTGAGTGAGAGCAGAGAGAACACCACGCCAGCTTAATTGATAAGATGGTGGTGGTGTGCGAGGATGGTAACGCAGTACAGTGTATGTACAATGAGGTTTGGGAGAAAAATATATGTCATACTCCTGGCAGCTTCACACAATAAAGGGAAAAAGTCAGTCAGGAGAGGCGATCTTAGGACTAACTATGGCTCATAATAAAGGGACCTGACCTATACTATATATACGTCTTATAGAGCCACAAACGTTCGCTGTCATATCATGGTTTAAAGTGATGTGTGTCGTTGCCGGTATGCCAATTTTTTTTCGTGTTGTAAGTTTGGTATCTTCTGATCGAGTCTCTGCAAATTTCATGATAAAGTTACCTAAAGAAAATTACAAAGGATCTTCTCTTTTGAGAGTTCTACCTTTTATGTTGACGGAAAAAATCTTGGTTTGTTTACAGTGTTTTCTACCGATGGCTGGCGCATCATAACTCCTTTAGATGGAACTTTTTATTACATTCAATTGAAGTCTCTCAGAGTTTGCGTCCTAAAGATTCAGAGCTCCGGAAGTCTTGTGTCTCTTTTGTTGAACTAAAGTAAGCTACATGGGAGCCTGTTTCCGCAAAGTTGCTGGTATTTGTACATTATTACTTGGTGGTGATTTATTGTCGTTATTGTCGTGTCTTGAGGAAATAGGAGAGACTGACAGAGACAGACAGACAGTTAAGTACATACATACATACATACATACATACATACACACACACACACACACACACATATGCACAGTAAAATCTCTTCATATGCTATACGACGGACCGTACGAGTATGTATCCAGTTGACTGTATTTTTACTCTTATGTTTAATATTAGAACAACAGACACCTTCCTGTACCTGTTGCTGTATCCTTATCTTTTTTTACCAAACTATTTATATGTAATAGAGGAGTGCTAATTAACACATATTAAACAGAATAGTAAAACAAGAACTACCCAGGGCCATATTGTAAAAAAGTAGAAGTTGAAACATTGTAAATAAAAATGTCTTTAAAATATTGCTGACGCCCAATTTGTAAAAACAAGATGGATGATAGATTGTAAAAGCAGGTGGCTATCCAGTTAATAATAAGGAAATGTTGGCTCTCAAATTGTAAAAGGTGAAGATGGTCGTAGCTACATTGTGATGAAACATGGATGGTAATACTGTGATGAAGATGGGATGATGATCAGAGTCGTAATATTAAATGTGTGTGGTGAGACTCCGGAGTGTCTCATGCTTATATCATGACCGCAAGAGTCACGCATGACCTGTGTTGTCTCTCCCACACGGGTCACCCATGACCTGTGATGTCTATCCCACACGAGTCACCCATGACCTGTGTTGTCTCTCACGGGTCATCCATGACCTGTGTTGCCTCTCCCACACGAGTCACCCATGACCTGTGTTGTCTCTCCCACACGAGTCACCCATGACCTGTGTTGTCTCTCCCACACGAGTCACCCATGACCTGTGTTGTCTCTCCCACACGGGTCACCCATGACCTGTGTTGTCTCTCTCACGGGTCATCCATGACCTGTGTTGTCTCTCTCTCACGGGTCATCCATGACCTGTGTTGTCTCTCTCTCACGGGTCATCCATGACCTGTGTTGTCTCTCTCACGGGTCATCCATGACCTGTGTTGTCTCTCTCACGGGTCATCCATGACCTGTGTTGTCTCTCTCACGGGTCATCCATGACCTGTGTTGTCTCTCTCTCACGGGTCATCCATGACCTGTGTTGTCTCTCTCACGGGTCATCCATGACCTGTGTTGTCTCTCTCTCACGGGTCATCCATGACCTGTGTTGTCTCTCTCACGGGTCATCCATGACCTGTGTTGTCTCTCTCACGGGTCATCCATGACCTGTGTTGTCTCTCTCACGGGTCATCCATGACCTGTGTTGTCTCTCTCACGGGTCATCCATGACTTGTGTTGTCTCTCTCACGGGTCATCCATGACCTGTGTTGTCTCTCTCACGGGTCATCCATGACCTGTGTTGTCTCTCTCACGGGTCATCCATGGCCTGTGTTGTCTCTCTCACGGGTCATCCATGACCTGTGTTGTCTCTCTCACGGGTCATCCATGACCTGTGTTGTCTCTCTCACGGGTCATCCATGACCTGTGTTGTCTCTCTCACGGGTCATCCATGACCTGTGTTGTCTCTCTCACGGGTCATCCATGACCTGTGTTGTCTCTCTCACGGGTCATCCATGACCTGTGTTGTCTCTCTCACGGGTCATCCATGGCCTGTGTTGTCTCTCTCACGGGTCATCCATGACCTGTGTTGTCTCTCTCACGGGTCATCCATGACCTGTGTTGTCTCTCTCTCACGGGTCATCCATGACCTGTGTTGTCTCTCCCACACGAGTCATCCATGACCTGTGTTGTCTCTCTCACACGAGTCATCCATGACCTGTGTTGTCTCTCTCACGGGTCATCCATGACCTGTGTTGTCTCTCTCACGGGTCATCCATGACCTGTGTTGTCTCTCTCACGGGTCATCCATGACCTGTGTTGTCTCTCTCACGGGTCATCCATGACCTGTGTTGTCTCTCTCACGGGTCATCCACGACCTGTGTTGTCTCTCTCACGGGTCATCCATGACCTGTGTTGTCTCTCTCACGGGTCATCCATGACCTGTGTTGTCTCTCTCACGGGTCATCCATGACCTGTGTTGTCTCTCTCACGGGTCACCCTTGACCTGTGTTGTCAATCTCTCACGGGTCATCCATGACCTGTGTTGTCTCTCACGGGTCATCCATGACCTGTGTTGTCTCTCTCACGGGTCACCCATGACCTGTGTTGTCTCTCTCACGGGTCACCCATGACCTGTGTTGTCTCTCTCACGGGTCATCCATGACCTGTGTTGTCTCTCTCACGGGTCATCCATGACCTGTGTTGTCTCTCTCACGGGTCATCCATGACCTGTGTTGTCTCTCTCACGGGTCATCCATGACCTGTGTTGTCTCTCTCACGGGTCATCCATGACCTGTGTTGTCTCTCTCACGGGTCATCCATGACCTGTGTTGTCTCTCTCTCACGGGTCACCCATGACCTGTGTTGTCTCTCTCTCACGGGTCACCCATGACCTGTGTTGTCTCTCTCACGGGTCATCCATGACCTGTGTTGTCTCTCTCTCACGGGTCACCCATGACCTGTGTTGTCTCTCTCACGGGTCACCCATGACCTGTGTTGTCTCTCTCACGGGTCACCCATGACCTGTGTTGTCTCTCTCACGGGTCATCCATGACCTGTGTTGTCTCTCTCTCACGGGTCACCCATGACCTGTGTTGTCTCTCTCACGGGTCATCCATGACCTGTGTTGTCTCTCTCACGGGTCATCCATGACCTGTGTTGTCTCTCTCTCACGGGTCACCCATGACCTGTGTTGTCTCTCTCACGGGTCATCCATGACCTGTGTTGTCTCTCTCTCACGGGTCACCCATGACCTGTGTTGTCTCTCTCACGGGTCATCCATGACCTGTGTTGTCTCTCTCACGGGTCATCCATGACCTGTGTTGTCTCTCTCACGGGTCATCCATGACCTGTGTTGTCTCTCTCACAGGTCACCCTTGACCTGTGTTGTCACTCTCTCACGGGTCATCCATGACCTGTGTTGTCTCTCTCACGGGTCATCCATGACCTGTGTTGTCTCTCTCACGGGTCATCCATGACCTGTGTTGTCTCTCTCACGGGTCATCCATGACCTGTGTTGTCTCTCTCACGGGTCATCCATGACCTGCGTTGTCTCTCTCACGGGTCATCCATGACCTGTGTTGTCTCTCTCACGGGTCACCCTTGACCTGTGTTGTCAATCTCTCACGGGTCATCCATGACCTGTGTTGTCTCTCTCACGGGTCACCCTTGACCTGTGTTGTCAATCTCTCACGGGTCATCCATGACCTGTGTTGTCTCTCTCACGGGTCATCCATGACCTGTGTTGTCTCTCTCACGGGTCATCCATGACCTGTGTTGTCTCTCTCACGGGTCACCCATGACCTGTGTTGTCTCTCTCACGGGTCACCCTTGACCTGTGTTGTCAATCTCTCACGGGTCATCCATGACCTGTGTTGTCTCTCTCACGAGTCACCCATGACCTGTGTTGTCTCTCTCACGGGTCACCCATGACCTGTGTTGTCTCTCTCTCACGGGTCATCCATGACCTGTGTTGTCTCTCTCTCACGGGTCACCCATGACCTGTGTTGTCTCTCTCACGGGTCACCCATGACCTGTGTTGTCTCTCTCTCACGGGTCATCCATGACCTGTGTTGTCTCTCTCACGGGTCATCCATGACCTGTGTTGTCTCTCTCACGGGTCACCCTTGACCTGTGTTGTCTCTCTCACGGGTCATCCATGACCTGTGTTGTCTCTCTCACGGGTCATCCATGACCTGTGTTGTCTCTCTCACGGGTCATCCATGACCTGTGTTGTCTCTCTCACGGGTCACCCATGACCTGTGTTGTCTCTCTCACGGGTCACCCTTGACCTGTGTTGTCAATCTCTCACGGGTCATCCATGACCTGTGTTGTCTCTCTCACGGGTCATCCATGACCTGTGTTGTCTCTCTCACGGGTCATCCATGACCTGTGTTGTCTCTCTCACGAGTCACCCATGACCTGTGTTGTCTCTCTCACGGGTCACCCATGACCTGTGTTGTCTCTCTCTCACGGGTCATCCATGACCTGTGTTGTCTCTCTCACGGGTCATCCATGACCTGTGTTGTCTCTCTCACGGGTCACCCATGACCTGTGTTGTCTCTCTCACGGGTCATCCATGACCTGTGTTGTCTCTCTCTCACGGGTCACCCATGACCTGTGTTGTCTCTCTCACGGGTCATCCATGACCTGTGTTGTCTCTCTGTCACGGGTCACCCATGACCTGTGTTGTCTCTCTCTCACGGGTCACCCATGACCTGTGTTGTCTCTCTCACGGGTCATCCATGACCTGTGTTGTCTCTCTCACGGGTCATCCATGACCTGTGTTGTCTCTCTCACGGGTCATCCATGACCTGTGTTGTCTCTCTCACGGGTCATCCATGACCTGTGTTGTCTCTCTCACGGGTCACCCTTGACCTGTGTTGTCAATCTCTACGGGTCATCCATGACCTGTGTTGTCTCTCTCACGGGTCATCCATGACCTGTGTTATCTCTCTCACGGTTCATCCATGACCTGTGTTATCTCTCTCACGGTTCATCCATGACCTGTGTTGTCTCTCTCACGGGTCATCCATGACCTGTGTTGTCTCTCTCACGGGTCATCCATGACCTGTGTTGTCTCTCTCACGGGTCATCCATGACCTGTGTTGTCTCTCCCACACGAGTCACCCTTGACCTGTGTTGTCTCTCTCACGGGTCATCCATGACCTGTGTTGTCTCTCTCTCACGGGTCATCCATGACCTGTGTTGTCTCTCTCACGGGTCATCCATGACCTGTGTTGTCTCTCTCACGGGTCACCCTTGACCTGTGTTGTCAATCTCTCACGGGTCATCCATGACCTGTGTTGTCTCTCTCACGGGTCATCCATGACCTGTGTTGTCTCTCTCACGGGTCATCCATGACCTGTGTTGTCTCTCCCACACGAGTCACCCTTGACCTGTGTTGTCTCTCTCACGGGTCATCCATGACCTGTGTTGTCTCTCTCACGGGTCATCCATGACCTGTGTTGTCTCTCTCACGGGTCATCCATGACCTGTGTTGTCTCTCTCACGGGTCACCCATGACCTGTGTTGTCTCTCTCACGGGTCACCCTTGACCTGTGTTGTCAATCTCTCACTGGTCATCCATGACCTGTGTTGTCTCTCTCACGAGTCACCCATGACCTGTGTTGTCTCTCTCACGGGTCACCCATGACCTGTGTTGTCTCTCTCTCACGGGTCATCCATGACCTGTGTTGTCTCTCTCTCACGGGTCACCCATGACCTGTGTTGTCTCTCTCACGGGTCATCCATGACCTGTGTTGTCTCTCCCACACGAGTCATCCATGACCTGTGTTGTCTCTCTCTCACGGGTCACCCATGACCTGTGTTGTCTCTCTCACGAGTCACCCATGACCTGTGTTGTCTCTCTCACGGGTCATCCATGACCTGGGTTGTCTCTCTCTCTCACGGGTCACCCATGACCTGTGTTGTCTCTCTCACGGGTCATCCATGACCTGTGTTGTCTCTCTCTCACGGGTCATCCATGACCTGTGTTGTCTCTCTCACGAGTCACCCATGACCTGTGTTGTCTCTCCCACACGAGTCACCCATGACCTGGGTTGTCTCTCCCACACGAGTCACCCATGACCTGGGTTGTCTCTCTCTCTAACGAGTCACCCTTGACCTGTGTTGTCTCTCCCACACGAGTCACCCATGACCTGTGTTGTCTCTCCCACACGAGTCACCCATGACCTGTGTTGTCTCTCCCACACGAGTCACCCATGACCTGTGTTGTCTCTCCCACACGAGTCACCCATGACCTGTGTTGTCTCTCTCTCTAACGAGTCATCCATGACCTGTGTTGTCTCTCTCACGGGTCATCCATGACCTGTGTTGTCTCTCTCACGGGTCATCCATGACCTGTGTTGTCTCTCTCTCACGGGTCACCCATGACCTGTGTTGTCTCTCTCACGGGTCATCCATGACCTGTGTTGTCTCTCTCACGGGTCATCCATGACCTGTGTTGTCTCTCTCTCACGGGTCATCCATGACCTGTGTTGTCTCTCTCACGGGTCATCCATGACCTGTGTTGTCTCTCTCACGGGTCATCCATGACCTGTGTTGTCTCTCTCACGGGTCATCCATGACCTGTGTTGTCTCTCTCTCACGGGTCATCCATGACCTGTGTTGTCTCTCTCACGGGTCACCCATGACCTGTGTTGTCTCTCTCACGGGTCACCCATGACCTGTGTTGTCTCTCTCACGGGTCATCCATGACCTGTGTTGTCTCTCTCTCACGGGTCATCCATGACCTGTGTTGTCTCTCTCACGGGTCATCCATGACCTGTGTTGTCTCTCTCACGGGTCATCCATGACCTGTGTTGTCTCTCTCTCACGGGTCATCCATGACCTGTGTTGTCTCTCTCTCACGGGTCATCCATGACCTGTGTTGTCTCTCTCACGGGTCATCCATGACCTGTGTTGTCTCTCTCACGGGTCATCCATGACCTGTGTTGTCTCTCTCACGGGTCATCCATGACCTGTGTTGTCTCTCTCTCACGGGTCATCCATGACCTGTGTTGTCTCTCTCACGGGTCACCCATGACCTGTGTTGTCTCTCTCACGGGTCATCCATGACCTGTGTTGTCTCTCTCACGGGTCATCCATGACCTGTGTTGTCTCTCTCTCACGGGTCATCCATGACCTGTGTTGTCTCTCTCACGGGTCATCCATGACCTGTGTTGTCTCTCTCACGGGTCACCCATGACCTGTGTTGTCTCTCTCACGGGTCATCCATGACCTGTGTTGTCTCTCTCACGGGTCATCCATGACCTGTGTTGTCTCTCTCTCACGGGTCACCCATGACCTGTGTTGTCTCTCTCTCACGGGTCATCCATGACCTGTGTTGTCTCTCTCACGGGTCATCCATGACCTGTGTTGTCTCTCTCTCACGGGTCATCCATGACCTGTGTTGTCTCTCTCTCACGGGTCATCCATGACCTGTGTTGTCTCTCTCACGGGTCATCCATGACCTGTGTTGTCTCTCTCTCACGGGTCATCCATGACCTGTGTTGTCTCTCTCACGGGTCATCCATGACCTGTGTTGTCTCTCTCTCACGGGTCATCCATGACCTGTGTTGTCTCTCTCACAGGTCACCCTTGACCTGTGTTGTCAATCTCTCACGGGTCATCCATGACCTGTGTTGTCTCTCTCACGGGTCATCCATGACCTGTGTTGTCTCTCTCTCACGGGTCATCCATGACCTGTGTTGTCTCTCTCTCACGGGTCATCCATGACCTGTGTTGTCTCTCTCACGGTCACCATGACCTGTGTTGTCTCTCTCACGGGTCATCCATGACCTGTGTTGTCTCTCTCACGGGTCATCCATGACCTGTGTTGTCTCTCTCACGGGTCATCCATGACCTGTGTTGTCTCTCTCACGGGTCATCCATGACCTGTGTTGTCTCTCTCACGGGTCATCCATGACCTGTGTTGTCTCTCTCACGGGTCATCCATGACCTGTGTTGTCTCTCTCACGGGTCACCCATGACCTGTGTTGTCAATCTCTCACGGGTCATCCATGACCTGTGTTGTCTCTCTCACGGGTCACCCATGACCTGTGTTGTCAATCTCTCACGGGTCATCCATGACCTGTGTTGTCTCTCTCACGGGTCATCCATGACCTGTGTTGTCTCTCTCACGGGTCATCCATGACCTGTGTTGTCTCTCTCACGGGTCACCCATGACCTGTGTTGTCTCTCTCACGGGTCACCCATGACCTGTGTTGTCAATCTCTCACGGGTCATCCATGACCTGTGTTGTCTCTCTCACGAGTCACCCATGACCTGTGTTGTCTCTCTCACGGGTCACCCATGACCTGTGTTGTCTCTCTCTCACGGGTCATCCATGACCTGTGTTGTCTCTCTCTCACGGGTCATCCATGACCTGTGTTGTCTCTCTCACGGGTCACCCATGACCTGTGTTGTCTCTCTCTCACGGGTCATCCATGACCTGTGTTGTCTCTCTCACGGGTCATCCATGACCTGTGTTGTCTCTCTCACGGGTCACCATGACCTGTGTTGTCTCTCTCACGGGTCATCCATGACCTGTGTTGTCTCTCTCACGGGTCATCCATGACCTGTGTTGTCTCTCTCACGGGTCATCCATGACCTGTGTTGTCTCTCTCACGGGTCACCCATGACCTGTGTTGTCTCTCTCACGGGTCACCCTTGACCTGTGTTGTCAATCTCTCACGGGTCATCCATGACCTGTGTTGTCTCTCTCACGGGTCATCCATGACCTGTGTTGTCTCTCTCACGGGTCATCCATGACCTGTGTTGTCTCTCTCACGGGTCATCCATGACCTGTGTTGTCTCTCTCACGGGTCATCCATGACCTGTGTTGTCTCTCTCACGGGTCACCCATGACCTGTGTTGTCTCTCTCACGGGTCACCCATGACCTGTGTTGTCTCTCTCTCACGGGTCATCCATGACCTGTGTTGTCTCTCTCACGGGTCATCCATGACCTGTGTTGTCTCTCTCACGGGTCACCCATGACCTGTGTTGTCTCTCTCACGGGTCATCCATGACCTGTGTTGTCTCTCTCTCACGGGTCACCCATGACCTGTGTTGTCTCTCTCACGGGTCATCCATGACCTGTGTTGTCTCTCTGTCACGGGTCACCCATGACCTGTGTTGTCTCTCTCTCACGGGTCACCCATGACCTGTGTTGTCTCTCTCACGGGTCATCCATGACCTGTGTTGTCTCTCTCACGGGTCATCCATGACCTGTGTTGTCTCTCTCACGGGTCATCCATGACCTGTGTTGTCTCTCTCACGGGTCATCCATGACCTGTGTTGTCTCTCTCACGGGTCACCCTTGACCTGTGTTGTCAATCTCTACGGGTCATCCATGACCTGTGTTGTCTCTCTCACGGGTCATCCATGACCTGTGTTATCTCTCTCACGGTTCATCCATGACCTGTGTTATCTCTCTCACGGTTCATCCATGACCTGTGTTGTCTCTCTCACGGGTCATCCATGACCTGTGTTGTCTCTCTCACGGGTCATCCATGACCTGTGTTGTCTCTCTCACGGGTCATCCATGACCTGTGTTGTCTCTCCCACACGAGTCACCCTTGACCTGTGTTGTCTCTCTCACGGGTCATCCATGACCTGTGTTGTCTCTCTCTCACGGGTCATCCATGACCTGTGTTGTCTCTCTCACGGGTCATCCATGACCTGTGTTGTCTCTCTCACGGGTCACCCTTGACCTGTGTTGTCAATCTCTCACGGGTCATCCATGACCTGTGTTGTCTCTCTCACGGGTCATCCATGACCTGTGTTGTCTCTCTCACGGGTCATCCATGACCTGTGTTGTCTCTCCCACACGAGTCACCCTTGACCTGTGTTGTCTCTCTCACGGGTCATCCATGACCTGTGTTGTCTCTCTCACGGGTCATCCATGACCTGTGTTGTCTCTCTCACGGGTCATCCATGACCTGTGTTGTCTCTCTCACGGGTCACCCATGACCTGTGTTGTCTCTCTCACGGGTCACCCTTGACCTGTGTTGTCAATCTCTCACGGGTCATCCATGACCTGTGTTGTCTCTCTCACGAGTCACCCATGACCTGTGTTGTCTCTCTCACGGGTCACCCATGACCTGTGTTGTCTCTCTCTCACGGGTCATCCATGACCTGTGTTGTCTCTCTCTCACGGGTCACCCATGACCTGTGTTGTCTCTCTCACGGGTCATCCATGACCTGTGTTGTCTCTCCCACACGAGTCATCCATGACCTGTGTTGTCTCTCTCTCACGGGTCACCCATGACCTGTGTTGTCTCTCTCACGAGTCACCCATGACCTGTGTTGTCTCTCTCACGGGTCATCCATGACCTGGGTTGTCTCTCTCTCTCACGGGTCACCCATGACCTGTGTTGTCTCTCTCACGGGTCATCCATGACCTGTGTTGTCTCTCTCTCACGGGTCATCCATGACCTGTGTTGTCTCTCTCACGAGTCACCCATGACCTGTGTTGTCTCTCCCACACGAGTCACCCATGACCTGGGTTGTCTCTCCCACACGAGTCACCCATGACCTGGGTTGTCTCTCTCTCTAACGAGTCACCCTTGACCTGTGTTGTCTCTCCCACACGAGTCACCCATGACCTGTGTTGTCTCTCCCACACGAGTCACCCATGACCTGTGTTGTCTCTCCCACACGAGTCACCCATGACCTGTGTTGTCTCTCCCACACGAGTCACCCATGACCTGTGTTGTCTCTCTCTCTAACGAGTCATCCATGACCTGTGTTGTCTCTCTCACGGGTCATCCATGACCTGTGTTGTCTCTCTCACGGGTCATCCATGACCTGTGTTGTCTCTCTCACGGGTCATCCATGACCTGTGTTGTCTCTCTCTCACGGGTCACCCATGACCTGTGTTGTCTCTCTCACGGGTCATCCATGACCTGTGTTGTCTCTCTCACGGGTCATCCATGACCTGTGTTGTCTCTCTCACGGGTCATCCATGACCTGTGTTGTCTCTCTCTCACGGGTCATCCATGACCTGTGTTGTCTCTCTCACGGGTCATCCATGACCTGTGTTGTCTCTCTCACGGGTCATCCATGACCTGTGTTGTCTCTCTCACGGGTCATCCATGACCTGTGTTGTCTCTCTCTCACGGGTCATCCATGACCTGTGTTGTCTCTCTCACGGGTCACCCATGACCTGTGTTGTCTCTCTCACGGGTCACCATGACCTGTGTTGTCTCTCTCACGGGTCATCCATGACCTGTGTTGTCTCTCTCTCACGGGTCATCCATGACCTGTGTTGTCTCTCTCACGGGTCATCCATGACCTGTGTTGTCTCTCTCACGGGTCATCCATGACCTGTGTTGTCTCTCTCTCACGGGTCATCCATGACCTGTGTTGTCTCTCTCTCACGGGTCATCCATGACCTGTGTTGTCTCTCTCACGGGTCATCCATGACCTGTGTTGTCTCTCTCACGGGTCATCCATGACCTGTGTTGTCTCTCTCACGGGTCATCCATGACCTGTGTTGTCTCTCTCTCACGGGTCACCCATGACCTGTGTTGTCTCTCTCACGGGTCACCCATGACCTGTGTTGTCTCTCTCACGGGTCATCCATGACCTGTGTTGTCTCTCTCACGGGTCATCCATGACCTGTGTTGTCTCTCTCTCACGGGTCATCCATGACCTGTGTTGTCTCTCTCACGGGTCATCCATGACCTGTGTTGTCTCTCTCACGGGTCATCCATGACCTGTGTTGTCTCTCTCACGGGTCATCCATGACCTGTGTTGTCTCTCTCACGGGTCATCCATGACCTGTGTTGTCTCTCTCTCACGGGTCACCCATGACCTGTGTTGTCTCTCTCACGGGTCATCCATGACCTGTGTTGTCTCTCTCACGGGTCATCCATGACCTGTGTTGTCTCTCTCTCACGGGTCACCCATGACCTGTGTTGTCTCTCTCTCACGGGTCATCCATGACCTGTGTTGTCTCTCTCACGGGTCATCCATGACCTGTGTTGTCTCTCTCTCACGGGTCATCCATGACCTGTGTTGTCTCTCTCTCACGGGTCATCCATGACCTGTGTTGTCTCTCTCACGGGTCATCCATGACCTGTGTTGTCTCTCTCTCACGGGTCATCCATGACCTGTGTTGTCTCTCTCTCACGGGTCACCCATGACCTGTGTTGTCTCTCTCTCACGGGTCATCCATGACCTGTGTTGTCTCTCTCACGGGTCATCCATGACCTGTGTTGTCTCTCTCACGGGTCATCCATGACCTGTGTTGTCTCTCTCTCACGGGTCATCCATGACCTGTGTTGTCTCTCTCTCACGGGTCACCCATGACCTGTGTTGTCTCTCTCTCACGGGTCATCCATGACCTGTGTTGTCTCTCTCTCACGGGTCACCCATGACCTGTGTTGTCTCTCTCTCACGGGTCACCCATGACCTGTGTTGTCTCTCTCTCACGGGTCACCCATGACCTGTGTTGTCTCTCTCACGGGTCATCCATGACCTGTGTTGTCTCTCTCTCACGGGTCACCCATGACCTGTGTTGTCTCTCTCACGGGTCATCCATGACCTGTGTTGTCTCTCTCACGGGTCATCCATGACCTGTGTTGTCTCTCTCACGGGTCATCCATGACCTGTGTTGTCTCTCTCACGGGTCATCCATGACCTGTGTTGTCTCTCTCACGGGTCACCCATGACCTGTGTTGTCTCTCTCTCACGGGTCACCCATGACCTGTGTTGTCTCTCTCACGGGTCACCCATGACCTGTGTTGTCTCTCTCTCACGGGTCACCCATGACCTGTGTTGTCTCTCTCTCACGGGTCATCCATGACCTGTGTTGTCTCTCTCTCACGGGTCATCCATGACCTGTGTTGTCTCTCTCACGGGTCATCCATGACCTGTGTTGTCTCTCTCACGGGTCACCCATGACCTGTGTTGTCTCTCTCACGGGTCACCCTTGACCTGTGTTGTCAATCTCTCACGGGTCATCCATGACCTGTGTTGTCTCTCTCACGGGTCATCCATGACCTGTGTTGTCTCTCTCACGGGTCATCCATGACCTGTGTTGTCTCTCTCACGGGTCATCCATGACCTGTGTTGTCTCTCTCACGGGTCACCCATGACCTGTGTTGTCTCTCTCACGGGTCACCCATGACCTGTGTTGTCTCTCTCTCACGGGTCATCCATGACCTGTGTTGTCTCTCTCTCACGGGTCATCCATGACCTGTGTTGTCTCTCTCACGGGTCATCCATGACCTGTGTTGTCTCTCTCACGGGTCACCCATGACCTGTGTTGTCTCTCTCACGGGTCATCCATGACCTGTGTTGTCTCTCTCTCACGGGTCACCCATGACCTGTGTTGTCTCTCTCACGGGTCATCCATGACCTGTGTTGTCTCTCTCACGGGTCACCCATGACCTGTGTTGTCTCTCTCTCACGGGTCACCCATGACCTGTGTTGTCTCTCTCACGGGTCATCCATGACCTGTGTTGTCTCTCTCACGGGTCATCCATGACCTGTGTTGTCTCTCTCACGGGTCATCCATGACCTGTGTTGTCTCTCTCACGGGTCATCCATGACCTGTGTTGTCTCTCTCACGGGTCACCCTTGACCTGTGTTGTCAATCTCTACGGGTCATCCATGACCTGTGTTGTCTCTCTCACGGGTCATCCATGACCTGTGTTATCTCTCTCACGGTTCATCCATGACCTGTGTTATCTCTCTCACGGTTCATCCATGACCTGTGTTGTCTCTCTCACGGGTCATCCATGACCTGTGTTGTCTCTCTCACGGGTCATCCATGACCTGTGTTGTCTCTCTCACGGGTCATCCATGACCTGTGTTGTCTCTCCCACACGAGTCACCCTTGACCTGTGTTGTCTCTCTCACGGGTCATCCATGACCTGTGTTGTCTCTCTCTCACGGGTCATCCATGACCTGTGTTGTCTCTCTCACGGGTCATCCATGACCTGTGTTGTCTCTCTCACGGGTCACCCTTGACCTGTGTTGTCAATCTCTCACGGGTCATCCATGACCTGTGTTGTCTCTCTCACGGGTCATCCATGACCTGTGTTGTCTCTCTCACGGGTCATCCATGACCTGTGTTGTCTCTCCCACACGAGTCACCCTTGACCTGTGTTGTCTCTCTCACGGGTCATCCATGACCTGTGTTGTCTCTCTCACGGGTCATCCATGACCTGTGTTGTCTCTCTCACGGGTCATCCATGACCTGTGTTGTCTCTCTCACGGGTCACCCATGACCTGTGTTGTCTCTCTCACGGGTCACCCTTGACCTGTGTTGTCAATCTCTCACGGGTCATCCATGACCTGTGTTGTCTCTCTCACGAGTCACCCATGACCTGTGTTGTCTCTCTCACGGGTCACCCATGACCTGTGTTGTCTCTCTCTCACGGGTCATCCATGACCTGTGTTGTCTCTCTCTCACGGGTCACCCATGACCTGTGTTGTCTCTCTCACGGGTCATCCATGACCTGTGTTGTCTCTCCCACACGAGTCATCCATGACCTGTGTTGTCTCTCTCTCACGGGTCACCCATGACCTGTGTTGTCTCTCTCACGAGTCACCCATGACCTGTGTTGTCTCTCTCACGGGTCATCCATGACCTGGGTTGTCTCTCTCTCACGGGTCACCCATGACCTGTGTTGTCTCTCTCACGGGTCATCCATGACCTGTGTTGTCTCTCTCTCACGGGTCATCCATGACCTGTGTTGTCTCTCTCACGAGTCACCCATGACCTGTGTTGTCTCTCCCACACGAGTCACCCATGACCTGGGTTGTCTCTCCCACACGAGTCACCCATGACCTGGGTTGTCTCTCTCTCTAACGAGTCACCCTTGACCTGTGTTGTCTCTCCCACACGAGTCACCCATGACCTGTGTTGTCTCTCCCACACGAGTCACCCATGACCTGTGTTGTCTCTCCCACACGAGTCACCCATGACCTGTGTTGTCTCTCTCTCTAACGAGTCATCCATGACCTGTGTTGTCTCTCTCACGGGTCATCCATGACCTGTGTTGTCTCTCTCACGGGTCATCCATGACCTGTGTTGTCTCTCTCTCACGGGTCACCCATGACCTGTGTTGTCTCTCTCTCACGGGTCATCCATGACCTGTGTTGTCTCTCTCACGGGTCATCCATGACCTGTGTTGTCTCTCTCACGGGTCATCCATGACCTGTGTTGTCTCTCTCTCACGGGTCATCCATGACCTGTGTTGTCTCTCTCACGGGTCATCCATGACCTGTGTTGTCTCTCTCACGGGTCATCCATGACCTGTGTTGTCTCTCTCACGGGTCATCCATGACCTGTGTTGTCTCTCTCTCACGGGTCATCCATGACCTGTGTTGTCTCTCTCACGGGTCACCCATGACCTGTGTTGTCTCTCTCACGGGTCATCCATGACCTGTGTTGTCTCTCTCTCACGGGTCATCCATGACCTGTGTTGTCTCTCTCTCACGGGTCATCCATGACCTGTGTTGTCTCTCTCACGGGTCATCCATGACCTGTGTTGTCTCTCTCACGGGTCATCCATGACCTGTGTTGTCTCTCTCTCACGGGTCATCCATGACCTGTGTTGTCTCTCTCTCACGGGTCATCCATGACCTGTGTTGTCTCTCTCACGGGTCATCCATGACCTGTGTTGTCTCTCTCACGGGTCATCCATGACCTGTGTTGTCTCTCTCACGGGTCATCCATGACCTGTGTTGTCTCTCTCTCACGGGTCATCCATGACCTGTGTTGTCTCTCTCACGGGTCACCCATGACCTGTGTTGTCTCTCTCACGGGTCATCCATGACCTGTGTTGTCTCTCTCACGGGTCATCCATGACCTGTGTTGTCTCTCTCTCACGGGTCATCCATGACCTGTGTTGTCTCTCTCACGGGTCATCCATGACCTGTGTTGTCTCTCTCACGGGTCACCCATGACCTGTGTTGTCTCTCTCACGGGTCATCCATGACCTGTGTTGTCTCTCTCACGGGTCATCCATGACCTGTGTTGTCTCTCTCTCACGGGTCACAATGACCTGTGTTGTCTCTCTCACGGGTCATCCATGACCTGTGTTGTCTCTCTCACGGGTCATCCATGACCTGTGTTGTCTCTCTCTCACGGGTCACCCATGACCTGTGTTGTCTCTCTCTCACGGGTCATCCATGACCTGTGTTGTCTCTCTCACGGGTCATCCATGACCTGTGTTGTCTCTCTCTCACGGGTCATCCATGACCTGTGTTGTCTCTCTCTCACGGGTCATCCATGACCTGTGTTGTCTCTCTCTCACGGGTCATCCATGACCTGTGTTGTCTCTCTCTCACGGGTCATCCATGACCTGTGTTGTCTCTCTCTCACGGGTCACCCATGACCTGTGTTGTCTCTCTCTCACGGGTCATCCATGACCTGTGTTGTCTCTCTCACGGGTCATCCATGACCTGTGTTGTCTCTCTCACGGGTCATCCATGACCTGTGTTGTCTCTCTCTCACGGGTCATCCATGACCTGTGTTGTCTCTCTCTCACGGGTCACCCATGACCTGTGTTGTCTCTCTCTCACGGGTCATCCATGACCTGTGTTGTCTCTCTCTCACGGGTCACCCATGACCTGTGTTGTCTCTCTCTCACGGGTCACCCATGACCTGTGTTGTCTCTCTCTCACGGGTCACCCATGACCTGTGTTGTCTCTCTCACGGGTCATCCATGACCTGTGTTGTCTCTCTCTCACGGGTCACCCATGACCTGTGTTGTCTCTCTCACGGGTCATCCATGACCTGTGTTGTCTCTCTCACGGGTCATCCATGACCTGTGTTGTCTCTCTCACGGGTCATCCATGACCTGTGTTGTCTCTCTCACGGGTCACCCATGACCTGTGTTGTCTCTCTCACGGGTCACCCATGACCTGTGTTGTCTCTCTCACGGGTCACCCATGACCTGTGTTGTCTCTCTCTCACGGGTCACCCATGACCTGTGTTGTCTCTCTCACGGGTCATCCATGACCTGTGTTGTCTCTCTCACGGGTCATCCATGACCTGTGTTGTCTCTCTCTCACGGGTCATCCATGACCTGTGTTGTCTCTCTCTCACGGGTCATCCATGACCTGTGTTGTCTCTCTCTCACGGGTCACCATGACCTGTGTTGTCTCTCTCTCACGGGTCATCCATGACCTGTGTTGTCTCTCTCACGGGTCATCCATGACCTGTGTTGTCTCTCTCACGGGTCATCCATGACCTGTGTTGTCTCTCTCACGGGTCATCCATGACCTGTGTTGTCTCTCTCTCACGGGTCACCCATGACCTGTGTTGTCTCTCTCTCACGGGTCAACCAAGACCTGTGTTGTCTCTCTCACGGGACACCCATGACCTGTGTTGTCTCTCTCTCACGGGTCACCCATGACCTGTGTTGTCTCTCTCTCACGGGTCATCCATGACCTGTGTTGTCTCTCTCTCACGGGTCATCCATGACCTGTGTTGTCTCTCTCTCACGGGTCATCCATGACCTGTGTTGTCTCTCTCTCACGGGTCACCCATGACCTGTGTTGTCTCTCTCTCACGGGTCACCCATGACCTGTGTTGTCTCTCTCTCACGGGTCATCCATGACCTGTGTTGTCTCTCTCACGGGTCATCCATGACCTGTGTTGTCTCTCTCACGGGTCATCCATGACCTGTGTTGTCTCTCTCACGGGTCATCCATGACCTGTGTTGTCTCTCTCTCACGGGTCATCCATGACCTGTGTTGTCTCTCTCACGGGTCATCCATGACCTGTGTTGTCTCTCTCTCACGGGTCATCCATGACCTGTGTTGTCTCTCTCTCACGGGTCATCCATGACCTGTGTTGTCTCTCTCACGGGTCATCCATGACCTGTGTTGTCTCTCTCTCACGGGTCATCCATGACCTGTGTTGTCTCTCTCTCACGGGTCATCCATGACCTGTGTTGTCTCTCTCACGGGTCATCCATGACCTGTGTTGTCTCTCTCACGGGTCATCCATGACCTGTGTTGTCTCTCTCACGGGTCATCCATGACCTGTGTTGTCTCTCTCACGGGTCATCCATGACCTGTGTTGTCTCTCTCACGGGTCATCCATGACCTGTGTTGTCTCTCTCTCTAACGAGTCACCCATGACCTGTGTTGTCTCTCTCACGGGTCATCCATGACCTGTGTTGTCTCTCTCACGGGTCATCCATGACCTGTGTTGCCTCTCCACACGAGTCACCCATGACCTGTGTTGCCTCTCCCACACGAGTCACCCATGACCTGTGTTGCCTCTCTCACACGAGTCACCCATGACCTGTGTTGCCTCTCTCACACGAGTCACCCATGACCTGTGTTGTCTCTCCCACACGAGTCACCCATGACCTGTGTTGTCTCTCTCACACGGGTCATCCATGACCTGTGTTGTCTCTCTCACGGGTCACCCATGACCTGTGTTGTCTCTCCCACACGAGTCACCCATGACTGGTGTTGTCTCTCCCACACGAGTCACCCATGACCTGTGATGTCTCTCCACACGAGTCACCCATGACCTGTCTTGCCTCTCCACACGAGTCACCCATGACCTGTGTTGTCTCTCCACACGAGTCACCCATGACCTGTGTTGTCTCTCCCACACGAGTCACCCATGACCTGTGTTGTCTCTCCCACACGAGTCACCCATGACCTGTGTTGTCTCTGTCACACACGAGTCACCCATGATCTGGGTTGTCTCTCTCTCTATCGAGTCACCCATGACCTGTGTTGTCTCTCTCCCACACGAGTCACCCATGACCTGTGTTGTCTCTCCCACACGAGTCACCCATGACCTGTGTTGTCTCTCTCACACGAGTCACCCATGACCTGTGTTGCCTCTCCCACACGAGTCACCCATGACCTGTGTTGCCTCTCCACGAGTCACCCTGACCTGTGTTGTCTCTCCACACGAGTCACCCATGACCTGTGTTGTCTCTCCCACACGAGTCACCCATGACCTGTGTTGTCTCTCTCCCACACGAGTCACCCATGACCTGTGTTGTCTCTCCCACACGAGTCACCATGACCTGTGTTGTCTCTCCACACGAGTCATCCATGACCTGTGTTGTCTCTCCCACACGAGTCACCCATGACCTGTGTTGTCTCTCCCACACGAGTCACCCATGACCTGTGTTGTCTCTCCCACACGAGTCACCCATGACCTGTGTTGTCTCTCCCACACGAGTCACCCATGACCTGTGTTGTCTCTCCCACACGAGTCACCCATGACCTGTGTTGTCTCTCCACACGAGTCACCCATGACCTGTCTTGCCTCTCCCACACGAGTCACCCATGACCTGTGTTGTCTCTCCCACACGAGTCACCCATGACCTGTGTGTCTCTCCCACACGAGTCACCATGACCTGTGTGTCTCTCCACACGAGTCACCCATGACCTGTGTTGTCTCTCCCACACGAGTCACCCATGACCTGTGTTGTCTCTCCACACGAGTCACCATGACCTGTGTTGTCTCTCTCACGAGTCACCCATGACCTGTGTTGTCTCTCCCACACGAGTCACCCATGACCTGTGTTGTCTCTCCCACACGAGTCACCATGACCTGTTGCTCTCCACGGTCCCATGACCTGTGTTGCCTCTCCACACGAGTCACCCATGACCTGTGTTGCCTCTCCACACGAGTCACCCATGACCTGTGTTGCCTCTCCACACGAGTCACCCATGACCTGTGTTGCCTCTCCCACACGAGTCACCCATGACCTGTGTTGTCTCTCCACACGAGTCACCCATGACCTGTCTTGCCTCTCCACACGAGTCACCCATGACCTGTGTTGCCTCTCCACACGAGTCACCCATGACCTGTGTTGTCTCTCCACACGAGTCACCCTTGACCTGTGTTGTCTCTCCACACGAGTCACCCATGACCTGTGTTGTCTCTCCCACACGAGTCACCCATGACCTGTGTTGTCTCTCTCTCACGGGTCACCCATGACCTGTGTTGTCTCTCTCACGGGTCATCCATGACCTGTGTTGTCTCTCTCACGGGTCATCCATGACCTGTGTTGTCTCTCTCACGGGTCATCCATGACCTGTGTTGTCTCTCTCACGGGTCATCCATGACCTGTGTTGTCTCTCTCACGGGTCATCCATGACCTGTGTTGTCTCTCTCTCTAACGAGTCACCCATGACCTGTGTTGTCTCTCTCCCACACGAGTCACCCATGACCTGTGATGTCTCTCCCACACGAGTCACCCATGACCTGTGATGTCTCTCCACACGAGTCACCCATGACCTGTGTTGCCTCTCCCACACGAGTCACCCATGACCTGTGTTGCCTCTCCCACACGAGTCACCCATGACCTGTGTTGCCTCTCCACACGAGTCACCCATGACCTGTGTTGTCTCTCCACACGAGTCACCCATGACCTGTGTTGTCTCTCCCACACGAGTCACCCATGACCTGTGATGTCTCTCCCACACGAGTCACCCATGACCTGTGTTGCCTCTCCCACACGAGTCACCCATGACCTGTGTTGTCTCTCCCACACGAGTCACCCATGACCTGTGTTGTCTCTCCACACGAGTCACCCATGACCTGTGTTGTCTCTCCCACACGAGTCACCCATGACCTGTGTTGTCTCTCCCACACGAGTCACCCATGACCTGTGTTGTCTCTCCCACACGAGTCACCCATGACCTGTGTTGTCTCTGTCACACACGAGTCACCCATGATCTGGGTTGTCTCTCTCTCTATCGAGTCACCCATGACCTGTGTTGTCTCTCTCCCACACGAGTCACCCATGACCTGTGTTGTCTCTCCCACACGAGTCACCCATGACCTGTGTTGTCTCTCTCACACGAGTCACCCATGACCTGTGTTGCCTCTCCCACACGAGTCACCCATGACCTGTGTTGCCTCTCCACACGAGTCACCCTTGACCTGTGTTGTCTCTCCACACGAGTCACCCATGACCTGTGTTGTCTCTCCCACACGAGTCACCCATGATCTGGGTTGTCTCTCTCCCACACGAGTCACCCATGACCTGTGTTGTCTCTCCCACACGAGTCACCCTTGACCTGTGTTGTCTCTCCCACACGAGTCACCCATGACCTGTGTTGTCTCTCCCACACGAGTCACCCATGACCTGTGTTGTCTCTCCCACACGAGTCACCCATGACCTGTGTTGTCTCTCCCACACGAGTCACCCATGACCTGTGTTGTCTCTCCCACACGAGTCACCCATGACCTGTGTTGTCTCTCCCACACGAGTCACCCATGACCTGTGTTGTCTCTCCCACACGAGTCACCCATGACCTGTCTTGCCTCTCCCACACGAGTCACCCAAGACCTGTGTTGTCTCTCCCACACGAGTCACCCATGACCTGTTGTCTCTCCCACACGAGTCACCCAAGACCTGTTGTCTCTCCCACACGAGTCACCCATGACCTGTGTTGTCTCTCCCACACGAGTCACCCATGACCTGTGTTGTCTCTCCCACACGAGTCACCCATGACCTGTGTTGTCTCTCCCACACGAGTCACCCATGACCTGTCTTGCCTCTCCCACACGAGTCACCCATGACCTGTGTTGTCTCTCCCACACGAGTCACCCATGACCTGTGTTGTCTCTCACACGAGTTACCCATGACCTCTCTTGCCTCTCCCACACGAGTCACCCATGACCTGTGTTGCCTCTCCCACACGAGTCACCCTTGACCTGTGTTGTCTCTCCACACGAGTCACCCATGACCTGTGTTGCCTCTCCCACACGAGTCACCCATGACCTGTGTTGCCTCTCCACACGAGTCACCCTTGACCTGTGTTGTCTCTCCACACGAGTCACCCATGACCTGTGTTGTCTCTCCCACACGAGTCACCCATGACCTGGGTTGTCTCTCTCTCTAACGAGTCACCCATGACCTGTGTTGTCTCTCCCACACGAGTCACCCATGACCTGTGTTGCCTCTCCCACACGAGTCTCCCATGGCCTGTGTTGCCTCTCCCACACGAGTCACCCATGACCTGTGTTGCCTCTCCCACACGAGTCACCCATGACCTGTGTTGCCTCTCCCACACGAGTCACCCATGACCTGTGTTGTCTCTCCCACACGAGTCACCCATGACCTGTGTTGTCTCTCACATACACGTATTAATCACACGTTTGGAGCTTCATAAGAAATTTAACTTTGAAATAGCTAGATATATTCATTTCATTAATGGAGTACCATCACACAGAGTGGTGGCCGGTGGGGAATAACTATGTTTTCCTCAGGGTAGGGCAGGGGCTTTTTTGTTGTCGAGGCTAAAGTATTATACAGTATTGTCAGGTCATAGTCTGAGCCGGAGGTTATGCTAGCTTCTGCTCTGTGTGTCTGTAGTGTAGAACTCTGAGGTCATCGATGGAGGACGATTTTGAGGTCATTGATGATGGAAATTTTTGAGGTCAATCATAATGAAAAAAATTACTTTGTCGTTGTTAGTAAAAAAAATAAAGATTATTTTATATTTCTTATCCTATTTTTTTTTCCTAATGAGTGTGTGATTATGTTAGATTATTGCAAGTGTCTTCGTAAAGAAACATTTATAGGAGAGTTTCACAGCTGATTGTCAATAACATCAGGTCAGTGTGAATGTCTCGGTATAGTCATATAATAGTTGTAGGTCATCCCCATATTGATGCCAGATTCAGTGTGTGTGTGTGTGTGTGTGTGTGTGTGTGTGATTTACGTAAAATAAAGTGTTTGGGAGAAAGGAAAAATAAGAATAGAAAGAGAAAAAGAAAGTAGGACGGGAAATAAGGAATAGAAGGAAAGAAGGAGGGAGGGAGGGTGAGAAAGCTTGTGATGATTCGCGTCACACGGCCAAACTCTCCCCCGGCCAGAGAGTATCCCAGTAGACACCTTCCCTTTGTGCGGGATCCCACCAACTGAATAATACAGCGAACACAATCCCACCGGCTCAAGTTTCTTTTAATGTCCCGATTAGATTAGGTTGGGTTACTTTGTGTTGGATTCGGTTTGGTTTAAGGTTAGGCTAGATTTGGTTTGCTTTGGTTAGACTACATTACTTAGCGCCAGATTTAGTGAAGTAAGGGTTGGTTAGGTTAGATTAGGCTAGGTTATGTGATATTACGATAGTGAATTATTTGGTTTGGGTAAATTAGGTGACATTTAGTTGGGTTGGATGTATCGGGTCACGTTAGGTTAATTAAGGTCAGGTTAGATTTGCTTAGTTTAGACTCGGTTTGGGTAAGTTGCACTTGATTGGGTTAAGTTAGATTTGGTCAAGTTAGAATAAACTTGGTTAAATTGGCTAGGATAGGTAAAAATTGGTGAAAATAAATTTAATTTTGATAGGCAAGGTTAGGCCTAGTTAAATTTGGTTAGATTAGGGTAAATCAAATTCCGATAGATCAGGTTAGGTTATGGTAAGTTAAATTTGGTAATGTAAGATTAAAATTCATTAGGTTAGGCTAGTTTAGGTTAAATTTGGATAGGTAAAATTGGATGTTTAAGTTAGGTTAAGTTAGATTAGGATATGTTAGGTTAGGATAATTAAAATTTAAAAAGGTAAGATCAATATCGATCAGGTAAGGTGAGAACCGTCCTTCATGTCCAGCCACAGGTAAAAGAATCACCTGAAAGCTGCGATAATCAGGCTCCAATAACACCCTCACGACACACACTTTGTTTTAGAGAAAATAAATGCATATTGTGTGTCCCTTTAAACTGTGAATAGACGCAAGTTATGGCTTCCTAAAATGGTCTATAAAAGGGCCTGGCTATTTTGCTGACCATTTTTTTTAATATTTTGTATCTTTTTTTATATATTTTGTGATGTTATTTGCTGCTGTTTTAGTTTTTTTGTATTTACAGATTGATAAAAAAATGCATTGATGTGCTTTCCTGATTTATATGTATTAGGGGAGAAGGATTAAACGGTGAAATGAGCCATAAACTATAATTTAATTTGAAAACTCTAATTATAGAGATATTAGGTAATACGTATTACAGCTCCATCCCTTTGACATGTCCTAAATAAAAAGGAATTTCATTTGTATTGTGTGATATATAAACAGTATATATTTAATCGGATTTTGTATGAGTTATTTTGAATTAAAAAATTAGAATAGATTATATTGGACAAACCCGTGATGCAATATTCAGTTAAACTTTGTCACATTTGATGATATGAAAAACAGGTACACAGGTAAGACACGTTGAACACTACCTCAGTTCAGGTCCGATCATAGAAATTACGATCGTGTCAGTATTTTATAGCTCTTAATTGTCTACAGTTTTCCACCATTTTCCCAGAATCTGTTCAAATTTACTGTTAAAAGCCGCCGGCCATTATTGAATATAACAACCGGGGCTTTGCTCGGGCATCCCTGTAATATTTTAACGATTAATTAATTCAGGCTGTAATGATGCTCCTCGGGGAGTTTATTCCTGTGAAACACGACACCCCGGGTAATGAAGAGGCCACTGGTGGAGCCTCCTAGTGTGTTGCCACGCCTTCCATCTTAACACGGCTCTCTGAAGGGCCAGGCCAGGTGTGACTTGGAGTGTACAACTGATGTATTCTTCTTATTCTTCCTTCTTTTCTTCTTCTTCTTCTCCCTTTCTTCCGTTTGCCGTCAATGCTCCCATATTATTTCTTTACCCAATTTCATCTCGTGTGTGTGTGTGTGTGTGTGTGTGTGTGTGTGTGATCAATCATGTTTATTCAGTGATCACAACAGATCTACACGTATTGATGGAGGACAAGGAAGTTGCCAACTACAAACATCACTTTTCGGTACCAATTGATTCGGTTGAAGCCACGACCACAATGTTTAGCTTAGTTGCAGGTAAAATGGACCACAGTCTTAATTGATAACATATTCTAGCCAATAGGTCAGGGCCCATTAGAATCATGGTCCAATTACGTAAGGGTCTATTAGGACTGGAGCCCATTTTACCAGTCGGCTTTATTTTTACATATTTTCTACTTTGATATCGTCGTATAAGGAAGTTAACCACCGTTTAAATGGCCTTTCAACAGAAGAAATGACTTTATTTTTGAAAGACAGGACCTAGATTTCCACATCAGGTATCTGGGAAATGGCCCGGAGACTACCAAGAGTAAGGGTGTCCTAATAATGGAGCTGGAGGCAGTTTACGATGGCGCAGGAGTTTTAACGGTGGCGGCAGGGAATTTAACAAAGGTGCACCGCCGTATTATGTTAGGTATTGGCGATTACAGTGTTTCAGGTCAGATTATATTTCACTTCATGTTTATCTCTAACTCTCCTCTAACCTAACCCATCCCAAACCCAACGTAATCTAACCTAACTTAACCTAGTCTAGCCTAACTCATCCTTAACTAAAACCAACCGACCCAAATTTAACTAAACTAACCTAACCTACCCTAGTTTAAAGTAACCTAAGCCACCTTAATTTAACCTACTCTACCTTGACCTAACTTGACCTAAGTTAGCCTCTATAACCCATCCCTGCTTACCCTACCCTAATTTATTTATTTATATTAGGGCCCATCGGGACTTGGATCAATTAGGACTAGGGCCTATAAGGACTGGAGCCTGTAAGTACTGAGGCCACTTGGAATGGGGCCTATAAGGACTGGGGTCCACTAGAACAGGGGCGAACAAGAACTGGGGCCCACTAGTACAGGAGAAAACATGATTTGGGACCCTTTCGACCTGGTCACTTATCAGTGTGGGTTGTGTCGTGGTCCAGCCTCCCACACAGCACGGGGTCGTAATTCATGGAGGAGTGCGAGGGACAGGGAGCACCTGGCCACCACCTCGCTCCAGGATATTTATTACGTATGTGGCCGAGGTCTCCATCTAGTTCTAAGTCAACCAGAGTTGAGTAGCTGGTTTGTGTGGTGGCGAAAGTTAGGCGAAATGCACCTGATGGAGGAGGGCGGATGGGAGGGAATGGTAGAGAGAGAAGGAGAAGAGGAAGGAAGAAAGGCGGGAGGGAAGAAGAGGGGATGAGGGAGGGAGGGGAATGAGAGGGCTGGAGTGGGAAGAAGGGGAGGGGGGGAAGAGGAAAGGTGGAATGTGTCGACATGTTAGCACTGTTTTGGTGGGAGGAATAATTATGTTCGTGTCAACGATGGTTTGTTAATAGCGAGGGAGGCCTGGTCCGTCCCTCAACGTTGTCTCGTTTATTGCGTGTTATTCATCACACATACCGGTTACCTGAACCTGCGAGGCATTTGTTACATAGTTGGACCGAATCTGTGAGGAATTAAGTCACTTTGTAAACCCGAATTCTCATGCTGTTCGGAGCTTCACCAGTATCTAAACCAGCAGTGACTTGGATACTCAGCGATTCCTTATGATGGATTTCTCCCCTAACTGATGCTATGAGAAGCATTTAAGTAGCTGACATAAACCACAACATGTACAGTAGGTAGCTGGCTTAATATGACGTCAATATCGCACTGTGAGATTCTTATTCCCAGTGGACGCGGTCTCTCGTTCCAAGTTATGTGAAAAAAATATATATGAACGTATAGAACCTCTTAGGAATTCATGGGCCACCAAACCACTGCCACATCTTATAAAATGGTGCAGGTGGGTAATGGAGGGAGATTGGTGGGTGGCAGGAACAGGTTGGTCTCGCGCATGAGTGAGTGCGGGGACTGTAAATTGTCAGACCTGCTCCTCCGCCTCCCGGATCGTGGCCTCTGCTTCATGCAACCGCCTGGCAATTGTTACTTATTGAAAATGATGGTGGAGCGGCGGGTCACAGACAGAGTGAGGTGTACCCTGGCGGATGTCTGTAAGAATGGTAAGAATAATAACGATAAGAATAGGAATATAATGAAAATAATGATAATATTAATAATGATAATGATGATCTTAGTTTCAGGTGTTGTTGCTGTTCTAGATGTGAATAACTAAAAAAAATGGATGGGTCTCTGTGATGAGACTTGGTAAGATACTGTAGTCTGGGTGGTGGCTAAGAAAGAACTTGATTTTAGAGAAAGTACTGTACATGTAAGTTGGATGTCTCAGGTCAAATTCTGTCACCGGTGATTCTTACTATGATAGAACCTTAGTAATTTGATCTTTATTTTGAATTTGTACCTATAATCAGTATACAGTGAAATAAATACCAACGAAGAATATTAAGTACATTGATGGAGTAATGATAATACTCTTTAATTGTAATAATATAATTGACCGTGGAGGTAATACTATCCATAGGAATATGATTATTTATGTGACAATAGCTACTAGTATGGGTGTTATCTTGATAATAATAGCTGCTAGTATTATTTTCGGTGGTGATAACTAGACCCTTCTCTGATTAAGAAGATGGATTGTGATGATGCCTCCATAAAGAAGGCCGTTTACTGCTACAGGAGAAAGGCTTGTTGCTGATAAGGGCAGTACCTTGTAATAAAGACAATTTATTCTGCTGATAAGGGAATAATTTATTGAGGATGATTCTTTTTCTTTTCTTTACGGTAATAAACATTGTTATTCATGACTTAGCGTAAATAGAAAACGCTTTTAATGCAAATAGTTAAGTGAAAATAACATGAGAAATGATCATTCTTTTCCAGAATGGAACTGGACGCAGCGATAGAACGGAATGAAATGGATTACAATTTCCACGAAACTCGGTTGTGAGCAAATAATTTCAGAATTGCTGTTTAAATGGCAGTTAATAACATCACGTAGGCCAAACAAACCGCGTTATCCGTAATGACGTCCCGTAATTCGAACAGTCCCGGTTATCTATCTGGGAAGTATTGCGTTTTGTAGAATAAAATTGGACTACGTCATAATTACGATCGTGGTATGAGACGACCCTCGTGATGGCCTCACCCTTGAGGGACAACTAAGCTGGTTTATTTACCGCCGTTGTGAGTGTTATTGTTGTTGTGTCTGAGTGAATGTTGTTATTAAGAATTATATTTTTCCCAACCAGTTCTGTGAAGGCTATTTTTAACCGCCTTTAACTGACCGATTATTTGAAGCTTATTTTTTTAACTGACTTACTGACAGACTGACGGAGACTTACAGAATAATAGACTGGCCGACTGACAGACTGACCGACCGATTACATTGGGATACTTTTGGTTGACTGACTAACTTACTGACTGCTTGACAGACTGAATGCCTGGGTGACTGACTTGACTTTCTGGCTGATGTACCGAGAGAACTTATTTGACCAGCCACCAGTGAGATAGTTTACGGTCATGGTGTTATATTATACTGTTAGTTTACGGTCATGGTGTTATATTATACTGTTAGTTTACGGTCATGGTGTTATACTGTTAGTTTACGGTCATGGTGTTATATTATACTGTTAGTTTACGGTCATGGTATTATATTATACTGTTAGTTTACGGTCACGGTGTTATATTATACTGTTAGTTTACGGTCATGGTGTTATAGTATACTGTTAGTTTACGGTCATGGTGTTATATTATACTGTTAGTTTACGGTCATGGTGTTATATTATACTGTTAGTTTACGGTCATGGTGTTATATTATACTGTTAGTTTACGGTCATGGTGTTATATTATACTGTTAGTTTACGGTCATGGTGTTATAGTATACTGTTAGTTTACGGTCATGGTGTTATATTATACTGTTAGTTTACGGTCATGGTGTTATAGTATACTGTTAGTTTACGGTCATGGTGTTATATTATACTGTTAGTTTACGGTCATGGTATTATATTATACTGTTAGTTTACGGTCACGGTGTTATATTATACTGTTAGTTTACGGTCATGGTGTTATAGTATACTGTTAGTTTACGGTCATGGTGTTATATTATACTGTTAGTTTACGGTCATGGTGTTATATTATACTGTTAGTTTACGGTCATGGTGTTATATTATACTGTTAGTTTACGGTCATGGTGTTATATTATACTGTTAGTTTACGGTCATGGTGTTATATTATACTGTTAGTTTACGGTCATGGTGTTATATTATACTGTTAGTTTACGGTCATGGTGTTATAGTATACTGTTAGTTTACGGTCATGGTGTTATATTATACTTTTAGTTTACGGTCATGGTGTTATATTATACTGTTAGTTTACGGTCATGGTGTTATATTATACTGTTAGTTTACGGTCATGGTGTTATATTATACTTTTAGTTTACGGTCATGGTGTTATAGTATACTGTTAGTTTACGGTCATGGTGTTATATTATACTTTTAGTTTACGGTCATGGTGTTATATTATACTGTTAGTTTACGGTCATGGTGTTATATTATACTGTTAGTTTACGGTCACGGTGTTATATTATACTGTTAGTTTACGGTCATGGTGTTATATTATACTGTTAGTTTACGGTCATGGTGTTATACTGTTAGTTTACAGTCATGGTGTTATATTATACTGTTAGTTTACGGTCACGGTGTTAAAGTATACTGTTAGTTTACGGTCATGGTGTTATATTATACTGTTAGTTTACGGTCATGGTGTTATAGTATACTGTTAGTTTACGGTCATGGTGTTATATTATACTGTTAGTTTACAGTCATGGTGTTATATTATACTGTTAGTTTACAGTCATGGTGTTATATTATACTGTTAGTTTACGGTCATGGTGTTATATTATACTGTTAGTTTACGGTCATGGTGTTATATTATACTGTTAGTTTACAGTCATGGTGTTATATTATACTGTTAGTTCACGGTCATGGTGTTATATTATACTGTTAGTTTATGGTCATGGTGTTATATTATACTGTTAGTTTACGGTCATGGTGTTATATTATACTGTTAGTTTATGGTCATGGTGTTATATTATACTGTTAGTTTACGGTCATGGTGTTATATTATACTGTTAGTTTATGGTCATGGTGTTATATTATACTGTTAGTTTACGGTCATGGTGTTATAGTATACTGTTAGTTTACGGTCATGGTGTTATACTGTTAGTTCACGGTCACGGTGTTATATTATACTGTTAGTTTACGGTCATGGTGTTATATTATACTGTTAGTTTACGGTCATTGTGTTATATTATACTGTTAGTTTACGGTCACGGTGTTATATTATACTGTTAGTTTACAGTCATGGTGTTATATTATACTGTTAGTTTACGGTCATGGTGTTATATTATACTGTTAGTTTACGGTCATGGTGTTATATTATACTGTTAGTTTACGGTCATGGTGTTATAGTATACTGTTAGTTTACGGTCATGGTGTTATAGTATACTGTTAGTTTACGGTCATGGTGTTATAGTATACTGTTAGTTTACTGTCATGGTGTTATAGTATACTGTTAGTTTACGGTCATGGTGTTATATTATACTGTTAGTTTACGGTCATGGTGTTATAGTATACTGTTAGTTTACGTTCATGGTGTTATACTGTTAGTTTACGGTCATGGTGTTATATTATACTGTTAGTTTACGGTCATGGTGTTATATTATACTGTTAGTTTACGGTCATGGTGTTATATTATACTGTTAGTTTACGGTCATGGTGTTATATTATACTGTTAGTTTACGGTCATGGTGTTATAGTATACTGTTAGTTTACGGTCATGGTGTTATATTATACTGTTAGTTTACGGTCATGGTGTTATATTATACTGTTAGTTTACGGTCATGGTGTTATATTATACTGTTAGTTTACGGTCATGGTGTTATATTATACTGTTAGTTTACGGTCATGGTGTTATATTATACTGTTAGTTTACGGTCATGGTGTTATATTATACTGTTAGTTTACGGTCATGGTGTTATACTGTTAGTTTACGGTCATGGTGTTATATTATACTGTTAGTTTACGGTCATGGTGTTATATTATACTGTTAGTTTACGGTCATTGTGTTATATTATACTGTTAGTTTACGGTCACGGTGTTATATTATACTGATAGTTTACGGTCATTGTGTTATATTATACTGTTAGTTTACGGTCATGGTGTTATATTATACTGTTAGTTTACGGTCATGGTGTTATATTATACTGTTAGTTTACGGTCATGGTGTTATAGTATACTGTTAGTTTACGGTCATGGTGTTATATTATACTGTTAGTTTACGGTCATGGTGTTATATTATACTGTTAGTTTACGGTCATGGTGTTATATTATACTGTTAGTTTACGGTCATGGTGTTATATTATACTGTTAGTTTATGGTCATGGTGTTATATTATACTGTTAGTTTACGGTCATGGTGTTATATTATACTGTTAGTTTACGGTCATGGTGTTATATTATACTGTTAGTTTACGGTCATGGTGTTATATTATACTGTTAGTTTACGGTCATGGTGTTATATTATACTGTTAGTTTACGGTCATGGTGTTATACTATACTGTTAGTTTACGGTCATGGTGTTATAATATACTGTTAGTTTACGGTCATGGTGTTATAGTATACTGTTAGTTTACGGTCATGGTGTTATATTATACTGTTAGTTTACGGTCATGGTGTTATATTATACTGTTAGTTTACGGTCACGGTGTTATATTATACTGTTAGTTTACGGTCATGGTGTTATATTTTACTGTTAGTTTACGGTCATGGTGTTATATTTTACTGTTAGTTTACGGTCATGGTGTTATAGTATATTGTTAGTTTACGGTCATGGTGTTATATTATACTGTTAGTTTACGGTCATGGTGTTATATTATACTGTTAGTTTACGGTCATGGTGTTATATTATACTGTTAGTTTACGGTCATGGTGTTATATTATACTGTTAGTTTACGGTCATGGTGTTATATTATACTGTTAGTTTATGGTCATGGTGTTATATTATACTGTTAGTTTACGGTCATGGTGTTATATTATACTGTTAGTTTACGGTCATGGTGTTATATTATACTGTTAGTTTACGGTCATGGTGTTATATTATACTGTTAGTTTACGGTCATGGTGTTATATTATACTGTTAGTTTACGGTCATGGTGTTATATTATACTGTTAGTTTATGGTCATGGTGTTATATTATATTGTTAGTTCACGGTCATGGTGTTATATTATACTGTTAGTTTACGGTCATGGTGTTATATTATACTGTTAGTTTACGGTCATGGTGTTATATTATACTGTTAGTTTATGGTCATGGTGTTATATTATACTGTTAGTTTACGGTCATGGTGTTATATTATACTGTTAGTTTACGGTCATGGTGTTATAGTATACTGTTAGTTTACGGTCATGGTGTTATATTATACTGTTAGTTTACGGTCATGGTGTTATATTATACTGTTAGTTTACGGTCATGGTGTTATATTATACTGTTAGTTTACGGTCATGGTGTTATATTATACTGTTAGTTTACGGTCATGGTGTTATATTATACTGTTAGTTTACGGTCATGGTGTTATACTATACTGTTAGTTTACGGTCATGGTGTTATATTATACTGTTAGTTTACGGTCACGGTGTTATATTATACTGTTAGTTTACGGTCATGGTGTTATATTATACTGTTAGTTTACGGTCATGGTGATATATTATACTGTTAGTTTACGGTCATGGTGTTATATTATACTGTTAGTTTACGGTCATGGTGTTATATTATACTGTTAGTTTACGGTCATGGTGTTCATACTGTTAGTTTACGGTCATGGTGTTATATTATACTGTTAGTTTACGGTCATGGTGTTATATTATACTGTTAGTTTACGGTCATGGTGTTATATTATACTGTTAGTTTACGGTCATGGTGTTATATTATACTGTTAGTTTACGGTCATGGTGTTATATTATACTGTTAGTTTACGGTCATGGTGTTATATTATACTGTTAGTTTACGGTCATGGTGTTATATTATACTGTTAGTTTACGGTCATGGTGTTATATTATACTGTTAGTTTACGGTCATGGTGTTATATTATACTGTTAGTTTACGGTCATGGTGTTATATTATACTGTTAGTTTATGGTCATGATGTTATATTTTACTGTTAGTTTACGGTCATGGTGTTATATTATACTGTTAGTTTACGGTCACGGTGTTATATTATACTGTTAGTTTATGGTCATGGTGTTATATTATACTGTTAGTTTACGGTCATGGTGTTATAGTAGTATACTGTTAGTTTACGGTCATGATGTTATATTATACTGTTAGTTTATGGTCATGGTGTTATATTATACTGTTAGTTTACGGTCATGGTGTTATATTATACTGTTAGTTTACGGTCATGGTGTTATATTATACTGTTAGTTTACGGTCATGGTGTTATAGTATACTGTTAGTTTACGGTCATGGTGTTATATTATACTGTTAGTTTACGGTCATGGTGTTATATTATACTGTTAGTTTACGGTCATGGTGTTATATTATACTGTTAGTTTATGGTCATGGTGATATAGTAGTATACTGTTAGTTTACGGTCATGGTGTTATATTATACTGTTAGTTTACGGTCATGGTGTTATATTATACTGTTAGTTTACGGTCATGGTGTTATATTATACTGTTAGTTTATGGTCATGGTGTTATATTATACTGTTAGTTTACGGTCATGGTGTTATAGTATACTGTTAGTTTACGGTCATGGTGTTATATTATACTGTTAGTTTACGGTCATGGTGTTATAGTATACTGTTAGTTTACGGTCATGGTGTTATAGTATACTGTTAGTTTACGGTCATGGTGTTATATTATACTGTTAGTTTACGGTCATGGTGTTATAGTATACTGTTAGTTTACGGTCATGGTGTTATATTATACTGTTAGTTTACGGTCATGGTGTTATATTATACTGTTAGTTTGCGGTCATGGTGTTATATTATACTGTTAGTTTACGGTCATGGTGTTATATTATACTGTTAGTTTGCGGTCATTGTGTTATATTATACTGTTAGTTTACGGTCATGGTGTTATATTATACTGTTAGTTTATGGTCATGGTGTTATATTATACTGTTAGTTTATGGTCATGGTGTTATATTATATTATGCTGTTCTAGGGTTGACTCTGTTGTGTGTATAGGAATTCATGTTATTGTGGTGGTGATTTTTGGTCGTGGCAATTTTGCGTTATTTCTCGTCACATCCTGGTGCTTGTCTTGGGGTGTTGGATTGTGGTGATTGACTGTCATGGCTGTGGTGATTGACTGTCATGATTGTGGTGGTTAACTGTCATGGTTGTGGTGGTTATCTGTCAAGGTTGTGGTGGTTATCTGTCAAGGTTGTGGTGGTTGACTGTCATTGGCTGTGGTGATTGACTGTCATGCAGTAGGTGCAGGTGGTTGACTGTCATGGGTGTGGTGGTTGACTGTCATTGGCTGTGGTGATTGACTGTCATGGGTGTGGTGATTGACTGTCATTGGCTGTGGTGATTGACTGTCATGCAGTAGGTGCAGGTGGTTGACTGTCATGGGTGTGGTGATTGACTGTCATTGGCTGTGGTGATTGACTGTCATGCAGTAAGTGCAGGTGGTTGACTGTCATGGGTGTGGTGGTTGACTGTCATTGGCTGTGGTGATTGACTGTCATACAGTAGGTGCAGGTGGTTGACTGTCATGGTTGTGGTGGTTGACTGTAATGATTGTGGTGGTTGACTGTCATTGGCTGTGGTGATTGACTGTTCGATAACCCAACTATTATTTTTCGCATTATTTCAATCAGTCAGTCGATACACTTCATGTTACAGTGTGTTGTATTTGTCATTCTTCCATTAACGTTGTTACAGAGCTTTATGTTGGTGTTAGAGGCGTTACAGTAGTGGTATTTGTTTTGATATTCTGTACTGAAATTGGTTACAAAACTTTCTGAATTCATGTTACAGAGCTTCCTGTTGGTGTTGGTGATTGAGTGTTGTTATTGTTGTGTTATTATTAAGACCTTTTTTGTGCTTTTCCCGCGTTGTCTTGTGATGTGTGTAACTAAGTGTTGTTGTTGTTGCAGACCTTATTGTGATGGCTTACTCTCGTGCTTGTGAAGGTGTTGTTCCGACTGACTATTGTGATTGTTATGTTATTGTTCTGTTCTTTTGGTTTCCATCACGTGCTGTTTTGTGACTGAGTGTTGTTACTGTTTTGTGCTGTTTTTCTGTATAGTTGCAGTGCTTCCGGTGTTGGCTCACACCCTCGTGCTTGTTAAGGGTGTTCTGTCTTACGGTGTTGGTGCTTAACTGCCGTAAATTTGGTGGTAATCTCGGTAATCTCGACGCAAGTTTTCCTGGATTCAGCCTCTCCCCTGTGTTTGTCCAGGAATGTCCCCTTCGTACTGTTGTGTGACTGTTTTGACTGATATGTTATTTTCCTGTGATATTCCCAGTTCCTTGATTACCATAACTTAACCCTCCTCGTACTCAAGGCAATGGGTCAACGTATTCAAACCGTTGAGACATCGTACTCAAGGGAATAGATCATTGTACATTACTCAAGGGGTTAATTTATCGTACTTGAGGGTTTGAGATATTTTAATTACTGGGCTATTTTATAAGATATAGTCGGTAAGTTATTTTCTGTAAGGTGTTAAATATTTATCCATGTAATTCCTATACGAAGCTGTAGTTATTGTAATTTATTTCGGGAAATTGTTACAAAACTTTCTGATTCGTGTTAGTCTGAGGAGGGGAGGACCTCAGTATCTGGGCATCCACTGTGTTCCTTCTTGCTTGGCTACTGTCTGCTTGTATTAGACATTTGTGTTCGGGTGGTGATGATGGGAGGACAGGACAGGAGAGGAGATGAGTTTGGGTTGCCTTAGGTTAGTATCTACCGTGTTACCCCCCCCCCCCCCTATCTCTGTGTTCGGATTGTGGTGATAAAGAGGTGGATGGTAGGGATAAGACACTTTAATGGAGTCACTGTTCCTCAAGCTTGAAGTACTAGTCTTTTGTGTTTTGAGTTAGGGTGTTGAGGGGGGGGGGGTAAATCTCGGTATTCTCGTAATGTGCTCTGTGCCTTTGACTTGCGCTTCCAACCTCTTGTATTTGGGTGATGATGACAGGAGGGCGAGGAGGAGGTGGTGATGTTAGGAGGTAAGCCATATCGTCACTGGGATAGTTCTCCCGGCCTGTGAAGGACCGTACCTTTTACCAGCTCTTTCCTCGGCGATTGATCAAGAAATGCAATATCCCACGTCCAATTTTGCCGGCAGTGCCACTTCGCCGTGTTTTATGCTCTAGATTCTCCCCTGGTCAGTTTTATCATACACTTTTGTGAGGTGTGGGTTTTGAGGGAGTATGTTTCCCCAGGGTGTGTGAATTTTTAAATATTTAGTGACAATCGTGTGGCGGCTGTAACATACACCAGCGTGCTTGGTACACTGTTTTACTTGTGTGTTCTACGTCCTTCCACTTCTCTCTCACGCAACCATTCTTCATTCATTCTCTACCGTTTCCATTCCATTTCATTTTCCCCCTCTTATCTCCTTCCTCCCCTCTCTCCCTATTTCTTTCCTCTTCACTCGTCTATCTTCTGGCTGTCTACCCTCCCTCTTGTTTTTTATGCACATACTAGTGTCAGGACGGGGGGCTATTGTTTGCCTGGAGCGGTGTCGTTGTCCATCCAGGCGTCGTCAGCGCCTGTCATCACCTGACACTTACGACAGTTGCTCGTCAAACAGCGCGAGTCCTCTCTTGAAAAATAACTCCTCTTTACTGTTTCCTTGCGCATTTATTCCTCGGGGCTCGGTAATTGATATTGATATTGACACAATTTATTTAGGCAGAAAAATACAGATGCAAAGAGAACAATTACAACAATATTAACATTGGGTAAGAGGCACCTAATATCTACTATGCATTTATCTCAAGGAAGTATCATGTAACATTTAGTATCATCTGGATTACAACATGGTGTCTGTAAATACGTATTAGAATGTTACCACGTTGATCATATATATATATATATATATATATTTTTTAGTCTGGGAACATTTTAGTGGTTCATAGGTGGCACCGTACCGTTTTGGGAACCCCCTTTCACTTTGTGTAAATACATTTTATTCCCCAACATTTCTGATTTTTTGTACGTGTTAAGGGTGAGTTTAGAGGGTCAAAGTGTGCATGATTTTTCAGCTTATAGACATGTTATTAAAGTCTTCTTTTAATACACACACACACACACACACACACACACTCTACCATGGCGTCTTTGACGCCCTGAAATAACCACTACAGACTCGTATTTATCTAGTATTCTAGTTCCATAACACGGCCTCGTTACTACGCCTCCTTCACAAGCCATCTCCCTACTATACTCCACGGCGAAACACAACATCTTATTAAGGTTAAGAACGAAATGCGCTTATGGAAGAAGGCGTTTAAGTGTCCTCTGTAATGTCTTGCAGTTGGCCACTAGAGTTTAGGTGAGGTGAGCCTGCGGGAGGTGTTTACGTGATCTAGTGCTTGCTGAGGAGGTCGTCTTGACTGTGTTCTTCCTGGAGTAGTTGCCCTAGTGTTAGGATGATTTTGTTTATGTTAATTTATTGTTATTGTTGTTGTTATTATTGCGCCCTTTTTTGTTATGTAATGTTATGATTTTTTTAATTATTATTATTATTATTATTATTATTATTATTGATGTTGTTGATTATGATCATTATTATTAATTATATAGCCACCCTTCAGTATAAGGATAGACAGTATGATGGTATTATTATTACCATTACCAGTATTTTTTTCAGTACTGTAATACCGTCGTTATTATCTCCATCAAGTCTGCCAAAATTATTAGTACCGTATCCTCCTTCCCTCTCTCTCGTATTCGATATAGTATACGCCCCCCCCCCCCCCACCCCTCCCCACAGAAAACTAACCCTCTTTTCAGAATAGTGATGTTGCCCCTCGAAAAGAAAATGGTAGAAAAAAAATTAAAATTATTCGTTCACATGATAATTCGGCGTGAGTTTGTGATCATGAAAACGGAAAGGAAATTTGTTAACAGAGAGAGAGGGAGCATTTATATATTTAATGGCGGGGATTAGCCTCCAAGTTACGATTATGGTTTTATTTCCATTTTTAAACGGCCGTAATAACTTGCTTGGTTTTTTTTTTGCGTGTGTGTGTTGAGAAGGTGGTGGTGGGGGAGGGGGCGATGTTGTGCTAGGGGTAAGAGATTATGTTGTAGGTTTTGATCATATTTGTCTGTCTGTCTGCTTTTATCGGTTCAGCCATCCATTTGTTTATCCATTTATCTCTCTCTTCATCTATCTGTCCATCCATCCATCCACTTGTCCATCCATCCATCTACCTATTCATTTTTTTATTGACCTGTCCATTTATTAATCTGTTTACCATTTAGTCCATCTATCTAATAATACATCCATCCATCCATCCCTCCATCCATCCATCCATCCAACTAACTTTCTATTCATCTCTGTGACATCCGCACGTGATAACACTGAAAACATGCCAGTATCACCTACGTGTCCACCTCCTCGTTTATAGAGTTGTTCCACGTATTTTACACTCACTACTACACACAGTTGACAATGTCACACACCAGCAGCTTGTATTTATTATTAGCGCTCTGTTTATGGCACCACTGCACGGAATGTCACCACTACTACTATTACTCCACTGCATTGACTGACGAAGCTCCTCTAGCTGGCTGGCAACACTGGAATAGGGGAATTTCTTGACGGTCTTCCAGTCAAGTGACAGTCTGATGGCTACTTGACTGTCTCCCCAGTTAAAGGTATATTGTGAGGGTCCTCTCTCTCTCTCTCTCTCTCTCTCTCTCTCTCTCTCTCTCTCTCTCTCTCTCTCTCCTGTGGGTATGTCGCCTCTTAATGTATACTGTATATGTTAATACGATGATGTCCGTTGTATGGTTGTTGTATGTTTGTGTATAACTATTATTGTAAGGCCGAGAGAGAGAGAGAGAGAGAGAGAGAGAGAGAGAGAGAGAGAGAGAGAGAGAGACGCGTCCCTCAGGGGGGTAATTTATCACCCATTTATGAGATAAGGACAAATAGAAATGCCTTTGTGAAATGTGAGTGATGTCGGGATGGTTCTTCCTCGCGGTTTTTATGAGCTTGTGTTCTACTGAGTCCACGTCTGCTGTTCCTTCCTATCATAAGAACATAAGAAAGTGGGATACTGCAGGAGGCCGACTGGCCCATACAGGGCAGATCCCTTTCACACCCATCCCAGCACTTCCATGTGCCTATCCAACTTCGTCTTGAAGCTCCCTAGCGTCCCCGATCCTACTATAGCACTCGGTAGCCTATTCCACATATCCACAACTCTATTGCCAAACCAGTGCTTGCCTATATCCTTTCTGAATCGGAATTTATCTAATTTAAAGCCATTTGTTCTAGTTATTTCGTTATTACTGAGCTTCAGAACATCTTCCATTTTACCCTTGTTAATCCCACTTACCCACTTGTACACCTCTATCATATCTCCCCTAACTCTACGCCTCTCTAATGAATGCAAGCCTAAGCTTTTCAGTCTTTCCTCCCTTTCCTGCTACTTCTGTTTCTACTTTTGCTTACACTTCTGCTGCCCCTCCCTCTTCTCCCCTTCTTGTCCTCCTCCTTTCTTGTTTTCTTTCCTCCTATATTCTTTTCTCTTCTTCCCTTTCCTTCTTGCCAGCTTTCTACTTATATTCTTATCCCTTCCTTATTTATTCCTTATCCTCCCTCCCTCCCTTCTTCTTTCCTCCCTCCCCACTTCTTTCCTCCTGCCTTCCATCCGTTTTCTTCCTTCAATCTAGTGGTCCGTCTTGATTTCTGCCAAATAAAATATAAGACAGTGGGGGTTGACGTGGTAGAGGTGGCTGGTGTGCGTCCCTGTATGGTAGCTTGTCTCATAGGCGGTAATTATATCATCTTTCTGAGACTTTTGAAGCCATATGTCATGTCAGGGTATCAGATTCTTGCAAATAATACCATGTTTTACTCTAACCTAACCTAACCTCACCCAAATAGTATCAGTGTGGTTAATCTAATTGTGAAGTAAGTTGGAGTGGAGATTCGTCAGGTGATCCATTGTAATCTGAGAATTGTCCATCTCTGTCTGGACATGTGAGAAAGCTTTTTTACTAGCTCTGACTCATACCTTGGTCTGGAGGAATTGACCATTATGGTGTTGGAATTGAACTGAGACTCGACCGTATTTATATATATTCTCTTTTATCCAGTTAGAGGAATTGTTTTATATTAAGGGAACATCTGTCCTTGTGGAGGGTGAGGTTTTGAGGGTGAGGTGTTGAGCGTGAGGTACCGAGAGTGAGGTGCCGAGGGTGAGGTGTTGAGGGTGAGGTTCTGAGGGTCAAGAGCTGAGGGTGAAGTGAGGTGTTAAATAAGGGTGAGGTTCTGAGAGTGAGGAACCGAGGGTGAGGTATTGAGGGTGAGGTGCTGAGGGTGAGGTACTGAAAGTGAGGTGCTGAAGGTGAAGTACTGAAGGTGAGGCACTGAGGGTGAGGTACTGAAGGTGAGGCGCTGAGGGTGAGGCACTGAGGGTGAGGTACTGAAGGTGAGGGACTGAGGGTGAGGCACTGAGGGTGAGGCACTGAAGGTGAGGGACTGAAGGTGAGGTACTGAAGGTGAGGGACTGAGGGCAAGGTGGTAAGACTGGCTGAATGGGAGATGTTTTGTTCCACCATAAATCCCCCTCTGTCGGTTTTGATTTAGTGATTTGTTGTGTAAATTGATACAGTTTTGTTGCCGCTGTGACTTGAATGAATGATATAATGTCTGCAATTTTTTTGTGTTTGTATTTGACCTGTGATGTTGACGTCAATTTTATAAAATATTACTTCGCTACAACAACCAAGGTTTCATGCGTGTATTGATAATTAGTACATAGACTAGTTAGGAAAAGCTAAAATGAGTTAAAATGTAACGAAATACATTAACCCTTTACCAGGCAGGAGCTCCCCTCAGCTGAACAAAATACCGAAGGGATAGTTTGCCCTCTAATAGGTTAATCAAGATCGGTTATAATCTAGTTACATGACAGACCAGCCCGTGTGTTGTAGTCTCTAACTTGACAACTTATCGAAATTTTATACTTTTAGCAATTTTTAAATGTTACTCCGCCATAAATCCCCCCCAAAAAACATATTTATTTACGATTTATACAACTGTTTTATCTGTCCAAATTTTGTTCGGCTTGTCTCTTTCTCCTCTGTCCAAACACACACTCACTCTCATCTCCAGTGAATTGGTTTCTTCTGATTAGCTTTCTATGTGAGTGTCCGGTGTTGTATCCATGAGATGTATGTGAGGTTATTATGCGAGTCGCTCTCCTCCCTCCCCTTTCCTCCCTTCCCTTCTCTTCCCCCATCTCACTCACTCATATTAATGGCAGTTGTCTACGAGTCGGAAGCTCAACCTATCTTCTTCCCCCCTCTTCCTTTCTTCCTCTTCATCTTCCGCTCTATTTACTTTTTCGTCTTCTCTATTTACTTTTCTTCGTCGTCGTCATTGTCTTCCAGGATAGGATCTACGTTACAGTGTGTTTACGGAGTTTATCGTCTTTATTGTCTCTTGTATTTATTGTGTTTACGCTGTTTATTGTGTATATTGTGTTTACGGATTTTATTGTGTTTATCGTGTTTTACGTAAACCTCTTTCAATGCGTATAATCACAAGGCTGAAACTAGGGAACTACTTACTACTGGTATTTACTACTACGACTACTACTACTACACGTTAGTAGTTACTACTACTACTACTACTACTACTACTACTTTTTTAAATGGCCTCCAGCCTCCCCCAATAGTCACACCTTCGCCGCCATTTTATTACCTTAAAATTAAATATCCTAATACAAAACTAGCTACCCTAGCTGTGTTGAGTTAGTTGAGCCGCAGATCTATGTGGCATTCAGTGAGTGTTGCCTCAAAGTCAATGTCTGCGACCGTTGTCGGCATTGGGGCCGAAGATCTACTACTACTACTACTGCTACTATTACCATCACCATTATTATCGTTTGTTTAGAGAATCTTCTTTAATAAACCAGGATTTTTTTAATTACACCAGAAAACTGCAACTCGGCACAACAAAAGTAATTAGCCAGAACTTTATATGACGTTTCTGTGTTTTATTTCCCTCGGTCAAGTTTATATGAGACGAGAGGAAGAGTTAGTCGTCTTCTGCTTCCAGTGTGTGTGAGAGAGTTGCCTGTCTATGGTGGGAGGGGGAGGGAGAGTTGCCTGTCTATGGTGGGAGGGAGAGGGAGAGTTGTCTGTCTATGGTGGGAGGGAGAGTTGTCTGTCTATGGTGGGAGGGAGAGTTGTCTGTCTATGGTGGGAGGGAGAGTTGTCTGTCTATGGTGGAAGGGAGAGTTGCCTGTCTATGGTGGGAGGGAGAGTTGTCTGTCTATGGTGGGAGGGAGAGTTGTCTGTCTATGGTGGGAGGGAGAGTTGTCTGTCTATGGTGGGAGGGAGAGTTGTCTGTCTATGGTGGGAGGGAGAGTTGTCTGTCTATGGTGGGAGGGAGAGTTGTCTGTCTATGGTGGGAGGGAGAGTTGTCTGTCTGTCTCATGTGTGTGTGAGGGAGGGAGAGTTAGTTGTGTCTCTCTCTTCTGTGTGTGAGAGGGAGAGTTGTCTGTCTGTGGTGGGAGGGAGAGTTGTCTGTCTGTGGTGGGAGGGAGAGTTGTCTGTCTGTGGTGGGAGGGAGAGTTGTCTGTCTGTGGTGGGAGGGAGAGTTGTCTGTCTGTGGTGGGAGGGAGAGTTGTCTGTCTGTCTCATGTGTGTGTGAGGGAGGGAGAGTTAGTTGTGTCTCTCTCTTCTGTGTGTGGGAGGGAGAGTTGTCTGTCTATGGTGGGAGGGAGAGTTGTCTGTCTATGGTGGGAGGGAGAGTTGTCTGTCTATGGTGGGAGGGAGAGTTGTCTGTCTATGGTGGGAGGGAGAGTTGTCTGTCTATGGTGGGAGGGAGAGTTGTCTGTCTGTGGTGGGAGGGAGAGTTGTCTGTCTGTGGTGGGAGGGAGAGTTGTCTGTCTGTGGTGGGAGGGGGAGTTGTCTGTCTGTGGTGGGAGGGAGAGTTGTCTGTCTATGGTGGGAGGGAGAGTTGTCTGTCTATGGTGGGAGGGAGAGTTGTCTGTCTATGGTGGGAGGGAGAGTTGTCTGTCTGTGGTGGGAGGGAGAGTTGTCTGTCTGTGGTGGGAGGGAGAGTTGTCTGTCTGTGGTGGGAGGGAGAGTTGTCTGTCTATGGTGGGAGGGAGAGTTGTCTGTCTATGGTGGGAGGGAGAGTTGTCTGTCTGTGGTGGGAGGGAGAGTTGTCTGTCTGTGGTGGGAGGGAGAGTTGTCTGTCTGTGGTGGGAGGGGAGTTGTCTGTCTGTGGTGGGAGGGGGAGTTGTCTGTCTATGGTGGGAGGGAGAGTTGTCTGTCTATGGTGGGAGGGAGAGTTGTCTGTCTATGGTGGGAGGGAGAGTTGTCTGTCTATGGTGGGAGGGAGAGTTGTCTGTCTATGGTGGGAGGGAGAGTTGTCTGTCTGTGGTGGGAGGGGGAGTTGTCTGTCTATGGTGGGAGGGAGAGTTGTCTGTCTGTGGTGGGAGGGGGAGTTGTCTGTCTGTCTCATGTGTGTGAGAGGGAGGGAGAGTTAGTTGTGTCTCTCTCTTCTGTGTGTGAGAGGGAGAGTTGTCTGTCTGTGGTGGGAGGGAGAGTTGTCTGTCTATGGTGGGAGGGAGAGTTGTCTGTCTATGGTGGGAGGGAGAGTTGTCTGTCTGTGGTGGGAGGGAGAGTTGTCTGTCTGTCTCATGTGTGTGTGAGGGAGGGAGAGTTAGTTGTGTCTCTCTCTTCTGTGCGTGTGAGGGAGAGTTGTCTGTCTATGGTGGGAGGGAGAGTTGTCTGTCTGTGGTGGGAGGGAGAGTTGTCTGTCTATGGTGGGAGGGAGAGTTGTCTGTCTATGGTGGGAGGGAGAGTTGTCTGTCTATGGTGGGAGGGAGAGTTGTCTGTCTGTCTCATGTGTGTGTGAGGGAGGGAGAGTTAGTTGTGTCTCTCTCTTCTGTGTGTGTGTGAGGGAGAGTTGTCTGTCTATGGTGGGAGGGAGAGTTGTCTGTCTATGGTGGGAGGGAGAGTTGTCTGTCTATGGTGGGAGGGAGAGTTAGTTGTGTCTCTCTCTTCTGTATGTGAGAGGGAGAGTTGTCTGTCTGTCTCATGTGTGTGAAGGAGGGAGAGTTGTCTGTATCCTACGTGTGTGAGAGGAGAGGAACAAATATACCTCTCACCCCGTGTATGAGATGAAAGGGAGAGAGAGTTAGTGGTCTGTCTCTCACAAACCCCGTGTGTGAGACGGAGGAGGAGGTGGGGGGGAGGAGGAGAAGAAGAGGAACGTCTTCCTTAATCTCATAGATGAACGACAGCATCGCCAGGGTCGCGGCCACATCACCAGGGGGAACACCAGGCCGCCGGGACCTGCCCTATTCTTTATGTTGTAATCCAGGGAATATTAATACTGGTGTTGACACGGGAGGAGCCGCGGGCCCCGACTCCCTCCTCCGTCAGACACATTGTGAAGGGGGAAGTGGGTTGTTGTCTCTTGAGTTATTTGCTCACAGGGTGGGTGAAGGCTTGTCTCCGTGTCGCCAGGGGGGGGGGGGGGTGGGGTGGGGGATGAGTTTTCAGTTTGTGTAAGTTGGTACGTAAGATTGTGTGTGTGTCTGTCTCTGTTTATTAATCAATAATTAATTACCAAATAAGAGAACAAATATAGATACTAGAACCGTAAGACTATGATAAACTCATTTTTTTCGTCGCATCACTTAGTTTTATAATTAATTTTGGTTTTAACTTTAATACGTTTATTAATAATTAATATCTGTACAGAACAACAACACCAGCTGGTACCGTTATCCTCCATAAATAGCTAAGCGGACACACACACACATACACACACATACATAGTACACTTACTTTCTCTTGTAAATAGACACCAGACGTATTTACGAGACGTTACGCTTCCGCTGCCGTATTGATAAACAAAGCGGCTACTGGCTTGTGGGACGCTGGCAGGTTGTATACATAGGTAATGAGATGGTATGTGGCAGACCTTAGATAATGACTGAGAGGTAAGTTAGTCTCCAACACGAGAGATTCTTATTAAGATTATGGCACTGCTATGACTGGTGTGCACGACTACTGTGCTGGGAGGGACCTGGAGTTCCTTGTTTCTTGTGTTGAATAGTTGCACCTCGTCTGAACTGTGGGTGTTATGGCCATTAGAAAGTCTGTGTTGTAGCCATGATAGGACTGTGTTGTGGCCATGATAGGACTGTGTTGTGGTCATGATAGGACTGTGTTGTGGCCATGATAGGACTGTGTTGTGGCCGAAATAGGACTATTGTAGCCATGATAGGACTGTGTTGTGGCCATGATAGAACTGTGTTGTGGCCATGGTAGGACTGTGTTAGCATTAGTATTGTTTCAGTAGAGTTATGTGGCAAGAAGAGGCTATAAACTGGGCTATCAAGGGCTGGTCAAAAAGTTCTTTCAGTATATGAGCGAGTGAGTCAGCCAACCAGTCAGTCAAGTTTGATATTATTGAACTGAGGACAATGGTATAGCTACATGACCGATAGTGTTATCATGTAAAGGTGAATAACTACGTGTTAACTGGATATATAAAGATGAATTAGTATATTAGCTGAGTATATTAAGATGGATTAGTATGTTAGCTGGATATAATAGGATGATTTTGTATATTAGTTGGATATATAAGAATGAATAGGTATGTCAACTGGATACAAACATGAATAAGTGTATTAGCTGTATAAAATAAAATTTAAACTGTTACCTGGGATAAAAAATTACAAAATATTTAGCTGGGTATTTATTAGCTGTGCATAGGTTGACAGGCTATAAATCACATGCTGACACCTGTGTTTAATCATAGGAAAGCCCGGCTATCAACACTCATTGATTACCTCTATAGCCAGAACGCGGTGAGTGGCCGACCAGGGTCCCGGTTCACATAGGTCCCTACGAGCTATTTTTTCCAGTTGAGGATACAAATAAATAGTTATGGAAGAGTTTAGGTGAGTATATTTTATGTCACACTTTAGGAAGATGTGGAGGTGGGTGCAACGAACCTTTGCGAACCCATTTTTGTATCGTAGGTTAAGTGAATCAGTTTGATGCATATCTCGAGTTTCTATTTGCTGGGAGACTCAACTTACGACCCTTTTGAGAACTCGCTGACGTATCGGAAAGGTGGAGATGAATGGCCTCCTGACAGGTCGGGTCACGCCCTCTCGTAAAGATCCACATACACTTGTTTACTCGCCCACGATTTATGTCTCCTATCTGTACACTAATTTCCTGAGCCAGAGGTTGTGTGTAAACGAACCCAAAGTGATAATTAGCTCTGTACCCTGACCATCTCCTCCTATGGGTGACAGGAGCGTAGGGTGCGTCTCTCTCTCTCTCTCGTACCGTAGTTGTTATTTGTTTGTTGTTCCAATACTATTTTAAGCTTGGAGATCTGGTCACCTACTTTGTTTTGGGATTGTATCGAGACTTAAGCTTAAAGTTGACATTTGTTTAGGAATTCACGCTCGGTAAGGAATACTGTTGTTGTTGTTAATGGCGTGTAACTCTTGTCAAGGATCCCGAAAACGTGTTAACAAACGCACTTATTGTTTAAATTCTTTAGAGCTTGTTATAGTTTTTTTTAATTGACCAAAATGTCTTTATAATTTCTATAAAATATTGAAAAATTGGTTGAAAAAAAATTGAAACAATTATTTTTTTTATGTAGATGTAATGCAGAGTGAAAATAATGACCCAAAGAACATTACTAAAATCGCCCTTCCACAAAAGCACCTAAGAAAATTATTGAAATTCGACCCCCATAATACTAAAATTGCACCGAATCTATTAATAACATTGTATGGGAGAGAATAAACAAAAGCCATACATCCATAATCTCAACAGCCACCACCACGGCAAACTTGACTCACACACAAACACATTTATAAGCACCGTGTTTACCTCAGGCGCCACAGCCACTGTTGGAGTCCATATACCATTTGGTGCTCGCCAGTCCATCCCTATTGCTGCTGTCCGTTTCAATTTGGGTCTCATCCCGTGGCCTTTGTTTCCCGCCAATCTTTTTTTTTTGAATTCAGTTTTTTTAAAAGGTTTAATTTCTCTCTCTCTCTCTCTCTCTCTCTCTCTCTCTCTCTCTCGCTGTGTGTGTGTCAAAGTTAATTAGTTGGTACGATTATAAGTTTTTTAACCATGTGTTGCAGTTAGTAACAAAATTTTCCTTCACCTTTTGTAGGGCAGCGGCGCATTTAGGTATTTTATTCTGCTGAGAGAAGACCCTGCCCGACAAAGGGTTAATAGTTGTATATAATGGAGGATTATATATATATTAGTTACATTTTTTGTTTCACGATATTTATGTTTATTGTTGTTATTTCTAAGGTAATATATTAATACAGGCCGCCGTTCACTAGCTGTACTTGACACACGAGTACATGCCAGATGTTGCTTCAAGTGTCCAGGGAATTTTGGCCGCCACTGCAAATAAATTCCCCCCCATATAGTGACGTTTTGTTTAGTTGGTGAACTTTTGTTTTTTTCTTTTTCTTTGTTTCATTTTTCTGTTTCCTTATCTTCCTGTTCGTTTTCCTGTTATTTCCATACTTTTCTTCCTCTTAACCTCTTCATTTTCCTCTTAGTCTCTCTTTCTTATTCTCTCTCTTCATCTTGTTTTCATGTTCTCCATTTTCTTCGTTGTCTATTTTTTGGAGGGGGGGGGGGGGAGGGGGCAATATATTTAGTTAAGAAAAAATTATATACTCTGGGTGACTCAGCAACACAGTTAATAAGTTTAAAGATGAGGCAATAAGTTCTGCCCACGGAGCGCTTAGTCAGACCCACCACCTGTTCACCTAACCCACCCCCTTTAATTAGTATCTTTTTGGACGACGACTTCAGGTGAACTCATCGTCTAGAACCGTTTGCACAACACCAGTGGGAGAGCTTTTTTTTTTTATTCTTTTCACTCTAAAATAACTTAAGATTGAGGCGCGATTTGTCCGATCAAACTCGCTACGTTGAACTTGTTGTCAGCTGAATTCATTAGAGTGTGTGAGCTAAAGCCTGTGGATTAGAGCGACGATGAAGGCGTAAGAACCACCTTGACTAAACAACCTCATATTATCCAGGTAGTGAGAGTATTGTTACACGCGGGCGGCGCATACCAAGTAGGGAGTATACCAGGGCGGGTGTTGAGGGGCCTGGTAGTGTTATGTGGTGCCCAGGAGATGTGTATGACTGCTAGCGTTAACACTTCGCCTGTCCTCATTTTTACGAGGTTAAATTCATTGCATTTTGTGATAGACTGACTTTCAACAGTACATGTCTATATATTTTACTTATCTGCACAGTAAGATTGGAGATGTGCAGTTGTGGATATAATTTCCTGGACATTTTTGGAAGTTTATGGCATTCACTTAACCCCCTTGTGTACCGGTCCCCCTCTGAGCTGAATAAAATCGTCTGGCGTTAGCTGAATAAAATATTTTAAAAGGTTGTCCCTGTAGTGAAGGGGTTAAGGACCATGTATACAATGGGATTATAATATGAATTTACTCAGATATATCATTGTATTATATTTTTTTTTACATAGTTCATAATGAAAATCGGTGTCCATTAACTGTAAACCAATCACACGTATGACCTACAAGTAGATGCCAAGTGTCGAGGGAATATTGTCAGCATCTGTACATCTTTAGAGGCATTCAGGAAATTGTATAATTTTATCCATAACCAGCCACACCCAGACCAGTCAAACACAACGTAGTTATACCCAACTGACCCAGTCGGTTTTAACCAACTCTCATGTATCTTTTAACCGAAAGTTTGAAGGTTATCTTGCCTAAACTTGCCTGATTTTTTAACCATAACGTTAGTGTCTATTTTTATATTCATTTTGTAAAACAATATTTTCGTCCTTATTTGTGTATACCTGTATACATTGTTAGCGTCGTAGTGAGAACATTATGTACTTACCACATATAGTCTTGGTGTTGTACTCGTCTCAGTGTGAACAGATTGGATCCCCACAGAGGCTGGCTTGCAGCGACTCGACAAATGGGTCCCTGTTTAATTCCCCTCCCCCCCCCCCCCCCCCCGTCTCACAGGACCCCCACATCACCTGACCGATAGGATAGGATAGGATAGGGTCTCAATGGTAAGGGGCCCCAATCCCAAGGGTTTAGATAGCTTTAGGGCCTACAAGGACTGCAACCCTGAGTGTGTTTTTACAATAACTGTACCACAATCTTCCGTCATTCTGGTCGTTAGCTTAAGGGTGTATATAAATGACCAGTTAAGTGCAGTCTTACACCTCCATATACGAGGAAATTTTAACATTGGAACTTTTGAAAATCCACGATCTGGTGTGCTTGTCTTAACCTCACTCCACCCTCGCCTGGAGAGCATCACACACACACAAAACACTTCCCGCTGTGTCTGCTGATTATGTCCCGTTACTCCTCTCACTGCCGCCACTGTGTAAACTTTTGCTTGCTTTATCAGGAGTCTAAATATGAGGACTTTTATGCATGAGTGCTTGTTGTTCCTGGTGGGTAGATATTTTTTGTTTATCTTTATGACTTGGGGAGTTTAGGTGCTTCATCTTCCTGGGTCAAGAAGCTCTGGCCACCAAGTCTTTGTTTCAGCACCAGACAACTTTGTAGAATTAATTAATGTAGTTTGTGTTATATAATGTAAATATAACTTTTCTTTCTAGTACATCTTGTCTTCGTCTCCCAGAGCTACTATAGCAGGTTCTGAACGTTCGAAGATTCTTACATTAACCTTATTTTTGTAAGTTGAAATGGGAGAACGGATCCGGTTTGGTAGTTCATGTAGTTATGATGACATTTAACACCCATCTTGATGTTGCTTAAGTGAGTCATTTTGATGTGTTCTTACGCCACACAACGGGAGAAAACAACTATGATGCAGTTAGTAGGTAGAAGGCAGCTATCAAACAGGGAGGTACTCCCGCCTGGGAAGATATTGGAAGCATAATGTGTTGTCTAATGGTAGACTCTGCTGCCATATGGCATCACAATAATTGTGACCAAGTCCCAGGTTGCTGATCTGACTTTCTGCCTCTTTTACACACAATTGTAGGGTTTCAATTGTTTCTCTCACCTTGACAACATAACATACATATATCGTTTCTCACTCAATTTTTTTTTAATTTCTGTATTTCTTTATGGTTCTTTGCTATTATTATTATTATTATTATTATTATTATTATTATTATTACATTTCTGCCCCCTTTTCGCCCGGGTGGGCTATTCCCCGTAAAAAAAAATGATAAAGTAAGAAGTGCTCCTTCCTCGAGTGCATCATTTACCTGTGCTCTTACGACACGAGTCCTAAGTTGTGTCATTCTCTAAGTGAACCAGTTAGATACACTGTAACATCATCTGTCAGGGGGAAGGTTTTAAACACACAACCTTGAAGATCTGACTCCTGACAAGGGTGAAGAGTGTCTCATCCAGTGTGTTGGCTTGTGGACGATAACTCGATGGGTTCACCACCTCGGGTGCAGGTCAGATGGAGCCGAGTCCTAATAAACCCCGACCAGACCTGATCTATTCTGTTATGGCCCATTAACACCAAGTGTTAGGCTAGGTTGAAGCCTATTATGAGTAGGGGCCTATTAGGACTGGGACCAGTTATGATTGAGGCCTATTATATCTGGCATCCATTTTCCCCAGTCACTCAGCACCTGAAGTATTGGAGCCTGGCGTCGGTGCATCAAGTCTTCCCGTTAGATGTTGTCAGAGGACGGTGGTGGTGGAGGTGATGGTAGACCCAGATTTCAGAAGGGCAAACTTTGATAGGTTGAAATGGCAGGTGAGAGAAGGGGTATTACGTCTGGGGGTGAATTACATGACCTTACGCGAGATCGTAAATAACCTGACCTCACACAATGTACCCACAGAGGGCGACCTCACTTTACCTGGTGACCTGACAACAAGGAGGTTAAACCTCCTTGCTTGACAACGATAACCACACAAAATATGAACACGAGATGTGAGGTTGACGAGTTCCACAACAATTTAAATAATGAGTTACTTAATGCACAAACATAAGAACATAAGAATGGAGGGAACGGCAGCTGGCCTATTGGCCCATACTCGGCAGTCCCGTTTATATCCAACTCCTATCGCCCATATATCCGTCCAATCTACAGTATATTTGAAGCTATCCAGCGTCTTCGAGTTAATGATGATGTTTGGTAACTTGTTCCACTACTCTATTTTCAAACCAATGTTTACCTATCTACCGCCTAAATCTAAATTTGTCTAATTTAAAACCATTGCTACGAATTTGCTCCTGGTTAGATAGTTTGCATAGCTTTGCTATATCACTTTTGTTTAGCCCTGACTTTTTTTTTTATTATTATTTATTGGGCACTCCCCTACATCCTTGTGTAAGGTGAAGCGCAAAAGCGTTTACAGCGCCCAACAGGGAAGCATGCTAAGTTCATGCTTGCCTTTATGTCTCATGAGTTAAGGGCGTAGAAGCCTGAAGAGTCAGTGGTTTTATGTCATCAAGTTATTGGAAGCTCCAACAACTTGTCCCTGAGTACGAATTCGCAACTTTCGACTTACAACAGGTACCTACTTTACTGCTAGGTGAACAGGGACTAATGGGGGCTAGGAAGTAAGTCCAAACAACTTCCACCGGCCCGGGAATCGAACCCGTGACATCTCGCTTGCGAAGGCAAGAACGGTACCGCTTCTACCACCGGTCCCCTGCCCTGACTTCCTCTTATACACCTCTATCATATCGCCCCTCACGCTACGCCTCTCGAGGGAGTGCAAATTAAGTTGATTTAACCTATCTCCGTAATCAAGGTTCTTGATGCCCGGGATTAGCCTCGTCATTCTCCTCTGAATCCTTTTTGAGGTTTCTTTATCCATTCTGCAGTACGGTGACCAGAAGTGAACTGAACTGCGTAATCCAAGTGAGGTCTCACTAGCGTAAGATATAGTTTTAGGATAACCTCGCTAGTCTTGTAACTAACACTCCGTTGTATGAACCCAAGTACTTTGTTAGCCTTGTTCGAGCAAATTCACATTGTTGTCTTGGCTTAAGATTCCTATTTCTCAGTACTGTACTGTTCATCTGATATCTGGTTTTTCTATTTACAACTCCTAGACTAAGTACTTTACATTTGTTCGCATTAAATTGCATCAGCCATTTTTCAGACCATACGAAAAATTTGTTTTGATCTTCTTGTAGCTGTGCGGAGTCCTCGTCAGATTTAATTACACTCCCTATTTTAGTGTCGTCAGCAAATTTACTTAAGTTTCTGTCTGCGCCTATATCTATGTCGTTTATGTATATAATGAATAGTAATGGTCCAAGTACCGAGCCTTTGGGCACTTCACTAGTGACGTTACCCCCAATCGGATTTAGTGCCGTTAGTGCTTACTCGCTTTTTCCTGTCCTGTAACCACGCCCTAATCCATTTTAGAATATCTCCTCCATTCCACGAACCTCCACTTTTTGTATTGGTCTTTCGTGGGGGCCCCTGTCGAAGGCTTTGCTGAAGTCGAGGTATACCATATCATAGTCGTGTCCATCATTCACTGATTTGAAAGCAGTTGAAAAGAATGTTAATTGATTTGTCATATATGAACACCCACTTGTGAAGCCATGTTGGGAATCATTGATCAACCCGTGCCTCCAGGTGATTTCGAATAGAGTTTAGAATTATTGCTTCCAATAACTTGCCTACAATTGATGTTAAGCAGAATATACCTTACAAAAAATTCAGATAAAATAACATTGACACCAAATGGATAAATAATTATTTAAAGAGTATTATCGGACAAAAGAAGGCTATAAGTTTACCTCCGAGATTATTAAAAATTATAGGCCAGTAGGGTTAAGACAGAGATAAGAAAAGCAAGGGAGGCGAAGTCAAACCCCAAGGGATTTTTTCAAATGAATCAAACTAAAACTCGAGACAAGATTGTACCAATACAGTCAGATACCGGCGAGCTAACTGAAAACGAGTGAGAAATGAGCAATAATCTGAAAATATATTTTTCATCAGTTTTCACAACCGAGAATTTAAACATGATACCCGAGGCACCGACTATATACAGAGATAGTGAAGAAAATAGATTGAACGAGATAGTAGTGACTGGTAACGACGTTAGTAAACAGATAAACTAAAACATAATAAGTCATCAGGTCCCGCCGAGATATTTGCCAGACTATTCAAGGAATGTAAGGAAGAACTTAGCAAACTTGGTTAACATGTCATTAAAAACGGGTGTAGTTGCAGAATCTTGGAGGATAGCGAATGTTATACCAATTTTAAAGAAGGTAGATAGAGCTCTATCCTCAATTGTTGGCAAATTACTGGAAGCAATAATTTCAAACTCAATTCGAAATCACCTCGAGTAACACAAATTGATCAGTGATTCCCAACATGGCTTTACAAGTGGACTTTCATATCTGACAAATTTATTATCATTCTTTTCAACTGTTTTCGAATCTGTGGATGACGGACGCGATTATGATGTGGTTTATCTCGACTTTAACAAGGCCTTCGACAGGGTCCCCCACGAAAGACTAATACGAAAAGTGAAGGTTCACGGAATTGGAGGAGATATTCTAAAATGGATTAGGGTGTGGTGTGGAAGACGTGGAGTAGCCAAATGCTCAGGACTTGGACCATTACATAAACGACATAAACATCGGCGTAGACATCAACTTAGTAAATTTGCTGACGACACTAAAATATGGCGTGTAATTAAATCTGACTAGGACTTGGCATAACTACAGGAAAATGTAAACTAATTTTTCGCATGGTCTGAGAAATGGCAGATGAAATTTAAGGTGGACAAATTGTAAAGTAGTTAGTCTGGAAGATGTAAATAGAGAAACCAGATATTAGATGAACAACGGTGATAGAAAAATCCGACTGTGAGAAAGATTTAGGAGTAATAATAAGTAAAAATCTTAAGCCATGTAAACAATGTGTATTTGCTCGAAACAAGGCTAATAAAGTACTTGGGTTCATACAAAGGAGTGTTAGTTACAAAACTAGCAAGGTCATCTTAAGATTATATCTTGTGCTTGTGAGACCACACCTGGATTACGTAGTTCAGTTCTGGTCACCGTATTACAGAATGGATATAGAATTCTTGGAAAGAATTCAGAGGAGAATGACAAGACTAACCCGGGCATTAGGAACCTTGAGTATAGAGACAGGTTAAAGCATCATAATTTGCACTCCCTTGAGAGACGGAGAGCGAGGGGCGACTTGATAGAAGTGTGTAAATGGAAGGCAGGGCTAAACAAAGGGGACATTACAAAGGTACTCAAACTATCCAACCAGGAGCGAACTCGTAATAATGGTTTTAAATTAGACAAATTTAGATTTAGGCGCGAAATAGGTAAGCACTGGTTTGGAAACAGAGTAGTGGATGAATGGAACAAGTAACCAAATATCATCATTAACTGGAATACGCTGGATGGCTTCAAACATAGGTTGGATGCTTATATGAGCAATAGGGGTTGGGTGTAAACGGGACTGCCCAGTATGGGCCAATAGGCCAGCTGCAGTTTCCTCCATTTTTATGTTCTTATGTTCTTATAACACAGTAACACACGGGCAAACTGACATATTTAAACAGACACAGTGTCATTTAAGCTAAAAACGAACGTACTCACAAATACAGTAGACACAATGGCACACGGACACAGAAAGTACTACACTAACATACAGCAACGCTGACACACGGACACACGGACACAGACATACAGTAGTGGTTGAACCGTTGAGAATTTTTTTTTTTTTTTTTTTTTTTATTTATTGGGCACTCCCCTACATCCTTGTGCAAGGTGAAGCGCAGAAGCGTTTACAGCGCCCAACAGGGAAGCATGCTAAGTTCATGCTTGCCTTTATGTCTCATGAGTTAAGGGCGTAGAAGCCTGAAGAGTCAGTGGTTTATGTCATCAAGTTATTGAAAGCTCCAACAACTTGTCCCTGAATACGAATTCGCAACTTTCGACTTACACCAGGTACCTACTTTACTGCTAGGTGAACAGGGACTAATGGGGGCTAGGAAGTAAGTCCAAACAACTTCCACCGGCCCGGCGGGAATCGAACCCGTGACATCTCGCTTGCGAAGGCAAGAGCGGTACCACTCTACCACCAGCACCCCCCCCCCCCCCCTCCCCGGTTCAGAGATGTAATATAATAACAGTCAGATGGTAAACTAACTGACTGATTGAATGAGTTATTAGAGCAAGTGCCTCATTAACCCAGTTACAGTGTGAGGTGTTCACACGAGTCTCATGAATAGTACACTGAGACACACTGACACGAATCTCACATGACACAATCCCATTGACAGATCTCCTCTACACATAACCTCACCGGACACAACTGTATGGTAGAAATAAATCCCAACTCACAAATCATAACCTGACAACCAAGCCTACTGTACGGGAAGGAACATTCATTGTTCAAAAAATACCAGTGACCATTTTTCGTTATAATAAAGATCCCATTGGGCGGTTTTTTCATTGGGTAAAATCCTACTGTACGACCAGAATAATGATAATTACAAGATGCTGGTAATTAAGTGAAAGGTCATCACCCATCATATGAGTGAAAACAGTATAGATGGTCACCAACTTAAACTTTAAATTAAAAAGAAAAGAAACGCCCCATACAACATCGGCATTGAACCACAGACCAGCTGGACTGCTTTGGTCAACCCCGCAGTGTCGTCGCGACGCCTCTACCATATAAACTTTATAAGGTTTATTTATTCATCTATAATAGGTATTTCGTGTGTTGACTCTTGTGAGGTGACCACAGTGTTCAGACGTATCTAGTAACTCGTCTTACAACAAACTTTATATTTTTCACATAATAGCACATAGGAAATAAATAATAAGCAGTATATATGTAATGATGTACATATGAGTCCCGTTTGTACTAGTTGTCCGATGTTTCTTACTCGTATAATATATTTGAAACTAATTTACAATCTGTTATTAACAAATTCTAATCAAACAATTCCCTCATAATGCATAAAGAATATTTTTTAATGGTTCAATGTATTATTACCAACGTATCGAGAAAGTCAATTTCTCTACCATGAAGTACTGTAAGGTGATGTCTCCGGGTTCCTCACAGTTATGTTATGATGCCAATTACTATGAAACTGTAGAAGATACGAGTCAGAGTTTAGGTAATGATTCACTGTTGGTCTTGTGTTAAATATCAGTACGAGATTAATTAATTTTATGTAGTTTACTTTTCGGTATTCACTTTGGATATTTTACAGGTGTGTGTGTGTGTGTGTGTGATCACAAACATGACACATCTGACACACGAAATAATGACAGTGACACACGGACTAACTGACGTACTGAAACAGACACACAGTGTCATTTAGGCTGAAAACGGACTTACTCACAAATGGACACAATGACACACGGACACAGAAAGAACTATATTAACATATAGCAACGCTGACACACAGACATACAGTAGTGGTTGAACCGTTGAGAGATGGTGAAATGACTGTCTGTCTGTCAGTGTGTGTCAACACGAGGCTGTGACAAGAATGAGCCCAGCGTCATCTTGTCTGCCATTTCTGCCGATCTTCCGTGCCTGTCTGTCTGTCTCTGCCCTGCCCTGCCCTGCCCTGCCCTGCCCTGCCTGCCTGCCTGTGTGAAGTCGTAAGTCTTGTTAGCTCGACAAGTCTTCCGTTTTAAATTCAATTCTGATGAAACTTGGCGGGAATGTTCTTGTGCGGGAGATGGCGGATGTGATTGTTTTTCCCCGCCGCATGTGTGGGCGATCTGTCTGTGCGTTCATTCATCCTTGCATCCGTCTGTGCGTCCGTTTGTGCATCCATCCGTCCTTTCGACCGTCCTTTCTACCACGCGTTCGACAATAATGAGCCCAAAAAGAAAAAAATCGACGTTACCGTGTTCACACACGCTGAATAAATATTGTCTGTTCATAGAAGTTAAGCTGTAATAGATAAATACCTTATAAAGTCTATATGGTAGAGGCGTCGGGACAACACTGCGGGGTTGACCATCACAGTTCAGCTGGTCTTGAGTTCAATGCCGTGTTTGTCAGGGGCGCTTCTTTTTTACATGTTAAAGTTTAAGTTGGTGACCATCTATACTGTTTTCACCTATATGAAGGATGATGACCTTTCACTTAATTACCAGTATCTTGTAATTACCATTATTCTGGTCGTACAGTAGGATTTTACCCAATGAAAAAATCGCCCAGTGGGATTTTTATTATAACGAAAAATGGTCACTTGGTATTTTTTGAACATTGACTGTTCTTTCACGTACAGTAGGCTTGGTTGTCAGGTTATGATTTGTGAGATGGGATTTATTTCTACCATACAGGTGTGTCCAGTGAGGTTATGTGTAGAGGAGATCTGTCAATGAGATTGTGTCATGTGAGTTTCATGTCAGTGTGTCTCAGTGTACTATTCAAGAGACCCATGTGAACCCTCACACGGTAACTGGGTTAATGAGGCAATTAGTCTGATAACTTAGAGGAGAGAGAGAGAGAGAGAGAGAGAGAGAGAGAGAGAGAGAGAGAGAGAGACAGACAGATGAAATTGAACGTGGACAAATGTAAAGTACTCAGTATAGGAGATGTAAACAGGGAAACCAGTTACCAGATGAACAACGATGCCATTGAGAAATCCGACTGCGAGTGAGGTTTAGGAGTAATGATAAGTTGGAACCTTAAGCCAAGTAAACAATGTGTTTTTGCTCGTAACAAGGAAAATAAAGTACTTGGGTTCATACAAAGGAGTGTTAGTTACGAGACTAGTTCTTGTGAGAGATTACTTGGATCCCATTCTTATGGTTTTATGATGGAGGTGGTGGTAGCTCTAGTGCTGATGGAGGTGGTGGTTGCTCTGGTGGTGATGGAGGTGGTGGTAGCTCTGGTGCTGATGGAGTTGGTGGTAGCTCTGGTGCTGATGGAGGTGGTGGTAGCTCTGGTGGTGATGGAGGTGGTGGTAGCTCTGGTGGTAGCTCTGGTGGTGATGGTGGCGGTAGTTATGGGGCTGATTGATGGTGGACTCAACGTATTATTGTCATTAAAGGGGAAATGTTAGTAACTTCTCCTGTTCTCTATTTATTCTGTCAATATCTGTCTCTTTTCTGTGCCACTGTCTTTATTTATCTTTCTATTTATATGTCAGTCTCTGTCTGTCCCTGTTTTTATATATAGTATTAATAATAATAAAATAATAATAATAATGAAATGTTTATAGCCTGCAAGACTGATATTTACAATGTTATCTTCCTTTTTTCCCCAGGTGAGGGAGACTAAGACTCGAAGCAGAACTGCAAGCACCACTCATACAGGGAGTCCTACCACTCACCCCCACCTGTGTGTTGTATGACGTGATTACCGATATACAGTAGGTAGCCTATCTGCTCCCTGGTGAAATGTGGTGAACTAGTGTGGGAGGGTTGACTCAAGATAAAGAGGGGGGGGGGGAAGGGATGGGTAGGGAGGAGGGAGAAAATGGGGAGGGGGAGAGAGGGGAGGAGGGAGAGAAAGAGACCGCACAACCTGTGCACACACAAAATTCCACCTGATTTCACCCTCACCCATTCCAGATATGAGGATAGACTATTATTTAAAGAGAGACGACATGGTAAAATCTCTGATATTGATATTGACCAGTTTATTTAGTCAGAAAAACACATGAACTCAAAAATCCCTCGCTGACGGAATCATTCTTTAAACGGTAAAGTTTGTTTTCTGTGTATGTTATTAAGACAAATTTTTTTAGTGCGGCTCGTTGGTGGGGAAGGGGGCCACACCCTGACGGATGGTACCATTCTCCACCTCCCAGGATGGGTGAAGGATAAGTGAGGGGATGATGGGGGTGGGGGATGGGAGGGGGAATCCTTCCCAGTTGGTGGTTCTTGATACCCTCCTTTGTTGTCTGACGGAACGGTTTTTTGGTTCTTCCGCCTCAACTCAAACTCTGCTTTGTAAAGAATTACCTTTTCTTATCATACCCTGCCCCCCCCCCCCCCACCACTCACACTTTTACCTAGCAGTCAACCTCTAAAAGTAGACGTTTGTTAACATAGAGATATAATGGGGAACTACGTATAACATTCAAGCTATAGAATAATTCTAGACCTTAACTCCAGCTGTTCACCTTCCTAGTGTTGTAAGCACTTTCTTCCTTAGAAAGCACGTCTGGTAAGGTGCCATGTTGATGTTGTCGTGGTTGGTGCTATTCATTACACACTACACAAACCGAAGACCATAACTCCACCGGGCGCTTTTGTTATCGCGCCATCATCTACTCCTCGGTTGATGCCTTTACCTGGTCGCTAGTGTGTACTGCTCCGACCCCCGCGCCTGTGACCAATCACTGACCAATACACTAAAATGTGTAAATTCTTATTGAAATAATTGATCCAATCTTTTAGTAAACATGGGGCGTGAAACAGTTCTATACATTCCCGCCGCCGGGAGAGATTTAGCTGGTGGTGGACGATAAGGTGTCACTTGGGTCGCATCTGCTTTGACTATATATATTACGATATTTGTTTGTTGTATATCGTACATAAGGGGCTGTTATTGTGCCTTTCAATTGATAAATAAGTGCCTTTGTATTTGTGTAGTTGAGGATCCCAACACTGCCGGTGCTGCATAATTTCATTTACAGTAGTTTCCTTGCTGACTCGTTCGGAAGGAGAAGCGGACTTTTTGAGGTGACTGGACAAGTACAGTACTGGTTTTAGCACAAGCCTTTAGGGCACAAGTACAGGTTTAGGTACAAGTAAGAACCTTGAACACAACTGCAGACGTCCCAGTAGAGGTACAAGGATTAACATTATCAATGACATGATGGCTATTATCCCCGTCTGATGTCTTCTTTGGACGCCACGATCCCACTATTGGCAATAGGAGAGGCCGTTGTACCCTGGCCATGAATGAGACCCGGCCAGCCAGGCTCTCAGGACTCGTAGTTTAGGATCAGCTGTCTCTTGAAGAGGGTGTTCTGGCCAGGATATTGTTGGTGACTCATCGCTCTCAGGTGCTCAGGCATATATTATTGTCCAAGGTGTGTGTGTGTGTGTATCTCCTGCATGACTCTCTCTACAGTGTAAATTAATACGTTGAGAGAGTATTTGTAGTTTTTATATACTTAAGAGAAAATAAATATATTTTATCATCAAATACTTCAGTGTGTTGGCTGTCTGTCACTCATATGATCACCCTTGTTTACTATCCAAACCATATCATGTCACAGGTATGAGACCCCTTACTTGTTAATTACTGTATATGGGGAGTGTCGTAATTAGTTATTGGTCGAGATATGCAAGTTGTTTTTCCATAGTAATTGATTAGGGGAGGTACACGTAACAGGTGCAGGTATGGCTAAGTGTACAGGTAAGGACACGGCACAGGAAAAGATAAAGGTATAAGTACAGTTACAGGTACAGGTTGGGGTACAATTACTGATACAGGTACATGTTGAGGTGCAGACACAGGTACAAATATTATAGAATGATAACAATGCGTAGGTCCTCCTCTTGGTTAACTTCACTGGCCGTTTGATCCTCCTCCTCCTCCTTGTCTTTGTGCTGTTCCTCTTCCTCCCCCATGTCTTCTTGTTCTTCTTCCTCTTCCTCCCTGTCTTCTTGTTCATCCTGTTTCTCCTCTTCCTCGTCTTTCTTTATCTCATCTCCCTTCTTCGCTTCTTCGCCATCCTCTACGTACTCCTCCTCATCGCCTTCTTTCTTCTCCCTTCTTTTTTTTTCTCCCTTCTCCTTCTTTCTTTTCCCTTCTCCTTTACCTCCTCCCCCTCTTCCACGTTCTCTCTGTTGGTCAAAGATTCACCTACTTGGGATTCGTTCCGGCCTTCTTGTTGAGCCGAACTTATTCTCTTTCTTTCTTGCCGAACTTGGAATTGCTCGCCTCCTTATTATTAAGCTGGGATTATACTCATCCTTATTGTGCTAAGCTGAGATTTACTCTTCCTCTCCATAATGGGATTTCAACTTAATCATGCTAGGATTTTTACCAGCTTTATCATACAGGGATTTAAGTTTTGTGTTATGGTTTCTGTGATTTGACTTGCGTGATAAAGTGTGATTTTTATTTTACTTCCTAATCAAACAAGGAATATTTTTTCCGTTTCCAACAAATGGTCATATATCCTGTCTGTCTGTCTCATTGCACCCTCATCTTTCATTGTTTGTTTTTTCTGTTTTCCTCATCATATTCCCTTTCTCTATTCACCACCTCTTTTGTGTGTGTGTGTGTGTGGGGGGGGGGGGGGGAGTAATATGTACACTTGCCAGACAGTCGGGGGAAAATGTAGAACAAGGAGACCAACTCGGCTTTAATGTTGACGTCGTAAGTTGGTTAGATGTACCCCAGTAGTTGTGTACGTCAGCTGTGTTCGTGTGTGCTATCAGCTGGTGAGTGATTTATACCAGGTATTTTTTTTTACGTTATTACCTAGTGAGGATGAGCTGATAAGTGTATTTGTTTACGTTATACAGGTAGGCAGTTGAGACCACATGAAACATTGATTAAATAAGAGAAAAAAAGTGATGTGCGAAACTAGTACTGCCAAGTTTATTATTATTGTTGTTGTTGTTGCTGTTGTTGTTCAGCGATATATTAAAAAGAATCTTTGGGTGTAACGAGTATCGGTCAGTCTTGCCTGGTCAAAACAGGAAGGAATAAAAATATACACGGAGGGAAAAAATCAATGTTGTGGCGCGAAGATCTTGGCAGTGGGTGTTCCTGGGGCCATTGTTGGGCAAGATTATCTCTTCCCTTCCCTTTCCTTCCTTTCCTTTCCTTTCCTTCCCTTCCTTCACTCTACATACCCTCCACTCCATCCCATCCCTCCCTACCTTCCCTTCCCTTCCCTTCCTTCCTTCCTTCCTTCCTTTCCCCCTCCCCTCCCCTCCCCCTTCCCTCCCTTCCTTTTTTCCTTCCTTCCTTCCTTCCTTCCTTCCTTCTTCCTTCCTTCCTTCCTTCCCGACTTTTTACACCCTTCTCTATTCTCCAGTATTTGTGGTTCCTACATCGTATCCACTCTTACTTCCACCTCATCACGTTCTGTCTTGATTTGATGGTCGGTTTGGGTGTTTCTCTTCTATTTTGCTTCTCTCCCTTTTCCTATCTCTCCTCTTCATCTCTTTTGTTCCCATCTTTTTCTCCTGGTATCGTCTTCTTCCCCCTTTCCCGACTTTCTATATCTCTCTCATCATCCTTTCTGCTATCATCATCTTTCTCTTTATTCACCTTTCCACCTGCTCCTTTCCCTTATTCTCCTTCCCTCCCCCTCACCCATCTTCCCGCACCAACCATCAAACTCACTCAGGTCTTGTGTTGAGGGTCCGAGCACTGCCTTGATTTGTATTTTTCTTCGTGTTATATATTTAGCGATGGTTTGATGCCCTATTGTTATGTTTACTGCGGAACTATTGGAGATGTAACAAGAGATTATTATATGTATATAGACGTACATTTACAGAGTAGATAAAGGTGTGAATAAAGATGTAAATTTGTTCCTCCATTTGTTGAGATGTGCAGGCTATGAATTGCAAATTTTTCTTTCGATTTCCGACTAGTGTTATTTTAGGTAAGTATATTTTAAAGTGTATGTAGAATGGCACATCACATTCTCTGGCTGGTGATAAATGAGATGCGAATTGGTGATGTTGTATAACGTTGAGGTGTATGTCGCCTTGTCAACTTTAGGATCGTCCGGCTGAGCGTGTGTACAATTATTTTTCTCCCGTCGTTGTCCCTGTGCTGTGTTGTTTGTGTCTGGGTATGATGTTGATCAGTAGGATGAGGGATATGAGTGACCGACAAGTACATCCTCAGCCCACAAACTACTGGAATCGTGGTTAGATAAGCACCAGATGTGTGATGTCCGCTGAGGCATCGAAACACACTTGGTAATATCTCGTGGGGGTGGCTGGTATAGTGGGCCTCGGCCCTATCGTCTAAACTAATCATCGACCTTAAGTCTTAGGATTAGGTACCAGTCCTATTGTTCCCCAGTACTAATAAGCTCCAATCCTAATGGGCCACAATCCTGATAGACGGGGGCCATCTCCCCTGCAAACTCTGTTAGGACTAGAGTGAATCTCTGGCGGACACAAACTACTGCCGTGTGCCTCGGCTGCTATATAGATTTATATCCCCGTCACGAGTCTCGGGGCTTGAGATCACATTTCTCCGCCTCACATGAAGCACGACCCAGAGTTATATCGTTAAGTGACGTCGAAATTGCACTGGGAATTTAAGACGTTGGTTAGCTGGTGGTTTATAGTTTTCAATAGCCTTTTCTTTACCCCAACCGTAAGGTTAGTGATAGGTGAAGTGTCAACTGTCTTAGTTCTAGAGGGCTTGTTTTAATTATCTGGGTAGTGTGTATGTGGGTTGGATTGTGTTATTAACAGGCTCGGATATATATATCTTTTGGAACAGATGGTTGGCCTCATTTGATTTCCTTACGTGGTAATATATGTGTTCTCCCTTACCCTCTCTCTCTCTCCATCTCGCTCTCCTGCTGCATCTCCCCCACACACTCAGGCTGGACCATGATCTTACCCTCTTTGCGTCCTCAATATGGAAGGAATCTAATAAGATCGGACTTTCTTTCCAACGTCCTCGACATGTAAAAGGGCCAGACGTGTTGGTGCCATGAGCGGGGGTCCACATGGTCCGCAGATTCAGTATTGTGACTCTGAAAGTCGACCAAACGTGCATCGGTTTCCAGTGAAGACTCTTTGTGTTCGTAATCTCAGAGGTTCGAACGTTCAATTATTTTTCCCCTAACTGGATGTATGAAAACCCATCTAACTGCCTCACTGAAGCCAAAACTTATATGATGATAAAAATAGCTTCGATTTTTGCACTGAGAGTCTACCGTAACTAGACACAGCGACTGAGTTGGAGGTGAAATTTTTACGTGCACGTCTTTTAAAATTCTGAGTTATGGGCTGGTGGGCGAGGGAAGGTTGGATCTTGACGAATGCCAAGTGAAGTTTGTCAGGTAGGTTCCCAGACCTCTCCGTCTGCATAATGCTGCATGATTTTTCCTCTGATTTTCATTTTTCTATTTTTGCGTTGATTTATGTCATTTATATTCTTGTCTGTTTAGTTTAATCTGAGCACTTATGATCCTTGACATGAGATCCTCTTGCACACTGTCTATTTAATTTTCCTTGTCTTTTCCTGATTTTTAGTGAGTATTTTTTTTTATTTCTGAAATGAGTTCATCTAATATGTCGACATAATATTCTCTTTTTTTTTACATCCAGACATAAACCTTTTAGTTAATTAAAATTTAACTTTAGAATTTTTAGTTATGAAAGATACGATCTCTCTTACCAACTAAGAAGGTGGGGATGTACAGTAATGGGTGGGTTGGGGTGGGAATGGGAGTGAGGTGGGCGGGTAGTGAGGGTGGGATGGGAAGTGGAATCAGAAGAAAGAATCGAAGTTCAAAGCGTCAGGGAAGAATGACAGTGGAAACAGCAGTGACTTTTAAAGACTGGCAGGAGAACGACATTGACAAAGGCGGAGAATTCTTTAGCATAAATTGAGGTCTTGTGTTGACTCGTCAAGCTCGTCTGAGTCTTGTCGCGTGGCTGCCTGACAACTGTTCTTGCTGCTGTTGTTGGTACGGGTATTGTAGATCATTGTACGGAAGTGTAAGTAATAGCTGTCTTTAATTTGACTGAACTTTAATGATGTCTGTAACAATTTTACTTTACTTATTATGTTCCGAGTTGAAATTGTAAGGATAGATGTGACTGCTAACGGCATTTAACCCTTTGAGTCCGACATCGTACTCAGGAGATTAGGTCATTGTACTCAGGGTGTTAAATCGTCGTATTCAAGGGGTTAAGATACCTTGTTCATTGTGCTAAGTTATTGTACTCAAGAGGTTAACTATTTAAAGATACAGTATGTGTTGCTGTTATAATATGAAATTTAATGTACCTGTGTCTGTATCAGCAGTTTGACCTGTAACTGTATTTGAATCTCTTTACTTATACCTAATCTGTATTTTTACCTGTACCTGGCCAGTACTGTAGCTGTACCAGTGATCGTTTCTGAAGAGATCTCTAATGAGAGTGAATTAGCATTTTCTATTTCTGAATTCATTATTAGATTGAAACTGTATTCGATTTATTAAATTTTTAATCGTACTGTAAATTTGAGTCTGAATTAGAATTTATAGTTTCTGAATATATACATAAGAATCCGAATTTGTTATTTCTCAATAGATAATTAAGAGTTTGAATTTCTTGTTCCTCAATGGATAATTAGAGTCTGAATTTAGGAGTGGCAGGAGAGCGGGGCCCCACCACTAGGTATTTATATGTTAATCGCCCCTTGATAATCTCGGCTCTCTGGCCCGGGAATATTTATTGCGTGTGAATATACAGTAATTCATCGTCGACAGTTTTGTTGAGCGATGAAGTGTTGTTGATTTGTTGACGAAATTTGTTGTTTGTTATATTAAATAATAATAATAATAATAATAATAATAACAACAACACTAATAATAATAATGATGATGATAGCAGCAGGAATAATGATAATAACAGTAAGTGATATTTTAAATTTATTATTATAGTGCTGCTGGGTATAATGGTATTATTATTGTTGTTATTATTATTATTAGTATTATTAGTATTAGTAGTGTTGTTGTTGTTGTTGTTGTTGTTGTTCACATGAGAACGGTATCCAATAACGAAATGCAAAGGCAAAAGTTGAATAGAATAAAACTGTTATACTTAAGAGGTGGAAATTCTGCTGAGAGTTGGAACAATTTCTGGATTATAACAGTCAAAAAAATTCCGCCGTACCAGATACAGGAATTTAATTCAGAAGCAAAATTCTTATTAATATGAGGAAACTGGCGCCTGGCATGACAAAGAAAGGACCTGTTTGCAAAATTCCCTTTTAATTAAACATCAGACAGAATCGTGGATTTAATTACTCGATGGAAAAATAATTCATGTTTGATACTTTTGTTGATTGCTTTTCAAGTTCCGCTGTGCATGAGAAAGAATTTTGGGCTTTAAAACTAATATTTCATTTTGATATGTTGTGTGTGTGTGTGTGCGTGTGTGTGTGTGTGCGGGCGGGCGTGCTTGCGTGTGTTGACCTGGGTGACTGGTATGGGTGGGAGTTTATTATGACTAAAAGGGATATGGTAATATATTGGGAGAGCTGTGTGGTAGGTGTGGTGGATGTGGTGGGTGAGGGTCTGTGGTGGGTGAGGGTCTGTGATGGGTGAGGTGTGTGGTGGGTGAGGTCTGTGGTGTATAAGGTGTGGGTGGTGGGTGACGTCTGTGGTGAGTGAGGTGTGTGGCGGATGAGGTGTGTAGTGGGTGAGGTGTGTGGTGGGTGAGGTCTGTGGTGTATAAGGTGTGGGTGGTGAGTGAGGTGTGTGGCGGATGAGGTGTGTGGCGGATGAGGTGTGTAGTGGGTGAGGCGCGTGGTGGGTGAGGCGATTGATTTTTTATTTTTATTTTGCCACTTACAGCGGTTGGTTTATTGTGCACCCTAGACTCATCCTGTGAGCGGTAGCGCAAAAGGATTACAGAGTAGAGTTTACAACGCGTCATAATAATTAACCCCCGTTGTCAGGATATTATGACACTGAATGTTACACAGTATTTCAATTACATTATTTGTTTAGTTCTATACATAAAGGGTAACTTATTCACAAATGCGTGAGTACAGGCATGTGAGGCAGTATGTCTGGCCTAACTTTGTTATTCACATTTGCGTGAGAAGTATTCAAGCACATTGTGGGCTTACTTGAGAACTGATACAGTTACTAAGTGCAAAAAAGTGGATACAATCTTAATATGTCGGCTATCTTGCCATTAGAGATAAGTGTTGTGCCATTTCACACACAGTGAGGTGTGCGTGGCGGGTTAGGTGTGTGGTGTATGAAGTGTGTGATGGATGATGTGCGTGGTGGGTGAGGTGCGTAGTGGGCGAAGTGTTTGGTGGGTGAGGAGTGTGGTGTGTGTGGTGTGTGATGGATGATGTGGGTGAGGTGCTTGGTGGGTGAAGTGTTTGGTGGGTGAGGAGTGTGGTGTGTGTGGTGTATGAGGTGGGTGAGGTGCGTGGTGGGCGAAGTGTTTGGTGGGTGAGGAGTGTGGTGTATGAAGTGTGTTATGGATGATGTGGGTGAGGTGCGTGGTGGGTGAGGTGCGTGAAGTGTTTGGTGGGTGAGAGGAGTGTGGTGTGTGTGGTGGATGAGGTGTGTAGTGGGTGAGGTGCGTGGTGGGTGAGGTGCGTGGTGGGTGAGGTGTATATCAATATCTATCACTGTATATAACTCATTAACTTTCCCACTGTAAGGTTAAATCTAAACGAAATCCAACTAAACTTAACGTAAGCTAATGTAACGTAACCTAACTTAAACATAACTTAAATGTAACTTATTGTAAACTTAACTAAACTAACTTAATGTAGCCCAACTGAGGTGAGGGGGGAGAGAGGTAGGCGTGGCTGGGGAGGTGGGCGTGGCTGGGGAGGTGGGCGTGGTGGCAGTGGACAGTAATATATTCAGACCCTCATTTGTCCAACCTGTTCATTAACCAGTCAGAGTTTTAATCTAGGGAAGAGTTTTTACAGTTGAACACGTAGGCTACAAGAGCGTCCTCCAAATTAAATGATCACGAAAATGGTCTGTTGTTTTCTGATTGATGGTGTGTGGGGGGGGAGAGAGGGGGTGTGTGTGGGGGAGGGGTGTGTGGGAAGAAAAGAAGAGTAGTTGTTCACATAATTAGCGTGTGTGTGTGTGTGTGTATGCGCATAGTAAATAGCCAAACGTCGTGCGCACACTTTCTCTTTGTGTGTAGCTTTGTTTGAGTTGTGTGTTTGCCCTGTCCATTCGTCATACTATGTCCAGTTTGAGAGAGAGAGAGAGAGAGAGAGAGAGAGAGCCACGCCTTGTGCTCACACTGTCACACAAGTAATTAATGGGATCCGCTAGTTGCCCAATGTCACAATGGGGTGAAGAGTGGCCGGCTGACAGTGAGTGAGTGAATGGGAAGGGGATTGGGGGCACCTATGAATGGGTCCAATACCTGAAGGACGATCTAATTTTGAAAGGCTGGCCAAAACAAGACGATGATAATGTCACTTGAGTGTGAGGGAGGGTGATCGATGATGGTGAAGGGGAGGTAGGTGGAAGGAAGAGAAAGATGATGATGATGATGGTGACTTTTTTTTAGGTGGAGAAGGTGATGATGGCGTGAAACTGATGGGGGGGGGGGGGGGTACCGGGAGAGAATGCAGGGAATGTGAAAAACTCCCAAGTCTCCTCCTCTTCCTTCTCACCTCATTCCCTTCCCCCTTCCCCTCCCCTCGCCTCACCTCCTTCCCTTCCCACTTATTCCCCTCCCCTCTCCACTCCCTTCCTCTCTCTCCTCCCCCTTTCCTCCTCCCTCTTCCCTTCCCTCCTCCCTTTACCCTCCTTTCCTCCCTTTACCCTCCTCCCCCCTTCCCCACCTCCTCCCCCCTTCCCCACCTCCTCTCCAATCCTCTATAATAAAATTTCGTCACTTTATTTCTGCCAAAGTTCGAATCCTTATGTCTGTGCGCCTATCTGTCCGCCCGCCCGCCCGCCCGCCCTGCCTGTCCGTGAACAAGTTTTTCCAGAGATGGCTTCTGTAGACGCCTTCAGACTTGACACCAGCGCTCTACACCTCCCGGGAGTGTAGCTCGTGTTGTGGGATTATCGAAAATGTTAAAACTAGCTATAAAAAGTGATGGCGAAAAAGGCAAAGAATCGTCTTATTTTTCAAGCAGATTTAATTATTATTTGGCGGGAAATATCGCAGTTGCCATTTTTTTAATTATAATTTTTTTATGCCTTTTGTTTTATTGTTCATTTATTGTTTTTTGTAGTTTTATTATATAGTTACTTTATTTTTTTATTATGTATATTTATTACAATCTGGTATATTTATTCCTATATCAGATAATGAAATAGTTTATCATAGTTACTTACAAACATTCTTCATTTATTCCTGAGTTTCTTTGTGAATAGTTTATTGGTTTGTGTGTTGATACCTTTGTTCACAAGTTATTTGTTTATTTATTAACGCCTTTGTACCTGGTCAAATGTCACACGAATGTTTACGTTTTGTGATCGATTATTATGAATGACTGGAGTGAATAGTGAATGTACTGCTGCTGCCTTTGATGTTGTGCACGACAAACAAACTCACATTCGTCACTCAGCTTAAGGCTCTTTTGAAGTGGACCTTTCAGCGGCCCCCACCTCAACTACCCCCTTCAATCATCCAATTTAAGGTCTCCAACTTACTCCCTCTCTCTCTCTCCCCGTCCCTCCTCTCTCTCTCCCCGTCCCTCCTCTCTCTCCCCGTCCCTCCTCTCTCTCCCCTCCTCCTCTCTCTCCCCTCCTCTCTCCCTCCCTCCCTCAACTGGCCTGCCCAGCTGCCCCCACTCTAACAACCAGCCCACTCCCCTCCCATTAACGACCTACTGCCAACTGCCTCTTCCATAAAGTATCCCCTCTTTAAGTTCCTCCCTCCCTCTTGCCTCCCTCCCAGTACTTGATGCTTTCTCTCTCTCATTTTTTGTTGTTGTATATTTCCATCCCCCTTGTTTGTTGGTCTCTCTCTCTCTCTCTCTCTCTCTCTCTCTCTCTCTCTCTCTCTCTCTCTCTCTCTCTCTCTCTCTCTCTCTCTCTCTCATATAACACTGTAATCAAAATGATGCTAATGTTATATACAGTATATAATAATATCCTTGAGATAAATGTACAGTATTCATCAGGTGCCACCAAGAGAGTTCTGTTCAGTCATGTCAGTGTAGTTGTTCACTTTGTATTTTTCTGGCTAAATAAACTTTCAATTTCGATATTAATTTTCATTTATTTTTCTCTCTCTTGGCACATACTTTTTATTTATCTATTTTTTATAACTTTTTCCATTCTTCCTCCCCCCCCCCCTTACCTCTCTCTCTCTCTCTCTCTCCTCTCTCTCTCTCTCGATTTACCCTCTTACCCAACACGCCACACCCATATAGCACGGTGTTAGTGGGCGTGTGGGTGGTGATAACGCTGTGGGCGTCACTCCACACACACTGGGGGGGAGGGGGGGGAGCGACGCCACCAGCCACTCTGCTCTTGCATATTGTGAGTTCATTAATCATCCGTCTCTTGGGGTTTTCTGGTCCAGCCCCTCCTCCTCCACCCCCCATTACCTCCTACAAAACTGGCTACCTCCTCCCCCACCAACCACCTCCTGCTTTAACCACCCCCTAATCCTCCTCAACCAACCACCTCCCCCAATAGTGAACAACCTCCTCCACCGACTGCACTGAAGACACGATAGACGAGCAGTACAGCATGGTTAAAGAACTCACTTGATTCATACCCATTACTGATAGCTACAACAGTTGATTTTTATTCAGGAGACACAGACAGTCATGAAACGTGTTGTTGACTCAGGTAAACACATTTAAACTTTTGAAAAATAGTTTTGTTCATACGAGCGTCCTTGCTGACAGCCAAAATGACATAAAACAACATTTTGCATGGGAATGGATGCACAGGTCATCTATTTAACCTTGAAAGAACCTAAAATGTATCTGCACTAAATCTAGAATCACTTTAGAGCAAGGCAGTCTCTTAAAATTATGGATTATGCACAAAACACGTATATCTACAACTCCCCCCACAAGCAAAATATATTCTATGTGAGTGAGAGGGGTGACATGTACCTATATTAGGGCATATGGTTTGAACAAATGAACTAAAGACACAGTTTTTGCACATTCATGTAGACTGACTTGCACAGTCAAACACCTAAACACTCAATATACACTGATGTAGCTTCCACAATAAGTAAAATGTCGTTATTAATATGAATTCTAAAAAAAATTCGTTTTATCTTTTTTCCAAATTCAGATCCACCATTTGCAATTTTTCAACACATTGGTCGTTTGTTTAGAGTTTATCTTTCCAGTGTAAAATGTTCTGTATAGTAACCAAGTGTATCTCAATATTCATCCTAACCTTTAAACACAGTCTATATGAAATTGTTTGTTCTTGTAAATCTTCCGAAAAGTCACCATACTAATATATACCGTAGCATATGAAAATATTTGCTCTGCTATTTTTCATAAACATGCACACTGGATTTTACCTAAGTATTTATTTTTATATGCACACACTTACCTATTATTGTTTTATATGATCTCAGTATCTTCAAAACTTATTATGCGGGTGTTCTTATTGAAACACTCCTCCTCGTTGCCGTTACATGGACACACAATACAGCAGGGCATGTTTGCCTGAGCACAACTGCAGCTTCTGTTGCTTATTTTTTGGGGGCGTTGTCACTACTGCCACATTTTATTTCAACTATCTTTGCTCCAATCATCAAGTACTCCCTTATAAAAGGGGCTACATTCAGTCCGTATACTATACCGTTGTTGGAGTTCTTCCCAATACAAACATTAAGAACCATACAGTATATAGTAATTCACTTTAAATACATTCACTTTGTGTCTGTTACGAGACTTACCCGTTTGACACGTAACAAACATTGGGAATAAGCAATCTCCTTCCCTTTCCAACTATAATCTTTGGGCGACCCAAGTTTGGGATCCTCATGTGGGCAGTTGTCCACATTTTGGTCTGCCACATTACCCTCTTTACATGCTCCTCAAAACTTGGCTCAGTAGGTGGGAATTGTGCTATAGCAACAACTTTTGTTACGGCAGTTCTTCTTAGGACATTAAGACTTTGATGACGCACATCACATTTCTTTTTAGGATCATACATTAATGCTGTAAGTTTTCTTGCAGCATCTTTTCCTTCTCCAACATCTGTTTGACCAAATGTGGCTAGTTCCTTGAGATATACCTCACCATTTTCTTAGGATTACAGTCATAGCTTCATTCTTACCAACCCTGAAGAAAGAGAAAGTTGTGGCATGTTATGGCAGGTACTGCAGGTACAGTCTGACTGAAGATGGGTGACTGTGACATGCATATGTCATGCACTGGTATACTGTATAACGCAGTGGGATTTTTGTGGCAGTAATGCTTCCTGTTTCTATCCATATGTCATCAATATTCCAAAACGGAGGAAAATGATGAACAGCCTGTACTACCACATCAGTGTCCGGAGTTTTGATCACTACTCTACCTGTCACATCATTATCTTTGAACAAGTGGTTAGCTGCAGCAATGTGCTCGATCATTCTTTATCACCTTCTTCATGAGAACAATTAAAGCTGTGGCACATAACTGGCACTAGCATTGGTTATTTTCCTGACCCCCTGTCCATCAGCCCCAGCAACATATATTTTCTTGCTGTCATCTTGCACTAGTTGGTGCAGAGTGAGGTCCATTTTGTGAAATGTAGTTGGTCAGATATGATGCAAGAGTAAATTTATTTGAAGTGACTGAAAGGAATTTTTCCAAGATGGAACAGGACGCCCACCAATTACAGTATATCATGCTGCCTAGCACCATGGTCAGTTTCTCTTCTGCTGGCCCTCTTCTGGTCTTTTATACAACCATCTATATACTCATCAAATACTGTACCTCTACGACTGTATCTCCATTTCTCAGATTGTTCAGCATATTTTGAGTATTGTGTTCTGCTAGGGAACTGTAAGCTTCTGATTTTTTCCCATTTAACTTGTGAAACTCAAGTCATTCCATCACGGACGTAAACAACTTGTTGAGTGTTCCTCCACTGCAGGTTGGTTTGAGGGGAACACATTGCTTCCAGTTTGTGCAAGAGATCTGCCCTTTTTGTTGATCTCGTGACATTTTCCACGTCTTGGAAGAGGGCAGTTGGCACAGCATTTTATGTCGTCCTATAAACCACATTCTAATCATTAGAAATACATAGATGGTCAATATAACTAAATATGCATTGCTAAAACTCGTATTCCATTCTCTAGTTCTAATTTATACCAATTATAAAGGAGACAATTTCATTCTAAGTCAAATTGTGTGATTTGCTGGAAATTACCAAAATATGAGATGGGGTACAACCATAAAATTGACCAGCTGTGTTAAACAAACTTAGTACAACAACATTTTTATCATATATCAGGCACGACCAAGTATGAAAACATCCTCCATAGCTTTCAGTAATGACCATAAATTAAACTCTCTCACTATGCATCACAGGTAGGGGTTGATGCTCGTCTACGATGCTCTTCCTTCATTATCACCACCACTCCACAACAACCACTATCACCACCACCTTCTCAACAACCACCACTTTCACCACCACCTTCTCAACAACCACCACTATTACTACCACCACAACCACCACAACCCCTTCCCCCTCCTCCTGTTAATATCACCTAAAATCCTTACTACCTCCACATATGTTACCACCACATCACGTCCATACCACACAAAACCACCACACCACACACTACAGTACACTCTTACTACTACTACTACTACTTAAAAGTACATACGACGCAGTGGAAAAAAATTAATGTATGTGATCTCAGTGGCCCCAAATAATAAACATTGTCTGTGTAATAAGAGAACATGAGCCAGTATTGTAACCATCCCACAACTTGTAAAACCTCAATTGGGTGATTGTGAGTGATTTTACGGTTCAGAGTTCATGTTTTTATTTGAGTGTATAAAATGCATAACCTCGCTTAGTCTTGTTTAATGTTTGTATTTAGAGTTGTTTAATGTTTGTGTCTTATTGTTTACATTACATAAATAATTGTTTACCTCACTTGTTTGTTATTGTTTTGTTTTGTCTGTTTTGTTTGATTTTTTTTATTGTTATTAGAGATGGGAGGGGGGGGGGGGTAATGGAAGGGGTATTAATGGGTAAAATTTAAGGTTGGAGAGCTGGAGGAAGGTAGAGTCAAGGATAGAGAAGCTGTGGTTCCCGGAGAGATGTCAAATTTGAGACGTTAACCCGAAAACGTTTGGAGTAGGAGGGCCGTGGTCACCAACCCTCAGACAGGAGAATGATGCTTCAGTTAACTGTTGACTAGGAGTGTGAAGTAGGGATTGTATTATTCACATATGAAAAAAAAGATACTAAGAATTACCTGATCTTTTTTTTTTGTATATGTGTTTAATTGTCTGGAAGATCGAAGGAAATATTTGATTTTTTTTTGCACAATTTATATAATGATGGTCGTGATTAATATTGATGTCGTCAGTTACCAGAAAAAAAATATGCGAGAGATTCGGGGCTCATGGTTTTGTGGTTCGGGATTCATGGATCGGGGTTCATTGGTTCCTGGTTCGGGGCTCGTGGGTTCGTAGTTCGTGCGTTCGAAGCTCGTGGGCTTAGGGCAAGTGGGTTCGGTGCTAGTGGGTTCGGAGCTAGTGGGTTCAGAAGTGTATTTTAGACCTGATGTCGGGTTTGCTAGAAATGAAGGAACTGGGAATAAAGGAAAGGGAGACTGAATAACCAGGGAATGAAGGAAGGGTAGAATAAAGGAACGGATAATGAAGGAACAGGGATTGAAGAAATGTGGATTGTAGTCTTAGAGAATGAAGGAAATAGGAATGAAATAATAACACTTAATGAAGGAAGGAGGAATGAAAGAACAGATAATGAAGAAAGCGGGAATGAAGGAACTATATATGAAAGTATATGCACGTAATGAATGAAGGAGGAATGAAAGAACGGGGAATGAAAGCACTCAGCTGGTGTAGGGGGAGGCGTTCTGTTATTTTTAGCTGTGAACAGAAGGTGGTGGAGGAACACAGTTGGGCCCAGGTGGTGACGGGGCAGGTGGGAGATGGTTTCGGGGGAGAGGGGGAGTTTGTGTGGGGTGAAGGAAGAGAAGGAAGAGGATTTTGGGTGAGGAGAGAGTGTGGGGGAGAGGTGGGGGGGGGGGTTGTGGGTGAAGGGAGAGGAGTTTGTGTGGGATAAGGGAGAGAAGGAAGATAATTTTGATTGGGGGGAGAGAGAGAGAGGGAGTTTGTTTGGGGTGAGGGTGGAGAGAAGTTCCATGGGGAGAGGGTAAGTGCTTTGAGGTGAGAGAAAGAGAGAAGTGCCTTAAGATGAGAGAAGAGGGGAGAAGTGCTTTGAAGTGAGGGGGGGGATTAGAGATGATTTGATGTGAGGGGAGGAGAGAAGAAGTACTGTAAGGTGAAGGAAGGACAGGGAAGGTGCTTTGGCGCGAGGGGAGGAAAGGGGTAGTGCTTTGGGGTGTGAGGGGAAGTGCCTTGGTGTGAGGGGAGAAGAGACGCCACTCACTAGAATAAGGAGCAAGGGGTCGTCCCACTTGATTACAGAGGAGGAAGAGGAGGAGGAAGAAGAGGGGACCCGATGAGTGTGTAAGGTAGAGATATGAGGGGAAAGGGTGAGGGTTCGTTTGCAATTTGCCAGGGTGGAGGAGATGAATGCTTGTAGGGATTTTCCCCCTTTCTTGGCGATCGTCAGGGTTACAGAGGGACTGATTAACAAGGTGGAAGACGGTGGCCGGGGAGCAGTTATGTAATGGGGTGACAATGACTGCATTTAGTGGTAATTTTTGTGATATATTCTAATGTTACGTTGGTGTGTGTGTGTGTGTGTGTGTCATTAAAGGAGGTTAGTCATGACATGAAGGCAAGGAAGGGGAGGGAGTGAGGGATGGAATCTGCTACCGGTGAGACACAGGGATGAGATGGTTGGACGTACGAGGCTATTTATCCTGACTAATGACGAAGATGTATCGCAGAGTGAACCGGGGGTAAGGTATCGCCCGGGGCCCCCTCATGACCGAACACAGCAGGGGGAGTCAGATAACTGAAGGGGGAGGAGGAAAATATGGAGATATGAAGGGAAGGGAAGAAAAGTGTAGAATAGGGGCGAAGCGAGAATAGTGGTGTGTGAAATAGCAGGGGGATGGGACCTACCAAATTGTACATGGCGGCACAGTGAGGGAGGACTGGGGTATCTCTCGCTGTTCAGGAACCGTAACTATAGGGTGTGCAAAAAAGGGTGAGGCAAAAGTTCCCTCGGTGTAGCGTTGCAGCAGAGTCATTTCCTGTCTTCTAGAGCAATTATCTTTTGACTTAGTGAAAGAGAAAACTCGGGATTTTTATTTTTATTGTAGATATTCAACAACATTTCACAGGCACTTCAGTATGAGGTTGTACGCGTATATTCATAGTTTTATCAATCAACAAGATTGATAAAACACAAACGCACTCATGAATATAGTAATATAAATCATACATAAACTCGTCTGATTTTGCTATAATACATCGTAAGGTTTATGCTAAGGCCACTTGGGTCTTCATACATACTGAAACAATTTTAAATGAAAAAAAGTTATCCATAACCTCATATAATCTTTAAGTGTTTGTTCATACAGCACTTATGAATGTTCTAGAGTATGATGACAACATGCACGAAACCCTCCTACCACTCAACACCTTGTCTTGTAACCCAAATAATATTTACAAATATACACAAGTCATGACTGCCTGAACTGTGTGCACTGAGAGACACTGAATACGGTCTACATCATGCCTCCCTGGACTGGCTGCTGCATGACAATACTTGCTGTTGATCTCCGGACACCCTGAAGCTGCTAACACCACCTTTCAACCTTCTAGTACTGCAGTGGAGATTTTGGCAGTGTAACAGTGTTGAGACGTGAGGGTGAAGGTTGAAACATTTCTGGGTTGTCAGCCTAAAAATACTGTTTGTTGATTTTTTGTGGGGGACATACGCCGCCTCCACCACTCGTCTCCCTCAGAGCTAATTAGAGGGGTGCTGTTAGTTGTGAAGACTTGGATGAAATATTAATAGTCTGGGTAAAGTGATAGTTTGGATAATTATAAACAAAATAGTACTTTGTAATTAATTTTAGTTGAATAGTTTTAGACAAAAATGCCATTATATTTTTTGGACCAATATCATCACGTGTTAGTGAAGTTTAGTTTGACCTAGGACAAATGTAAATAAGAAATACTAATCGACTATACCAAAGTCCTGGGTAATGTAATGTACCACAAGGTTGAAAAATTGTAGAGTGGAAAATTTTATTGTTTTTTAGATTAGAACATCTTGAGGTGGATGTTCAGTAAAATTTCCAACATAATTTTTCAGGACCTTAGAAAATGATGTAAAACGTTGAATATTTAACGTGAGGAAGATGATGGCTCAAAAGATTGTGTAGAAACTCGGCGTAGTTTAAAATAATTACACCTCAGGCAGACCGTAAGAATTTTTTCCCGTCACAGGAAATTATATACGAGACTTGGTATTGGAACATAATGGAGCACGAGTTGATGATAACGATAAAATGGTATTGGAACTGAACACACAGCGGCCATAAAAAGAATCCTTGAATTTTTCAGTCAAGATAAGTAAAAGAGGTGGAGATGCGTCCTGACTCGCGCGTGGTCTCCGTAATTGTCCAGTACTGACATACAGTATATCAGTACCTGTACTGTGTTCAGTGATGGAGTCACCTTAGTATTAATGTATTAATGGCGTCGTGTTATACCTGGCCAGCCGCTGCCCTGCCTTTTACATATTCATAGAAAAAATATGAAATTGGCCGCCTCAGCTGATACATATTGCACGGTGTCTTATTCACTCGGAAACGCGTATTTTTATAGGGAGAAATATTGAATGGATGGAATGAATAGTAAAGTTTGTTCTTCGTGTCCACATTATTATGAACCGTTCATAGCGGTGCATGGTATGTATGGACGGAAGTTTAGCTTTTTTTCCATGTACTGTATATACCGGTATTCAGTAAATATAGCAACTACGTTGCTCACAACAACAAAGCTCACAGCTGCCCTGGGTTTGCTCACAACAGCAATGCCCACCGCTGCCCTGAAGATACTAAGAACAACACTGCTCACATTTTTCGGCTTCCATACTTGCTGCTTGATATTAGCTTCACACAAAATACGTCAGCGATAAATATACATCATTGCTTCCCGTGGATTGTGTGCAGTGTGTTGAAGAAGACAATATATTTCAGCACCAGCTCCCAGGAAAAACTCCTTCATAACATTGTGTTCAGTGAAGGAAAAGAACTCGCCACCAATATTTTGGAAACTGGAGGAAGGTGCCTCACCAGTCGATCACATATAGAGTGAAGAGTAAGCATCTTTCACCCCGCGGTTCAGGTCTCAGCTCCCACCACGCCCTCCATTCTGACCACCCAACCAAGTCCACAAACACACTTCCCCCAAGGCTTCCTCCAACCCTCAAAGGCCCATACGTCAGGTTTTATATATTGAGTGGTTTTGATATTACATTCGGATTCTAACATTACTAACTGCGTACTAACTTACACCCAGCTAAAGGGAAAATTAACTCGTACGAATCCTTGGGAATTCGATCCAAACTGCTGACGTGAGAACGCCTTGGAAATGTACGATAACCAGATGCGTTCCTTTTGTTTTCAGTCAAGTGGAAAAAATGACGTAGGAATTATCAAGAATTCGGACTCTGGAATAAATTTTCCTTCGTCTTGGCTCTGTTCCCGAGACTGTCATTCTTTCACCTTAAGTCTGGTCGTCTTCCTCAGTCGTGCGTCCAGGGTATTGTTCCTTACTTGAGTCACTCACTTTTATATTTGTCATTATTTCCACCTCTGTGTCACTGCTGTCAAGACGTTCTGTTTTATATGTCATTCACGTTCATATAAACCATTACTTTCCTTATAAGATCATATTTTCAAGACGTCCCTGTGTGTCATTTACGTTCATACAAGCTATTGATTGGGGAGAGGGGTGGGGGGAGGGGACGTTCGTGCGTATTAAGCTTTATGGTGCACCTGTATGAGGGTACTAGAGAGTGATGGAGGGTCCTGATCAGCGGGATGTACTGTATTACTCTCCGGGAAAAATGAAAATGGAAATAATTTGTCATGATCGCTGGGGGAATTTTTTTCTCTTGTTTTTCTGAACGTGTTATTTTTATTAATTTATTATTATAACCACGATTTTGTGTTTATTTGTATTATATTATTGTTATGATAAAATTATCTGTTCTTATAGCCCTAAATTTGAGAGAAATTCGTTCACTGACTGTAAGATTAACGTAGCTTATAGCACCTACGTGATTAGTGGAACAAATAAAAATGAGATAAGTGGTCGAAGTAAAGTAATACTGATAAGTGATTAAAGTAAAATAATACTGATACGTGGTTTAAGTAAAGTAATGCTGATACGTGGTTTAAGTAAAGTAATACTGATACGTGATTAAAGTAAAATAATACTGATACGTGGTTTAAGTAAAGTAATACTGATACGTGATTAAAGTAAAATAATACTGATCCGTGGTTTAAGGAAAGTAATACTGATACGTGGTTTAAGTTAAGTAATACTGATACGTGGTTTAAGATAAAGTAATATTGATATGTGGTTTAAATAAAGTAATACTGATACGTGGTTTAAGTTAAGTAATACTGATACGTGGTTTAAGTTAAGTAATACTGATACGTGGTTTAAGTTAAGTAATACTGATACGTGATTAAAGTAAAATAATACTGATCCGTGGTTTAAGTAAAGTAATACTGATCCGTGGTTTAAGGAAAGTAATACTGATACGTGGTTTAAGTTAAATAATACTGATCCGTGGTTTAAGTAAAGTAATACTGATCCGTGGTTTAAGTAAAGTAATACTGATCCGTGGTTTAAGTAAAGTAATGCTGATCCGTGGTTTAAGGAAAGTAATACTGATACGTGGTTTAAGCTAAGTAATACTGATACGTGGTTTAAGTTAAGTAATACTGATACGTGGTTTAAATAAAATAATACTGATACGTGGTTTAAGTTAAGTAATACTCATACGTGATTAAAGTAAAATAATACTGATACGTGGTTTAAGTTAAGTAATACTGATACGTGGTTTAAGTTAAGTAATACTGATACGTGGTTTAAGTTAAGTATTACTGATACGTGGTTTAAGTTAAGTAATACTCATACGTGATTAAAGTAAAATAATACTGATACGTGGTTTAAGTTAAGTAATACAGATACGTGGTTTAAGTAAAGTAATGCAGATACGTGGTTTAAGTAAAATAATACTGATACGTGGTTTAAGTAAAATAATACTGATACGTGATTTAAGTAAAGTAATACTGATACGTGGTTTAAGTAAAGTAATACTGATACCTGGTTTAAGTAAAGTAATACTGATACGTGGTTTAAGTAAAGTAATACTGATACCTGGTTTAAGTTAAGTAATACTAATACGTGGTTTAAGTAAAGTAATACTGATACGTGGTTTAAGTAAAGTAATACTGATACGTGGTTTAAGTAAAGTAATACTGATACCTGGTTTAAGTAAAGTAATGCTGATACGTGATTAAAGTAAAATAATACTGATAAGTGGTTTAAGTAAAATAATACTGATACCTGGTTTAAGTTAAGTAATACTGATACGTGGTTTAAGTTAAGTAAAACCGATGCGTGGCTTGAACAAAGTGAAAGTATTATTTATGCATATTATATTCACCCAAGTAAGTAATGGCTCCCTTGAACTTATCGCTGTTTACAAATAGAATAATATGCGTACAGTTTTTCTCACATGGCAACACTGTGTCAGGCGAGGCGGTGCACGGGGAGTGGTGGGGGTGGGGTTAAGTACAGTAGATTATATAAGGACAGGCATTCTGATTTGATGTTTTCCAGGGGGGGGGGGGGGGATGTTGTTGATGTTTTTGTTGATGTATGTTATTTCTGTTATTGTTGATGTTATTGTTTGTTATTAATGTTATTGATGATGATGATGTTATTGTTTATGTTATTACCGATGATTATGTTATTGGTGATGATGATAATGTTTTTGATGATGATATTTTTGTTGTTATTGATGTTATTGTTGATGATGACTTTGATGATCTTGCTATTGTTGATGTATTTGATGTTGGTTATTGTTGGTGTCTTCAGTGTTGTTAATATTGGTATTGTTGATGTGAGACTCTCAGACGGGACTGCTGCACGTTCTTCTCTTCTTTACGCTTCATCTAAAGTTAATTCTTATCTCAATGTGTGGAAGATAAAGTGGAGGCTCTTGTCCCGTCTCAGTCCCACGCTGGTGTCTCTTCTCCGTGTGGCGTATACAAGAATTATTGTAGCTTCATATGTGTGTGTCATGGGGGACTATTTTATTTCATGTTGCGCCAAATTCAAAAGATATGTTGGTTTTTTGTCTTTTTAAATACGAGTTTGGAGTTGTTTATTTATAATCTCTCTCTCTCTCTCTCTCTCTCTCTCTCTCTCTCTCTCTCTCTTTTATTTTTTGAGTTATGGAACAAAAGCTACATATTCTCGCTCCGTGTATCCGATGTCGGCACCAGCAGGCTGTAGTCATATATCTTGATGTTGAGAGTGCAACATGTTTGTACAATTTTGTCCTACACGTGCATCATGCCCAGGGACCTATTTTTCTCCTTGTTGATGCGTAGGAAGTGAAATATACATATCTGACTTTCTTATTTTTGTACCCTTTTAAGCTGAGTCCTGCAGAGGGAATAATATATACTGTATATATTTTTCGATGCGTGGAACAGGAAATATATTTGTTAGTTTTGCTTTGTTTCCTCTATTCCGTGTGTTTGTTGATGCATAGGATATTAAGTATATTTTTTTTTGTATTTACGGTTTTTCACATGGAATAGTACCCGCCCCAACTTCCACCCTAACCCCTCCACCCCCCCTCCACCCCCCCCTACTCCGAGCTTTCCTCCCCTATCTCTCCAGCCTCCTTCCTCAATCCTACCCTCTCCACCCCTTCAGAGACCTTCCCCACTCTCACTCCTTTAGCCTCCTTTCCCATCCACCCTTCGACATCCACATGCCTTCCACACCCATTCAGACGCCCTCCTCACACACACCCCTCCACACACACCCCTCCACACACCCTCCTCTCACACACACCCCTCCACACGCCCTCCTCTCACACACACCCCTCCACACGCCCTCCTCTCACACACACCCCTCCACACGCCCTCCTCACACACACACCCCTCCACACGCCCTCCTCACACACACACCTCCACACACTTCCTCACCCTCACCCCTCCACACACACCCCTCCACACGCCCTCCTCTCACACACACCCCTCCACACGCCCTCCTCACACACACACCCCTCCACACGCCTTCCTCACACACACACCTCCACACACTTCCTCACCCTCACCCTCACCCCTCCACACACACCCCTCCACACGCCCTCCTCTCACACACACCCCTCCACACGCCCTCCTCACACACACACCCCTCCACACGCCCTCCTCACACACACCCCTCCACACGCCCTCTTCCCCTACCGCGCCTCCACTAGCCGAATGTCCCCCATTATTCGCTATTTTACGCAAAATCTGCCACGTTTCCATTTTTTTACGTAGTGGTCGAGCCTCGCGTTTTATTGTCACCCTCACTGGCTTTTTTTCTTTTTTTTTTTTTTATTTATTGGGCACTCCCCTACATCCTTGTGTAAGGTGACGCGCAGAAGCGTTTACAGCGCCCAACAGGGAAGCATGCTAAGTTCATGCTTGCCTTTATGTCTCACGAGTTAAGGGCGTAGAAGCCTGAAGAGTCAAGGGCGTAGAAGCCTGAAGAGTCAGTGGTTTTATGTCATGAAGTTATTGGAAGCTCCAACAACTTTCCCTGAATACGAATTCGCAATTTTCGATTTACACCAGGTACCTACTTTACTGCTAGGTGAACAGGGACTAGTGGGGGCAAGGAAGTAAGTCCAAACAACTTCCACCTGCCCGGGAATCGAACCCGTGACATCTCGCTTGCGAGGCAAGAACGGTACCGCATCTACCACCGATCCCCCCCTCACTGGCTCTCTGGTCACTCCTCACCCTTGACTATTGCTGTTGCTCTCGTCGTAATAATAACTCCCATAATTTTTTATTCTGATTAGGTAAATACGTGAACACAATCCCATCCGGTAGTCTCCCATTAGGTAAAATCCCGCGGGAGAAAATTGTACCATATATCTTCCCAGAGGACAAAATCCCACTGCAGTCATGATGAAGTGAATAGTCTTATCAGATCAAGTTTTTTTTTCAAGTTTAGGTTAGGTAAGGCTAGGTTAGGTTAGGCTAGGTTAGGCTAGGCTAGGTTAGGTTAGGTTAGGATAGGTTAGGTTAGGTTAGGATAGGCTAAATTTGGTTAAGTTAAGTTTGGTTAAGTTAAGTTTGGCTAGGTTCGTTTAGGTTGAGTGAGGTTAGAGTTGTGGGATGTTGAGGTAATAATGGGTTGTAGTATAACTTCTTAAGAGGACGAAAGAGAGAGAGCTAGCAAGTATGAGAGCATGTAAACAATATTCCACCAAACAGAGCGACAGGTAACGACATGCTCCTTGATCAAAACAGCTTCAGGCGGCCACAAAACTTGTTAACGTCAAGCAACAAAACGCGTTACCCTCCCTCCCTCCCTCTTCTCTGGCACACTTGACCCACCCTCCACCAAACCTGTAACTATCACTAACGTCTTGATTACATGTTTGGAGCAGTAATCACCAGCAGGATTAGGTAGACCGAGACTTCACAGCTTTAGTTGAACCTGTTTGTGAACGGTAAGAGCCCGTGGATGTGCCCATTACCCGCTTCGATTTATTATGTACCTGTCTATCTGTCCATATGATATATATGTATTTTTTTTACTGTGTATCTGTTCCCATTATATACTTGTGCGTATACGTGTTCCCTTTAAATATCTATCTCTAGTATATACCTGCCCCTTGTATGCATAATCCCGTTTACATACCAGTCCCCTTTACACACCTGTCCCTATTACACATATGTTTCTTTATATACAAGTCCGTCTTACACCTCTGTCCCCATTACACACCTGTCCTGTTTGAATAAATAAACCCCATTACTTACCTGGCCCCATTACACAACTGGCTCTCAACACGGTGATTCACAGTCAGAGGAACACAAAAATAACTTCAATCAGTTATAGTGAGAAGACTCGTTCATTACCTAGTATTAAGCACGTGACGTTATTATCACTTCTGCTAACCATCTGTCTGTCTGTCTGTCTCTGTCGTCTGTCTGTCTGTCTCTGTCTTATTCTTATATTCGGTCTCAGGCACACAAATATTATTCAGTCAGTTTGTTCAGGATTTAACTGTATAAACACACTGTCGAGACTTCAGCTGCCCTTCAGTACACACACACACACACACACATATACACTCCTGTCATGTGGTTTTAGTCACAAGAAAAGTCTGCCATGTTGTTTAGTTGTGGGTGAAAGGTATTTATGTGTGAACCTTTGAAGCAGTGATTAGACGGATGAATGATGACTCTGGCTAACAGCTCCTTGGGCAGTTAGACTGTCAGTTAACCTTCCCCCTCTCTCTTCCCCTTCTCCACCCCAACCCCTTCCCTCCCCAACCCCTTCCCTCCCCCAACCCCTCCCCTCCCCCTTCCCTCCCCAACCCCTCCCTTTCCTCCCCAACCCCTCCCTTTCCTCCCCTTTTTTCATCTGCTTGTATCGTAATTAATTATTAGTAACTATGTAATAATGATAATAATATTAATAATGGAGTAGTGATAATTTTAGTTTAAGAAATGCTATAACCAGTCAGGCACCAGAGAGCCAGGTGAGCGTCAACTCGCCCGGCAGACAATGTTAAATGTGTCAGTGTTTCTGTCTTGTACAAAGTGATGCGGGTATTTAAATAACAAAAGCAGTGAACCTGGTGGAGGCACACTGCATATTAAGTGTGTGTGTGTGTGTGTGTGTGTGTGTGTGTGTTTCATCTTGTGATTAAATTTGCTTAACTTTTTTATATACAATATTTCTTAACTAATTATAATCACCTTGGGAAGTGATCAGTTTTATAGTGGGTATTTACAAGAAAATTAATTACTTTCCTACAGTGAGAACAAGCTTACTCTTTTATATACTAATGACCGTTATGTAACTTTATAACACACACACACACACACACACATATATTGACAGTAGATGAGTTACTTTACTATACAACTAGAGGCACGGTTATAGTCCTCGTACGCGCCAGTGAGTGGTGAGTAACTTGAGTGAACAAGGAGTGAGTTAGTGTATTCAAACACCGCAGTGAGTCAGCAGTAGCATGTTGATGGGAGGGTGTACAGGTTGCTTATGTAGACAGGTAGATGGGTATGCGGGTGGGCAGGTGGATATGTAAGTGGGTAGGTAGGTGGGTAAGTGCGCTTTCAAAGTCGGGTGAGGGAGTGGCGAGGATGATTAAGCACTTACCTGTGTCATTGTTGTTGTTGTTGTCGTAATCAGCTGATGTGACCCTCGTGATGGACGCTCCGCCCCCTCATCACACCCCAACATGATTTATGAGTTTGTTTATCCCATCGACCGTGGTAAACTAACCCATCCCCTATCCAGGCTGGAAAAATAATCGATACAACTTGACGTATCCGCACGATAAATTACCACAGGCATGAATAATCACCAGTAGCGGGAGTTTAAACTGAAGTGAGCCCCCGGGCCAAACACCTGGGTCAAGCTCTCACAGAATCGCACCTTTATTATTTTCTCTCCTAACTAGCAGTGTATCAAGTACAATTTCCACGTCTTTGAAGCCACAGCTCAAGTAGGCCCGTTATATGAGTTGTCATATCTCCAGTCATGGATGAAATTGATCGAACGAACCGCTCAGAATCCGGAACCAGACCTTGGCGCTGGGAGATTGTCCAGGTCAGTCAACAGTCCACCATGAGGACCAGCTTACAGGCCGGAGGTCCCTGGCACAACGTCAACAGCATCTCATCATAAAGGGATCAGGAAGCGACCCACCATTTAGACCCAAGTTGACCATCCACGATTATGGTTCTCAGCGAAGATGGTTCAAGATTATGTGATGATATTTATTAGGTAATTGTCGTATAAATTCTGAAGATTATGGGTTTCTGGGTTACTTATCTTGTCATCATCTGGCTTAGTCAGTCCTTGGATATTCAATGATGAAGTAATAAGGAGGTTGGATATGAGTGGTCTCCGGAGATGAGGAAGCTCCTTTGATTTCCAAATTAAAGATCTGTCAGTCTTGACGCCGCGTAATGACACACACGCCTGCCTTGAGTAGCGACTATCTTGACTCTCACACACACACATACACCTCTCTTAAATCTTTAATAAATTCAAATTATACCTTCATTCAAAATCTCATATCAGGTCTGGGTTATATTTTGTATAACCTTCCCTTCTGCAATGAGAAGGCAATTTCGAATGTATGTATAGGTTTCTTATGGGTCAATATAGTGGGTTGGAATGCTGAGGTGAGAAGAGAACATCAGATTTTATACACGAGTTTCTTAAGGTTGGAAGCAGTGGGTGAGGGTCTGGGTCCAGCTCAGTACTCCCAAGTTACGTTGTACACAAAATTGGAGTTGGTGTTGAGGTGCAATCAGGAGGAGGAGCCGGTGGCCCAGCTGCCGGCACGTCGACCAGCAGCAGCCCCTCCCTCTTCCACCCCGTCATTACCGGCATGAGTCTGCCACTCAACATTAAGGTGAAACAACCTACTCACCACCACCACCAAGCCCCTGGATTGTTCAGCCTCCCACGGCTACAAGTGCATCCATCCCTCCCCCTCCCCAAGCCTTAGTTAAGGAGTAATATTTCACTGTGGTTATAGTCATAAGTGTGACTGTACCGACATAGTTATATATTTAATGTGTGTGGAATATATCATACTCCTTCTGCATTAACATCTACTACGTTATCAAAATATGTAATATGTCACTGTGGTTGGCGTGATAAGTGTGACTTAACGGAGAACAGAAGAGTCGAGTGGATGCCTTCATGACGCTAATCATTAACAAGTGTGTGGGCTCTCCTGGTGTTTTATCCTAGTACAGTAGTGAGGACCTGTGGTGGTTGGCAGCTGCTGGTGTGTGTCTTGGTCGGGGATCTCTCTGGGTTAACCACATCACGCCGTCTCCGCCATCATTATATCTTATAAATAATCTTAACGTTTCCTCTTTGTCGTTTATGTGAGTTATGTATCCCTCACGTGACGTCTTGAGCTCCGTGCGTGTGTGTTTAAGTTGTTCTTTATCACTGTCTCTTAAATAGAATGTAATCGGTAAGTCTCCCATCTCTCCCCTTCATTACCTCAGTTGTGTCTCCCGTATGTGTACTGATGTAGAGTAATGTGGTGCTTGAACTACCCTCTCCTTCTGTTGCCTCTCTCCTGGTCTTGCGTCTTACAGGTGTCCCCGGTAACAGGGTCTTGGCTGTTGTGTTTCGGTGTTGCAAGTTCCTACTGTCATGTGGTGCTTCAGTGTTGCAAGGTCTTATTGTGATGTGGTGCTTCGGTGTTGCAAGGTCCTATTGCCATGTGGTGCTGTAGTGTTGCAAGATCTTAGTGTGCTGTGGTGCTTTAGTGTTGCAAGGTCTTAGTGTGCTGTGGTGCTTTAGTGTTGCAAGGTCTTAGTGTGCTGTGGTGCTTTAGTGTTGCAAGGTCTTAGTGTGCTGTGGTGCTTCAGTGTTGCAAGGTCTTATTGTGATGTGGTGCTTCAGTGTTGCAAGGTCTTATTGTGCTGTGGTGCTTCAGTGTTGCAAGGTCTTATTGTGCTGCAGTATTTCAGTGTTGCAAAGGTCCTACTGCCATGTGGTGCTTCACTGTTGCAAAATCCTACTGTCATGTGCTGTTTCGTGTTGCAAGGTTTCAGCGGTCTTTCCTCGGGGAGTCTTTATTTTATTTTTTTTTTTTTTTTGGGTGACGTTTCTCCTCCTACAAAAAGATTAATATTTATTTCATTGAAGGTCCTCGTGTTAAGGTCTTTATCCTTATAACCAAAACTCCTTTCATAGTCACGTTCTCCTTCGCCGCCAAGTTCTTTTTTTTTCCTTATATTTGCGTGACTTCGTCTTTAGAAGGTCTTATATACAGTATATATTTCAAGTAATGTCCCCCTCTTTACAGTCTTACCTAAGAGTGATATTTCCTCGCACAAGATTTTTTTTATTTCATATCCTTAAATTCTTTTCTTTACAACGGATTAAGTGTGAGTGTTGTTCCTCGTTCGTTCTCTGTCTCTCTCTGTGTCTCTCTCTCTCTCTCTCTCTCTCTCTCTCTCTCTCTCTCTCAACACAAAATGTACTATGTTTGGTCATAAGGTTCCCGCTTACAAGGTCTTTATTATTACCAATTTATATTATTTTTTCTTTTAATATATTTTTGTATTTTCGTATTTCATTTATTATTTTAGTTTTAAAATAAGCGACTAAGGAAAGTAATATTCACTGTAGAACCCTGACTGACTGACTGGCTGGCTGACTTGGCTGGCTGGCTTGGCTGGCTGGCTGGCTGGACTGGCTGACTTGACTGGTTGACTAACTTGACTGGCTGACTGACTTGATTAGCTGGCTGACTGTCATGACTTTACTGACTGGCTGACTGACTTGACTGATATGACTGACCGACTGACTTGACTCAATGCCTCGAAATTACCGCCTAATGTTCACCCACGGTTACTTTACTTTTTCCTTATTCTCTTCTTCCTCCTCCTTTCGTCTTCGTTCGCCTTCTCCTTCCTTCTCTTCCTACCTTCTCGTCCCCTCCTCTTTTTCCTCCCCCTTCTACTCCTCCTCCTTTTTCTTCCTCCCCTCCATCTTCTTATTCCTTCTCCCCTTCTTCCTTCTTCTTATTTCTTCTCCACCACCTCCTTCCTCCCCCTCCCTCATTTTTCTCCTCCTCCTCCATTTTTCTCCTCCACCTCTCCCTTCTTATCCTTCTCCTCCACCCCTCCTCCTCCTTCTCTCAGCGCCGCGTAATAACACCACCTATATACAACTGCAGGAGGAGTAGGAGTGGCTCTTCAGTTTCATTACGATAATGGTTGAGTTTAGCGCCTGGAGGAGCGTCGAAGGTGGCGATTAAGGTCGACGATTTCCTCACTCAATTGTTTCTGAATATGGAACTTGTGGCTGCGTGAGTGTTAGTAGGGTAGCGGCGGCACCTAACATGGGTCGGAGTCTCAAAGATTCTTACGAGTATTTTTTGTTTTTTGCTTCTTCCCCGAGTCGGATTTTCAAAGATTCTTGAAGATTCTCAAAGTTGGTTATTTTTTCTTACCGTGGTCGGATTCTCAATGATTCTCATAGGTGATTTTTCCCCAGTTATTGGAGGCGTGAGAACGGCTTAACGTTGATGGAAGATTTTACGTTAGGTTTTTATTCCTTAACTGGTGATGTGAAAACATTTCTAATTTAGTCGCTAAAGCTAAGGTAACGTCAGGTTTTCCTTCCTCTCATTAGATATGTAAAGATGCCACTAACTTAGTCACTTAGTTAACTACGGTACAGATCTGGAGTCATAAAAAAATCATACATTATATTTTCCTCCCTAAACCGAGGACATGAGAAGGTACCTAATGCCTCACCCTATGGCTGACATAAAGGTGAATTCTCGGTTACTTGTACGTCACATTTTCCACCACTGACGTAAGTTGTGACAGAAAAGTGGATTCTCAAAGGAACCTAAGTTCATTTTTCCTCTTAACTGGAGATGTGAGAATACATTTAATCGCCTCAGTTGGGTTGTACCACTAAGATGAATATTAAACTATTAGAACGTTATATCTTATCCCTAATTGGATATAATGATATTTGTTAAACTGGCTCACTTAATCTACATGCTAAATATGGCGGCGATAATGGCAGCAGAATATGACTGAGACTCCACCCTGATGAGGTGCTTTATCTTATTTCCAGCTGCAGAAAAGTTTAAAGGTGAGAATCTATAAGTGAATGTGAAGGCCAAGGGTGTACCCAGGATCAAGATGGCGGCGAGATATAACTAAGACTCTTCCGTATGAGGGAAAACATTAATATATTTTCCAGACTCAATAGACAAGGCTGCTGGGAGGGGTATCAAAGGACCAATATGGTGTAAATTTACCTCTGAGACTATATACTGTAAACCCACGTATAGGTATTACACAAAAAAATGTCTGACGAATCTTTGGAAATCAGTGTTAGGCACCCAAGGGCAATATGGCGTCGGGATATAGCAGAGACTGTGGATTAACTCAGGAAACACTGTGTATCAGGTGAGATGAAGGGTGACAGGTGTAGCGTACGTCATCATGGTGACTGACACTTAACACTGCCTAGAGTTATGTGCAGAGAGAGAGAGAGAGGGGTAAGAGAGAGAGGGGTAAGAGAGGGAGGTAGGTAAGGGACAGAGAGGTAAGAGAGAGAGAGAGAGAGAGAGAGAGGCAAGAGAGAGGGAGGTAGGTAAGGGACAGAGAGGTAAGAGAGAGAGAGAGAGAGGTAAGAGCGAGAGAGAGAGAGAGAGAGAGAGAGAGAGAGATAATAGAGGGAGATAAATGAGAGACAGATAAAAGAGAAGGATAATAGAGAGGGATAAAACAGAGAGAGAGGTAAGAGAGAGACGGGTAAAAGAGAGAGAGAGAGGTAGGTAAGGGACAGAGAGGTAAGAGAGAGAGGGGTAAGAGAGAGAGAGAGAGGTAACAGAGAGAGAGGGGTAAGAGAGAGAGAGAGGTAGGTAAGGGACGGAGAGGTAAGACAGAGAGGTAAGAGAGAGAGAGGGGTAAGAGAGAGAGGTAAGAGAGAGACGGGTAAAAGAGAGAGAGGGAGGTAGGTAAGGGAGAGAGAGAGAGAGAGATAGAGAGAGAGGGAGAGATCAAGGGTTGGCAGGTGTACCCAGGGCGGCTGTATCCTCGCCCTCCCTGATAGCTCGCTAAATAACCCCTAATTACACTCCGGAAATATAATTATGATTACCTCCATGTCGATTATGATTAAGAAAGGCGTTTTGGTGACTTTCTTTACGGCGGAGGAAGACTTTAAGGCCGGCACAATGGAGGGAAAGTGGCGGCTGTGAGTGTACGACCTCCTCCTCTTCTTCTCCCCCTCTTCTTCCTCTTCTTCTTCCCTCTCTTCTTGTTCTTCTTCCTCTTATTCTCCCCCCCTCTTCTTCCTCTTCTTTCCCTCTCTTCTTTTTCTTCTTCTTCCCTCTCTTTTTTTCTTCTTCCTGCTCTTCTTCCCTCTCTTATTTTTCTTCTGCCTCCTCTTCTCTTTCTTCTGCCTCCTCTTCTCTTTCTTTTGCCCCCTCTTCTCTTTCTTCTGCCCCCTCTTCTCTTTCTTCTGCCTCCTCTTCTCTTTCTTCTGCCCCCTCTTCTCTTTCTTCTGCCCCCTCTTCTCTTTCTTCTGCCTCCTCTTCTCTTTCTTCTGCCCCCTCTTCTCTTTCTTCTGCCCCCTCTTCTCTTTCTTCTGCCCCCTCTTCTCTTTCTTCTGCCCCCTCTTCTCTTTCTTCTGCCCCCTCTTCTCTTTCTTCTGCCCCCTCTTCTCTTTCTTCTGCCTCCTCTTCTCTTTCTTCTGCCTCCTCTTCTCTTTCTTCTGCCCCCTCTTCTCTTTCTTCTGCCACCTCTTCTCTTTCTTCTGCCCCCTCTTCTCTTTCTTCTGCCCCCTCTTCTCTTTCTTCTGCCCCCTCTTCTCTTTCTTCTGCCCCCTCTTCTCTTTCTTCTGCCTCCTCTTCTCTTTCTTCTGCCCCCTCTTCTCTTTCTTCTGCCCCCTCTTCTCTTTCTTCTGCCCCTCTTCTCTTTCTTCTGCCCCCTCTTCTCTTTCTCCTGCCCCCTCTTCTCTTTCTTCTGCCTCCTCTTCTCTTTCTTCTGCCTCCTCTTCTCTTTCTTCTGCCCCCACTTCTCTTTCTTCTGCCCCCTCTTCTCTTTCTTCTGCCCCCTCTTCTCTTTCTTCTGCCCCCTCTTCTCTTTCTTCTGCCCCCTCTTCTCTTTCTTCTGCCCCCTCTTCTCTTTCTTCTGCCTCCTCTTCTCTTTCTTCTGCCTCCTCTTCTCTTTCTTCTGCCTCCTCTTCTCTTTCTTCTGCCCCCTCTTCTCTTTCTTCTGCCTCCTCTTCTCTTTCTTCTGCCTCCTCTTCTCTTTCTTCTGCCTCCTCTTCTCTTTCTTCTGCCCCCTCTTCTCTTTCTTCTGCCCCCTCTTCTCTTTCTTCTGCCTCCTCTTCTCTTTCTTCTGCCTCCTCTTCTCTTTCTTCTGCCCCCACTTCTCTTTCTTCTGCCCCCACTTCTCTTTCTTCTGCCCCCTCTTCTCTTTCTTCTGCCTCCTCTTCTCTTTCTTCTGCCCCCTCTTCTCTTTCTTCTGCCCCCTCTTCTCTTTCTTCTGCCCCTCTTCTCTTTCTTCTGCCCCCTCTTCTCTTTCTTCTGCCCCCTCTTCTCTTTCTTCTGCCCCCTCTTCTCTTTCTTCTGCCCCCTCTTCTCTTTCTTCTGCCTCCTCTTCTCTTTCTTCTGCCTCCTCTTCTCTTTCTTCTGCCCCCTCTTCTCTTTCTTCTGCCTCCTCTTCTCTTTCTTCTGCCCCCTCTTCTCTTTCTTCTGCCCCCTCTTCTCTTTCTTCTGCCCCCTCTTCTCTTTCTTCTGCCCCCTCTTCTCTTTCTTCTGCCTCCTCTTCTCTTTCTTCTGCCTCCTCTTCTCTTTCTTCTGCCCCCACTTCTCTTTCTTCTGCCCCCTCTTCTCTTTCTTCTGCCTCCTCTTCTCTTTCTTCTGCCCCCTCTTCTCTTTCTTCTGCCCCCTCTTCTCTTTCTTCTGCCTCCTCTTCTCTTTCTTCTGCCTCCTCTTCTCTTTCTTCTGCCCCCTCTTCTCTTTCTTCTGCCTCTTCTCTTTCTTCTGCCCCCTCTTCTCTTTCTTCTGCCCCCTCTTCTCTTTCTTCTGCCTCCTCTTCTCTTTCTTCTGCCTCCTCTTCTCTTTCTTCTGCCCCCTCTTCTCTTTCTTCTGCCCCCTCTTCTCTTTCTTCTGCCTCTTCTCTTTCTTCTGCCCCCTCTTCTCTTTCTTCTGCCCCCTCTTCTCTTTCTTCTGCCTCCTCTTCTCTTTCTTCTGCCTCCTCTTCTCTTTCTTCTGCCTCTTCTCTTTCTTCTGCCCCCTCTTCTCTTTCTTCTTCCCCCTCTTCTCTTTCTTCTGCCTCTTCTCTTTCTTCTGCCCTCTCTTCTCTTTCTTCTGCCCCCTCTTCTCTTTCTTCTGCCCCCTCTTCTCTTTCTTCTGCCTCTTCTCTTTCTTCTGCCCCCTCTTCTCTTTCTTCTGCCTCTTCTCTTTCTTCTGCCCCCTCTTCTCTTTCTTCTGCCTCTTCTCTTTCTTCTGCCCCCTCTTCTCTTTCTTCTGCCCCTCTTCTCTTTCTTCTGCCTCCTCTTCTCTTTCTTCTGCCTCCTCTTCTCTTTCTTCTGCCTCCTCTTCTCTTTCTTCTGCCCCCTCTTCTCTTTCTTCTGCCCCCTCTTCTCTTTCTTCTGCCCCCTCTTCTCTTTCTTCTGCCCCCTCTTCTCTTTCTTCTGCCCCCTCTTCTCTTTCTTCTGCCTCTGCCCCCTCTTCTCTTTCTTCTGCCTCCTCTTCTCTTTCTTCTGCCTCCTCTTCTCTTTCTTCTGCCCCTCTTCTCTTTCTTCTTCCCCCTCTTCTCTTTCTTCTTCCCCCTCTTCTCTTTCTTCTTCCCCCTCTTCTCTTTCTTCTGCCTCTTCTCTTTCTTCTGCCCCCTCTTCTCTTTCTTCTGCCCCCTCTTCTCTTTCTTCTGCCCCCTCTTCTCTTTCTTCTGCCTCCTCTTCTCTTTCTTCTGCCTCCTCTTCTCTTTCTTCTGCCTCCTCTTCTCTTTCTTCTGCCCCCTCTTCTCTTTCTTCTGCCCCTCTTCTCTTTCTTCTGCCTCCTCTTCTCTTTCTTCTGCCTCTTCTCTTTCTTCTGCCCCCTCTTCTCTTTCTTCTTCCCCCTCTTCTCTTTCTTCTGCCTCTTCTCTTTCTTCTGCCCCTCTTCTCTTTCTTCTGCCCCCTCTTCTCTTTCTTCTGCCCCCTCTTCTCTTTCTTCTGCCCCCTCTTCTCTTTCTTCTGCCTCCTCTTCTCTTTCTTCTGCCTCCTCTTCTCTTTCTTCTGCCTCTTCTCTTTCTTCTGCCCCCTCTTCTCTTTCTTCTGCCCCCTCTTCTCTTTCTTCTGCCTCCTCTTCTCTTTCTTCTGCCCCCTCTTCTTCCTCTTGTGATATAAGACCTCTTTTTTATATAGTATTTTTGTTTTGTTTTGTTATTACGTGTTTTATCGTTTCTTCTGTTTTCTTTAATTTGTCTTCCCCTTTCTCTTTGATTCTATGGTTAATCTCGTTTTTTTTTTACTTTTGTTTTATTCTTGTTTTTTTTATCTTCTATTTATTTATTTATTAATTTATTTATATATTTTACTTCCTGTTTTTTCTTTTTTATATTTTCTTTTTTTTTATCATTTATTTGTTTTGATTTTTTCTTATATATTTTTCGTCACGTTTTTTCTTGTCTTAATTCTCGCTCTTTTTTTGTTGATGGATTATTTGTTTATTACTTTTATATGGAACAGTGCCAGAGAAAGAGTGAGAGCAGTGTCAGAGAGTGAGAACAGTGCCAGAGGAAGAGTGGGAGCAGTGCCAGAGGAAGAGTGAGAGCAGTGCCAGAGAAAGAGTGAGAGCAGTGCCATAAGAAGAGTGGGAGCAGTGCCAGAGGAAGAGTGGGAGCAGTGCCAGAGAAAGAGTGAGAGCAGTGTCAGAGAGAGTGAGAACAGTGCCAGAGGAAGAGTGGGAGCAGTGCCAGAGGAAGAGTGAGAGCAGTGCCAGAGAGAGTGAGAGCAGTGCCAGAGAAAGAGTGAGAACAGTGCCATAAGATGAGTGGGAGCAGTGCCAGAGGAAGAGTGAGAACAGTGTCAGAGAGAGTGAGAGCAGTGCCAGAGGAAGAGTGAGAGCAGTGCCAGAGAAAGAGTGAGAACAGTGCCATAAGATGAGTGGGAGCAGTGCCAGAGGAAGAGTGAGAACAGTGCCATAAGAAGAGTGGGAGCAATGCCAGAGGAAGAGTGAGAGCAGTGTCAGAGAGAGTGAGAACAGTGCCAGAGAAAGAGTGGGAGCAGTGCCAGAGAGTGAGAACAGTGCCATAAGATGAGTGGGAGCAGTGCCAGAGGAAGAGTGAGAACAGTGCCATAAGAAGAGTGGGAGCAGTGCCGGTGGAAGAGTGAGAGCAGTGTCAGAGTGTGAGAGCAGTGCCAAAGGAAAAGTTAGAACAGTGCCATAAGAAGAGTGGGAACGGTGCCAGAGAACGAGTGAGAGCAGTGCCAGAGAAAGAGTGAAAACAGTGTCAGAGAGTGAGAACAGTGCCAGAGAAAGAATGAGAGCAGTGCCAGAGAAAGAGTGAGAGCAATGCCATAAGAAGAGTGGGAATAGTGCCAGAGAAAGTGAGAATAGTGCCAGAGGAAGAGTGAGAACAGTGCCATAAGAAGAGTGGAAACAGTGCCGGTGGAAGAGTGAGAGCAGTGTCAGAGTGTGAGAGCAGTGCCAGAGGAAAAGTTAGAACAGTGCCATAAGAAGAGTGGGAGCGGTGCCAGAGAACGAGTGAGAGCAGTGCCAGAGAAAGAGTGAAAACAGTGCCATAAGAAAAGTGGGAGCAGTGCCAGAGGAAGAGTGAGAGCAGTGTCAGAGAGAGTGAGAACAGTGCCAGAGAAAGAGTGAGAGCAGTGCCAGAGAAAGAGTGAGAGCAGTGCCAGAGAAAGAGTGAGAGCAGTGCCATAAGAAGAGTGGGAACAGTGCCAGAGGAAGAGTGAGAGCAGTGTCAGAGAGTTAGTGATAGCAGTGCCAGAGAAAGTGAGAATAGTGCCAGAGAAAGTGAGAACAGTGCCATAAGAAGAGTGGAAACAGTGCCGGTGGAAGAGTGAGAGCAGTGTCAGAGTGCTAGAGGAAAAGTTAGAACAGTGCCATAAGAAGAGTGGGAACGGTGCCAGAGAAAGAGTGAGAGCAGTGCCAGAGGAAGAGTGAGAGCAGTGCCAGAGAAAGAGTGAGAGCAGTGTCAGAGTGTGAGAGCAGTGCCAGAGGAAAAGTTAGAACAGTGCCATAAGAAGAGTGGGAACGGTGCCAGAGAAAGAGTGAGAGCAGTGCCAGAGAAAGAATGAGAACAGTGCCATAAGAAGAGTGGGAGCAGTGCCAGAGGAAGAGTAAGAGCAGTGTCAGAGAGAGTGAGAACAGTGCCAGAGAAAGAGTGAGAGCAGTGCCAGAGAAAGAGTGAGAGCAGTGTCAGAGTGTGAGAGCAGTGCCAGAGGAAAAGTTAGAACAGTGCCATAAGAAGAGTGGGAACGGTGCCAGAGAAAGAGTGAGAGCAGTGCCAGAGAAAGAATAAGAACAGTGCCATAAGAGTGGGAACAGTGCCAGAGGAAGAGTGAGAGCAGTGCCAGAGGAAGAGTGAGAGCACTGCCAGAGAAAGAGTGAGAGCAGTGCCAGAGAGAGTGTGAGAGTAGCCTCAGCAGAAGATGGAGGAGGAACTCACTGCCTTTTCATTGGTTAGTTTCCGATATTCCAATAGTTGGTGTAAGGGAGATTAATGACCCCTCAGCCGTACAGGGCAGGTACACTGTCTCACCTTGGCGACCCCTGTGTGTGGTCTCCTGGGTGTGTATGTTTGTGTGTTTTCCTTAAGATTACACATTTTCGATACTTAAGTGGGGATATGTATATGTGTGTGTGTGTGTGTGTGTGTGTGTCCGACCCATTGTAAGCTGTTGCACCTTATGAATCTGTGGTTAAAACTCTGGCTGATGCTGTTATCCACACCGACGTGAAATTAATCTGAGCGTGATGTTATGCCACACAAAAATGGCAATACGTGTGCCGAGTTTCTGGGTCAGCTATGTCGAGAATTTGTAATATGTGTAAATGAAAAGAAAATTGTATTCCTATGTTGGCATGTTAGGAAAATTTAATGTATTTCCTGGAGCTTTTCAGTTTTTGAAATATGACACAAGAAACTGGCAGCTATGGAACTGAAGAATATTGTTATACTGATTTGACTGATATTGTCTGTTCCCAAGTGTTTACAAAGTATCACCGAGGATTAGTTTTTTGATCGCTCAAAGTACGATAATACGGTTTTGAATACGATAGTACCCACCTGGTACGATACTTGAACCACTTGCTTAAGATAGCTATCGTATTAAAAGGCTTGAAAGTTATCGTACTTATGTCATTAAAGGGTTAAGTTAACGAGTCAAGGGTGGGTGGCTGTGTACCCTGTCTACCGTTGTCTGGTGGCTGTGTACCCCGTCTACCGTTGTCTGGTGGCTGTACCCTGTCTACCGTTGTCTGGTGGCTGTGTACCCCGTCTACCGTTGTGTGGTGGCTGTGTACCCCGTCTACCGTTGGCTGGTGACAGTTAGCTAATGATACAGACGTTATCATAATGACTCACAGCAACATACACCATTTACCTATATCATCATCTATCTATTATTCTGTCTGTCTATTTGTCTGTATGTTCCTTTATGTTTCTGTCTGTCTATTTGTCTGTATGTTCCATTATGTTTTTCCAAAGTTGTGGAGATAGAGAGTTAAAATTTGGTTATGGGGTGCTGGTGGTGGAGGGTAGGGTCGTTAATAACCCGGCCGAAGCCTGGTACCTCAGCTAGAATTTATATCTACACACTTTCAAGTTTCTAACCGCTATATTTCAGGTGGGCTAAAACCAAAAGCGCTCGCGACCACACACACACACACACACACACAGTAAAATGTATAAACACTGTGAATCTAAGCGGGTGTATTAATAAATTCAGTGTGGACACGGGTGGCTTTGTTGTAAGGTTGTGTTGACAGGAGACGCTGCAGCTTATAAACTGAACCACCAAGAGCCACTGAGCTATAGCGCCTACCAGTGGTCACGTCCATCCTTCACAGTATTGCACACACCACGTTTTTGCTCACTGTCTCCACCTCCAGGTAAAACTCGAGTAAGGGCGACCCACAGCTGCTGGTCTTGTGTATGACTCACGACTCTTGCCTCACCTCTCCTAACTTGATCGTATAACATTCCTCACATAAAACCAGATGTGACCTGTGTGACTCCTGTTGTGTTTGTGTCGATGATTCTTTATATAACACACGTGGAGTTGATGATTTTATTTCTGTTTAGATATAAATTCCTACACACTCCTCTTGCATGACCCAGACGTTGGAAAAGTGAATGAATTTATCTTGTACTTGACAGTGATGAGAGTAAAGAGGAAGGCTTATGTACAGAGGACAGCGGTGGGGCTGTCTAAAGTGTTGCCAACACCACAACATTTTTTTTCTCGAGTTTACAGTTTATACAGAATATTCTTGATTTTTTTTAAATAAATGAAAGGTTTTCAATTTGCTATTTCTTAATGGATAGTAAAGAGGAAAGACCGATATTGTCGTACTCGAGGCAGTCGTCGAGGGACTGTCCGCCGGATCTTGGCCAGGATTCAGTGGGTTAAGTCGTTTTTAAGGGAACCTATCGGGTTTAAAGTTGGCGCGACACTTTTGGGAACGTGTGTGTGTGTGTGTGTGTGTTGCGAAAGGTGTCTGTCGGTTTAAAAGTCAGTGCCATGCCTATATTTTTTTCTAACACCTGAAAAACTTTACATGTTTAAGTTGGTATTGCCTTTATTTTTAACCATGGCGACTGTAAAGGTTCTAGAAACAGTATCGGGCCAACACTAAACTCTGGTACAACTCCTTAAGATTCCAGCTTACTCTTTATTTATTTATTTATTTATTCATTTATTATACTGGAAATGAATTTACTTGTGGTTTTGATAGTTGACAGGGCAAGAGACTGTCACTGAGGGAGCGTCATGATCAGCGTCTTGTGTGTTGACGTTTGGCTGCACCTCCCTCGTGTTGACATGGAGAGGCTGGCTGAAGCATCGTCGTGTTGGTCCACTCCACCACCACCAGTGCCACACACCCGCTTGAGTGTTGTGATGTCAGCAAGTTCAGTACAGGACCCCATCACAGAGACTCTAGTGGTCTCAAGCTAACCTAACTCAGCCTGCTGCTGGGGAGGATCAGGGCCGTCAAGACTGGGGGTCTGTTGAGACTGTGCCACATTATTACTGGACTTTTATCTAAAAAGTTAGGTCGAATTGAGTTGCGTTTGATTCAATTAGAATGGGACCCATTTGACCAATCACCATCCACATTCAACAGTATTAAAGAAGCACAAAGGGGTTGAGGGCTGTTATGACGTCACCTTGTTCAATATTCTTACGGTGGTCGCTATAATATGCATGCATGCCATCAAGACATGCCCCTGAATGTCTGGCATTTATTGATTCGGCTGTAGATAGTTATGAGCCCCGAATTCCAGGCTCAGGTGATTTACAGGTTAACATGGGCATTGGCAGGAATGCGCCTATATAGTGATGCCCAACCTTGGGAGTTTTGGATAGGAATTTTCTGTATGGTCTAGTATTGTCTAAGGCCTCGACGTCTAATCTCAAGCGATTTGGTTCGACATTAATTTTTCAATGTGTTAAATTTTTGCGTCATAATTTTGCCGTTCAGATAGACTGCGGAGTAAGCTTCATTGTTCACAATCTAATCCTGCCATTTTCCATAGATACTCGTTGAAAAGTGTCATACGTACCCGGTATTTGTTTGTATTACGAGTTTATTAGTTTATTAGGTGTTTATTTCCATATTAGGCTGTATATTTTATTGCTGACTACGTATTTATTTATACATATTTATTTACAGAACTATGTATAATGTAGGTAGGTACTAGGCAGCTACCAAACAGGGAGGTACTACCGTCTGGGAAGATATTGGAAGCATAATGTGTTGTCTAATGGTAGACCCTGCTGCCATATGGCATCACATAAATTGTGACCAAGTCCCAGGTTGCTGATCTGACTTTCTGCCTCATTTACACACAATTGCAGGGTTTCAATTGTTTCTCTTACTATTGACAACACAACATACATACCCTGTGTATCGTTTCTCACACTTGATTTATTTTTTTCGTTTTTATATTTATTTATGGTTATTATTATTATTATTTTAATTTTTTTGTTATGATTTTTATCTATTTTTATTAATTGTTATTAATTATTTATTATTATTATTATTATTATTATTATTATTATTTTATTATTATTATTTCATTATTTTATTATTTTATTATTATTATTATTATTATTATTATTATTATTATTATTATATTTTCGCCCGCCAGGCCCTGATGTGGGTCAGTGACCTGTGCTCGGGTGGGCTAATCCCCGTAAAAACAAAACAAAATTAGAGTTACTTATGTAGTTTTACATGTTTATTCATAAAATATTTATTTATTATTTTTTATAAATTTCATGATTTTTTTTACTTACTTAATACTGTGACACTTAAAGAGGGAGAGGAGCAATTAGCGTCATTACGTTGGTTGGTAATATTTGTCCGGACACTTCAGTGAAAGATTGACTTACCATCTCTGACAACTGGCGGTTAAGTTTCAGTCGCCCAAACTAGTGTTGGTCAACCGGCAAAGTCGGAGCTTCTGCATTCCACAGCTTGACGTGACTCTGGGCTGTAACGAGAATATACCTGAAAATTGTTGTTCACTTTAGTCCAGAGTACGTAGCTTATTCTGTCTTTATTAGAGACGAGTGTATGTGTATATGTGCGCTGATTATAAGGTAATGTGAGTTTGTACATGTGTGTATTTGTGGTTGTTAGTATAATGGCGTATGATTTTATTGCTTGACATGAATGTGTGTGTTTTTGCTTTGTATGTATACTGAATGTTGTGGATTAGTGGTGGGCATGGAATCAATGTGTGTGTGTGTGTGCGCGCACACTAACACACATACATATACTAACACACACACACACACGCGCGCGCGCGCACACCCCCCCCCCACACACACACACACGCACACCCCCACACACGCACACCCCCACACACGCACACCCCCACACACGCACACCCCTACACACGCACATCCCCACACACGCACACCCCTACACACGCACACCCCTACACACGCACACCCCCACACACGCACACCCCCACACACGCACACCCCCCACACACGCACACCCCCACACACGCACACCCCCACACACGCACACCCCCCACACACACCCCCACCCCCCACACACGCACACCCCCCACACACGCACACCCCCCACACACACCCCCACCCCCCACACACCCCTCACACACACGCACACCCCCCCACACACCCCCCCACACACCCCACCCCCCACCACCCCCCACACACCCCCACCCCCCACCACCCCCCCACACACACCACCCCCCCCCCCCCCCCCACACACACACACACCTAAATATGTATATGTACCATACTTGTATGCTCACCCGTCCTTTTATGTATACCTATTTATTATAATTGTATCACTAGTTATATGAGAACCCGTACTTGTATGTATACCTTTATTCACATCATCTAAACTTGTATACATATTTATACTAAATTTACCTTTACGCACTTGTTGGTGTACCTGTAATTTTTATACCTGTTCTTGCCAACGTGACTCTACCTGTTGGAGCACAGCATTCATAGTGTCGTGTGTGAGTAAATGAAAGTCCATGAAATGAAAGATCACTTCAGATATACGGGTGTCCGAGAGTTTTGTGCAAGGTGAGGACGTGTTGTGTTGCGGTCGTGTTGCTGAATTTAACCAGGTGCCAGGCAGCGACAATTACCCGTCAATAGATGAGTAAACACCCTGTCTCTTCGGATGGCAGGTAGCGAAAGCTTGAACTTTTTAAAGACATAATTTGACACTTAATTTTTGACGCTTAATATTAGACCAAGCTTCTGATATTCTAAATGTCCATCTGTAGTTTTGATTCTTTGCGTAATTGTGACTTATATGAGAGGCGCTATTCAAAATTTAATCAAGCCATTTGATAAAGTCAAACAGGTCTAATATTTTCTTGTTCATGTAGTCCGATGCTTAGCTTAATAGAGACACCTGGGGAAAAAATCTTCCCAGTTTAAAAATATTCCTTAGTTCGTGACGCTGTGAATGCCTCCAGAATCCTTCACTCTAGCTGAGTCTAACACACCACACCGGAAACGTCTGACCCTCTCGATGGAAACATTTTCCCTCGACGTACAGCATTAGGCAAACGCCCGGACAATAATGGATACGAGCGGCTGAAATAAACGTAACATTAAAAAAGAATGTTTGGGTGAACGATCGCATGCCATAAATTGGGCGATGTCCTCCCATAATGGTGTCGTTGGGGGCATCCACGAGCGTTCCGGTGCACGACAGACCGTAATTGGCTTGCCAGAATACGGAGATTTGGGAGTGCAGATGCGACGGGGCGAATGTTTTAGCCGTGTTTTACGGTGCCTGGCTGTGCTTTTGTTGACAAATTCGCCGCCAGGTAAAGTTGTAATGATAATACTGCCAACAACAGCAACAGTCACAAGAAAAAGCAACTGAGGACACATTATTATTATTATTATTATTATTATTATTATTATTATATTAAAACACGAATAAGCATGCTTGTACAGTATATAGGAAGAAACTTAACCAGCGCCGCCCTTGTTTCTCCTCCTCAGTAATCCTATAAACCGGGTGCTGTACCTGTGTCCTCCGAGGTCGTAGCATTATACTGGATGTGAGGCAGTTATATCTACGCTGTTCTTTTATACACTACGTAAGTGAAGTTTAGATATCAATCGCGGTAGGTAATAAAGTGTAATAATAAAATGTATGTAGGACTAATTTTAAAAAAGTGTAAATAAGGTGAATACTTTATAAAATAAATAACAGTGGAAATATAGTGAGAAGAATACAAACGAAAGTGTAAAGATCAGATGGATGAAATGCGAAAAAAGTTATAAATTAATTGAACACAGGACAAAGTGAATAGTATAAAAATAAAATGAAAAATAAAAATAAAGCCTTAGGACGTTATAAAAGAAAACCAGAATGAAAGTAATACTAGTGACGACGATAAACTCATAACAGGGAAAACAGGGAAGAGGCGAAAAGTTCCTGACTGACGAAGAAAAAGTAAGAGATAAGGAAGAGGGAAGACGAGGAAGGCAAACAGTTTATAAAGACAAAACTACACCAATGAAAATGTCACTTTATATCGAAAGAACAAAAGTGACCTTACTGATTAACGTTGTACTCGTGTGAGGAGGTTAGGGTTATTATTATTATTATTTTTTCATTTGGAGGTTAATGAGGCCAGAGACTAGTTATTATTCACTATCGTTTTTTAGAACAATTGGTGTAGTTTATTCACTTGAGACGTGTGGAATAGAAGCTGTCTTGGTGTGTTTATTGATGTTATAATGTGTTACGATACTTTAACATACATACAGACAGACATGCATACATACATACATACATACAGACATACATACATACATCAAGAAACAAATATCCTGACAGGTGTATTTTGGTGAGAGTTTAGGTTTATGTGTAATAAGTGAAGACAAAGACGCTGCTCCGTGATGGTAGTAGTTGTTGAAAGGTAGGGTGTGTGCGTGTGTGTGTGTGTGTGTGTGTGTTCTAGTGAGAAATATGCACAATGTTTTTATTAGTGATGTTGAGGATAAACCATTGGAATCGGCTGTAATTTAGATACTACTACTACTACAACTACTACTACTACTACTACTACAAAATAATAACAAAACATAACATCTACTAAACAATTCTTAAACAAATATACTAAACTAAACCAACGCCCACAACCTCAGCTTCCCGGGAGCAAAATTATTAATCAATAAATCTCATTGGAACAAAATAGTCCTGTAAATATTGACAAAAAATTCCCGGGCCTTAATAGGAGAGATAAGTTAGTTACAAGAAAATGAAGATAGCTAGTTATTGAGGAGGAGGATCGAGGAATATCATCATCACTTACAGAGGAAGATCAGAGGAATATTACCATCACTTACAAGGAAAATTTGTAGTTAATTTGACTTTAAATATTGGACGGTGATGTTTAGCATCAGAATGGGTTAATTTTATTGTGGGTAAATTACAAGCACTTGGAAGTTTGTGTGTGTATCAACATGTTAAGGAAAAGTGTGGGTGTGTGTGGGTGGCGACCTGTGGTGTAATGGTCAGCATGCTCGCCTTGCAAGCGAACGGACCCGGGTTCGATCCCCGGCAGGGTGAAACTATGGGCAAATTTCTTTACGTCATTTGCCTCTGTCTACCCAGCAGTAATTGGGAACCTGGATGTTAATCGATTTGAGGATCGTATTCCGGGGTAATGGTTAGCCAGTGCAGTTGGCGAGTTGTCCGGTCTCCTCGAACTATTCCTTGACACTGGGTCATGCATCTCGTTAATTCAGGGTGTGGTTGTTGTGTTGGCGACAGCTTCTACACCTTAAACAAATTCACACCTAGGTGGCCTTTGGGCCGGCCATCCTCGTTACACGAGGGGCAACCATTATTATTATTACTGTATGTGTATGTATGTGTGTGTGTGTGTGTACGTATGATGTGTGTATGTATGTGTGTATGTGACTAAAATATGAGATTATTGGGTCATGTTAATATTAGTTTTCCTCCTTATTTTTGTAGTTTTGTTATTCGTTGATATTTTTTTTTGTTTCAGTTGTGTATTTTCTTTATTAATTTTTTTTGCGGTGGATTTTGTTATTCAAATTGTTTTATTTTGTCCTTGTTTTCTTTACGATTTAATTTGTATGTAATTGTTTTCATGTATTTTTTGTATTTATTTATTTGCTTTTGGTTTACTCATTTATTTTATAGCAATATTTTTTTTTACTCATCTAATTTAGTTATGTATTTATATATAATTTTTTTGTGTATTTATTTTTAAGAAGACGTAGTGCTCATAGTTGGTAAATGGGTGATACAGTGAGTGGCGTGGTTGGCGAGTGGTACAGTAGCTACCTCGTGTTCCCCGATTCTCAAATATTACCGTAGGTGTTATTTTGAGATACAGTTAATCAGTGTAAATGCTCGTCTTTCCTGACCTGGTTGATAGATGGTTTACGCTTGTGTAGGATGAATAAAATAGCCAATGACCGGTTGTTGTCGTCCAACTGATTCGACGCTATTTTTACGAGTTTCTTTATGTAGTATTTCCAGTGATTTAGTTGGTTCGGTACTCACATGCCCAGCCTGGGTGATCAAGGAATTCTCACCCGTTGCGTTAGTCACAAGTACTTGACCATGCTAGCTAGGGGTGCAGTTATGAGCTTGTGGCGCGAGCAGCCCAGGGGTGTGGGAGAATATGTCTGTCAGTTAAGACAATCAGTCAGTCAATCAGGATAGGCGTTCATAGAACTGACTGACACATCTGAAGATTTAATGGTGCCTGTGTGTGTGTGTGTGTGTGTGTGTAAGCGTCACCTGGACTGGGGCTTCATCCTGAAATTAAAAAATCGTGTGTTAGTTTGGAGTCTCTCCCACTTTTTTATCCCACTGGTGGTCGACCCTTTTCATAACAAACTGTTTTTTCCTGGTACTGGTAGGGGTGTGCTTGAATGCACACGAAGGAACGCATGCATGCACATTTACACATTCCCACACACTCACACATATATACTCCTTTACGCTCACACACACACACGTCTACATACTCACACTAACTTTTAAAGGAATTTTGGCCAGATCAGACATCTGCTACATGTTTGTCGTGCCTCAATAAACACCGCCGCCCGCCTCACCTGGTCAGCCCCGCAAAAAAAAACAAATTCTTTTTAAGCTTTTAAGTTTAAGACCACGGGTATGTTGGTAGTTAATGGTTTCTGATTATTCCCCTGACTAGAGGAGCAGTGAAGGGAGTAAAGATATCAAGGTGTTATTTTGTGCGTCAAGGGAATGTTTTGGTGAATAGATTTGACGACACCTGTTGGATCTCTCTGTGGTGATTGTTTAAGACAGAAGACGGATGAATATGAACTGAATAAAGATGAAGCTGTTGAATAATTCTCTACGATGAATACAGTAGTGAATAAGAAATATGACCGTAGTTACAAAAGATGAATAATGTGACTGCCCTCCGCTTGGGTTTAAATGTGATACTCGATGATATATATTTTTTCTCCTAATACAGCAGGTGATAAAACTCCCATGGGTGATGAAATAATTAATTAGATGAAAATGCTACAACATATATTGCCTCACTCCACCGTTAACAACAACAACAGCCACCATGATAACTCCGGGGTACATTTTTAACATTTATTTGTTTACATTTTTAGTGAACAGTGAAAATTTTAATACTTACTTTAATCATTTTTTTGTTTAACTTGCAACAGTTTTATTTTATTTATTTATTTATTTATTTATTTATTTATTTATTTATTTTGTAATGCAGTACCGTCTGGGGTGTGATTCCTTGTACAGTTAATGAAGAATGTGTTGGGGATGAGTTGAAGAATGTGTTGGGGTGTGTTAATGTGTAGGGGGTGAGTTGTGGGAGTGAGTTAATATTTCACCGAGGTAACAACTCAGCACTTCTTGGCCCGGGAGAGCTTTATTAGCTCGCTCGTTATATGATCAAGAGGCAGTAAGTTGGCAGTGGTGTGTACAGGGTGAATAATAAGTCATCTGTTGTTGATCATTAACCAGAACACATTACGTCACGGTTGAGTTATACCCCTAAAAGTTGACTCTCAGTGTCAAGGGTAAATTGGCTTATGATTACTCAGCTGGTGTTGACGGCAGAGGAGAAAGTATCGCCCTTATCTTGGTTTTTATCTTAGGGCAAATATACCGTACTTTTATTTTTATCTGAAGCTATGTTGAAGATTTTTAATGTATTTTTAAGCTTGGGAGTTGAGATTTATTTGGTTTTCATGGACAAAGGGTAATTCTGACGCCGCCATTTTGCATATCTGACCAGTGGAGCCCAGACACACACACACGATGGTTTTTCCCTCCTTTTTTACATTCCTCCTTCTCTCACACCCTTCTCCTTCTTCAGCATCCCCCAGACAACCTTAAAAAGCCCTCTTTCCCCCCTATTGCATTCCCTCTCTTTCCCCAACCACCCACTACCAGCACCTACCAGCACTACCATCACCACCACCACCACCACCTCCCAGGACCCACCACTATCACCTGATTTACGATGTTGCCTTAATTCCTGCGCTTGTTTGCCGCGAGTTATGGCGTGGACTTGATAAGTTGCTTGTGCTTGGGTTATCTCAGCCTGACGTATGGCGTGATAAGCGAGACTCAGGAAAGGATACTCTGATGGCTGAGAGGGGGGAAAAAGAATGGTTGAGTTATCCTTGTCTCCCTAGTGTGTCCTCTCCCTTCCCACCCAACACCTTAGACTAGAGGGATTGTGCATAGATACTCTGCTGTTGTTGTTTTATTGAGGGGGAAGAAACATCGTAAGAACTGGTTTTAAGGTCCCGTCGTAATGAAGCCGTTTTGTGAGGAGGCGAGGCAATGCGAGGTGTCAGAGGAACCATTTGTCAGTGTGTCGGTATAAAGACTGGCTCTCCTGTTTTACCTCATCAGAGCCAGTAACTAGGGCAGGTCATGACGGAGATACGCTCGCATTACCTTTTGTTGTTTTTCCACAGCCCCCCCCCCCCCATCCCCTCCCGCGCTCCCTAGATTATGCTAAATGATGGCTCAGCTGGGCTTATAAATCGCTGGTAAATCCTGCACTCCATTATCTGTCAACCGTGAGGTGTCAACGCTTTTTATCTTCACGAGCTCCGGGACGAGAGGGAAGGTGGGGGGAGGACCTGTTAATGGAGGAAGGGGCGTAGGGTGGGCACTGAGAAGAAAAGGAGGAGAAGAGGGCAGGTGATGATGATTGGGAGGATGTGAACAAGGGAGACGAGAACGGGTAATGATGGGAAGGGTGTATCTGAGGAGAGAGAGTGAGAAGAAGAGCGGTGAGTGTGGGAGGCAGGGGAAAAAGAAGACGAAAGGTAGCGATGGGAAGGTGGGGGGGGGGGGGCGAGGAGATGAAGGGTAAGACTGAATAACGTAGATAGGTGAGAGGGATGGTGATGTTGAGGATCTGTATGGGGAAAGAAAGCGAGGGGGACGGAGGGGAGCAAAGGGGAAAAGGAAAGAGAAGGAGGAGGAAGGAAAGAAGAGAGAGAGGGAGGGAGGGAAGGAGGGAAAAAAGGATGGAGGGCGGTATAGGGCAGGTCAGCCAGCCTTGAACAGACAGTGGGTGTTGTTCTTTATAAGTCAGGACCCTCCCAGGCGAGCACCACCTTAACAAATACTCTCATCTTGTTAGTCATTAATTTTCTAACTTGTTCTCCGTCAAGTCCAGCGTGCTTTCCGTCAACGTATCCGTCCGTCCGTCCGTCCGTCCAGGAGCTGAGATGGTTTTCAACTGTGCCATTATTTTTATCGTGGGTGTTTTTTTTTAGTTCTGTTTATTATTATTATTATTATTATTATTATTATTATTGTTATTATTATTATTATTACTATTACATAGATGCCCCCCCCCCCCCCCCGACAGCAGCACACCATCATCAGTACCAGTGAACCAACCATTTACTTAATGGCATCAGTGAACGAGGCTGAGAGGAGCCTCCCCTCCCTCCCTCATGTTGCTGCTGCCGTTGTTGTTGCAAGAGTCTCGCCTCACTGCATGTGCATTACCCTGATTATACACCCTCAGTTTTCCTTCGCGAAATGAGCACTTGGCTGCGTCCCCATTATGTGTGGTTTGAGATAAGTTCCCAAGGTAAGGTCTGATAGAGTCTACAATTTTTCATGTTGTGGTAAAAATTCCGTACACATCGTCAAGGCGAGGACGGTACTTACTCTTACCTCGGAGGTGTAGAAAAAATGTGCTCACTCTTAACAAGTCTTCCTGGTGCTCACAGTGAACCTAACATCACGTAAGGGTACTAGGGTCGTGTATGTGCCCCCCCCCCCCCACCCACACACACACATATATATCCTGGTACCGTCTCAGAGGTCACACACCTGTCTACCCACACTCATTAACCTGTTCATCACATATGCTTACACTCCCAGGTCTCACGGCACATCATACATCACTCAGATGTCTTGGATATTTCATCGACTTAAGATTTGATGACCCTTGTACAACCTGCTCGTATTGTAGCCAGATGTTACCAGCTGCCTTGTGAAGGATATTGTAGAGTCCCTGATGTAGCCAGATGTGCTGTGGAGGTTACCCTAAGGTCCCTGATGTAGCCAGAAGTGCTGTGGAGGTTACCCTAAGGTCCCTGATGTAGCCAGATGTGCTGTGAAGGTTACCCTAAGGTCCCTGATGTAGCCAGATGTGCTGTGGAGGTTACCCTAAGGTCCCTGATGTAGCCAGATGTGCTGTGGAGGTTACCCTAAGGTCCCTGATGTAGCCAGATGTGCTGTGGAGGTTACCCTAAGGTCCCTGATGTAGCCAGATATGCTGTGGAGGTTACCCTAAGGTCCCTGATGTAGCCAGATGTGCTGTGGAGGTTACCCTAAGGTCCCTGATGTAGCCAGATTATTACTGACTTCTATGCCCTTGACTCTTCAGGCTACCTACGCCCTTAACTCATGAGACAAAGGCAAGCATGAACTTAGCAGGCTTCCCTGTTGGGCGCTGTAAACGCTTCTGCGCTTCACCTTACACATAGATGTAGGGGGAGCGCCAAAAGAAAAAAAAAAAAAAAAAACGCACACACACACCAACAACAACAACTAACTACTCTACAGCACGTCCTTGGCCACGCTTCTTCCCTCATTACCAGTGGCTCCTGTTCATTTAATCACACCTGAACGACCGTAACGAAACTACTCAACGTTTAGTACACGCCCACCACCACCACCGCCACGCCCACCACCACCACCGCCACGCCCACCACCATCGCCACAGCGACCACCACCACCACGACGACCACCACCACGACCACGATCACCACTACCGCCACGCCCGCTACCACCGCCACGCCCGCTACCACCGCCACGCCCTCTACCACCGCCACGCCCTCTACCACCGCCATACCCACCGCTACCGCCACCACAAGCACCACGCCCATTATCACCATTATCACGCTCACCTTTGCCAATCCCACTACAACCACCACCACACTCGCTACCACCACGCCCATTACCATCACTTCCATTACAACTACCACCACGCCCATTACCACTACCACCACACCCATTACCACTACCACCACGCCCATTACCACTACCACCACGCCCATTACCACTACCACCACGCCCATTACCACTACCACCACACCCACTACCACCACGCCCACTACCACCACGCCCACTACCACCACGCCCATTATCACCACGCCCATTATCACCACGCCCATTACCCCTACCACCATGCCCATTACCACTACCACCACACCCATTACCACTACCACCACGCCCATTACCACTACCACCAAACCCATGACTACTACCACCAAACCCATGACTACTACCACCACACCCATTACCACTACCACCACACCCATTACCACTACCACCACACCCATGACTACTACCACCACACCCATTACCACTACCACCACACCCATTACCACTACCACCACACCCATGACTACCACCACCACACCCATGACTACCACCACACCCATGGTTACTACCACCTTCATTACCATCTTCGCCACCACCACGCCCACCACCACCACCACCCTCCCACCTTCACCACTATCTCACCTTCACCACCTTCACCACTACCTCACCTTCACCACCACCACGCCCACTACCGCCACTACCACCTTCGCCGCCACCACCACCACCACCCTCCCACCTTCACCTTCACCACCACCCTCCCACCTTCACCACCTTCACCACTACCTCACCTTCACCACCACGCCCACTACCGCCACTACCACCTTCGCCACCACCACCCGGGTCAAGGCGAGGACTCAACCTGCGGCGACCACATTTACATATGATTAATGCTTTGTTTCCTCACTGCGAGACGACGAGGAGGGAAGAGGGAGGGGGGGAAGGGTAAGAAATGAGGAGGGGGTGAGGGAAGATGGGAGGAAAGTAGGAGGAGGAGGTGGAAGACGAAGGGGAGGCGGAGAAGGAGATGGTGGAGGTAATATGGTCAGTTTTTTGGACTTGAGGAGTTTGATATGGTAATGGGATGGAGAGAAAAAGGGAACAAAAGACAGACAGAGACGTATAGTGTTGGGTGCCCCGAAAACATCAGCAGACACCGTGTACCTGTCACTCTTCCCCAGGTGTCCCCGTCTCTCCCTCTCCTCTCTTGCCTGGACCACTTCTTTAGATATCTCTCTCCAGTCTTACTTTTCTCCTACTGGTTTAGTCAATGATAAGTTTGTTGTGTGTGTGTGTGTGTGTGTGTGTGTGTGGTTTTCCTCATTGTTTCTATGAATTATTTATTTGTTGTTTGTGTGTGTGCTTATTGTTCATCTCCCCCCCCCCCCCAAAGTGGGAGGATATAGGAATCCCCTATATATTGCAACGTCTGTTATTGTGTCGGTCAGGTGATTTTCAGGATCATCTTGAGAGAGAGAGA